>JAESVK010001063.1:927915-946433 GCA_017140935.1 Hamamelis virginiana
TTCGTATACTTTATTTTTGCATTTATTGTCAATATCAAATTTTATCTCCAATACTGAGTTATCTCGGGATCTATTGTCCTTGTGATGGAGATTGATACTCTTAACCGGGCCCATTCTACTGAATAAAAATTTAAGTTATTGGAAATCTCTATCTAGACAGGCTATCATTGAAGTGACATTGAACTGTACCTGTGGAGGAGGTCACCAAAAATATTAGTTGAATTGAACCATGTAAATTTCTTTCAACCTATTGAATCCTTGTTTGTCATGCGACTTCAGACAATATTTGGATGCTTTGTTGGGGTTATCTTTCTGGCACTATTGTATACTTGTGTAAGAAAGACCATGATTTTTGTGGTTATTATCATTTTAATGTACTGTGTTGTATGCAGTTATCATTTATTTCTCATCATAATTATTTTCTATTGTTGCCCTTGTCATGGTTTTTTGCTATTTCTTTCTGTTGTCAACTTAAATCTGCTTGTTGGACCATATCACATGACTTTGAACTATTTACTTACCAGATAATAGTTTTGTGTTTTCTTTAGTTTTAAGAAGTTGGCTGCTTTTTTGGAAGAGGGGATGGAATGTCGGACCAATTCTGCCGTGGAAGAACAGTCAGAACTTGTGCTTGCTAGTGAGGTCACCACATGTTATAAAGATGATGAAATTTTGCGTGTTATCAAAGACCTGCTGGATCCATCCATGGTTTCATTTAGGTCTAAAGTGCTGCAAAAATATTTGTCTGTTGGAGAACAATTATACCAGGAAGCATGTCATTTGGATGCAAAAATACATTGCTTTGAGACTCATATTCGGAGGCCCTATTTCCATGTAAAGCCAGTTGATGCCAGTCAACTAGAAAATTGGCATCACTATCTGGACTTTGTGGAGATAGAAGGGGATTTTGACTGGGTATGGTATAATATTGTTCTGGTGCTTATGTGGACTTCTGCCAGTAGCTTTTTTTTATATCTGAAATTCCTGTCATCATTAATTATAGGCTGTGAAACTTTATGAGAGGTGCTTAATTCCCTGTGCTAATTATCCCGAGTTCTGGATGCGTTATGTGGAATTCATGGAAACTAAGGGAGGGAGAGAAATAGCGAACTTTGCACTAGACCGTGCAACACAAGTTTTCCTAAAGGTATGCATCTGCACAACCAGGAATGATGTTTAGTCTTGTTGATTATTCTGTTCATTGGACTCCTTCAAATGAGAAACTTTTTCACCATTGTCTTTTTGTTCCATCATTTATATTACTGTTATTGTGCAGTATATGGGAAATAAATCACTCAATGCCTTCAAAATCATGCTCAAAATTAGTCAAAATGAGAACCTTATTAATTGTATCGGCTATGGTTAAAAGAAGAATTAGAATAACATAGAGAGAGTAATAATGTTTAATTAACTCTTATCTTTTATGTGAAAATCTAACTAATTAAACGACTAAACTTACAGTTGTGAACCTTCCTTTTATTTTCTTTCTTTCTTCCTTTTTTCTTCCCTTTTTTTTCCCCTCTCTCTAGTCTCTACAACTGATATAAGAGAATATTTTTGGCTCCAATTGAAGATGAGTCTTGGTTAGGGTACTTCGTAAACATCTATTGAAGTTTGATAAATCTTGTACAGGAATATGCCATCTTGATGAAGTTCATCAAACTATATGACCATTGGAAGAACTATCAAACTATTGGCAGAATTTCTCGAGTTTTGTTACAATGAGAATTCAGGTATACCACCTGCCAATCTGACTTAATTTTGCACCATTTGGGTTGTATAACCATGATTCTATGGTGATTCCACAGAAGTATCATGTTGTACTGAAACACACATATTGGACAGTGAATTTTTTGGAGTGGGAGTTAGAAATTCCAGTGTATAGGTGTCACAAATACTCTGTAGGATAACTTGAGTAGAATTATGCGAATTGGCTTAATTAGACTGCCATTTTTAACTGTTGTTCATGTTACTGTAAAGAGTTTCAAGACAAGCTTAATTCACTCTGGAACTTGGTTGCTTGCTGCTTTTTATAGGATCCTTTGACTCTAGTTCATTATATATGACTGCAGATGTTTATAGCCCCCTCATATGTTCGTTGCAGAATGTGCAAGTTATCCATCTTTTCAACGCCAGGTTTAAGGAGCAAATAGGAGACATATTTGGTGCACATGCTGCTTTTCTGGAATGTGATACAGATTCAGATTCCAACTTCATTGATAATGTGATAAAAGTAGCTAATATGGAAAAACGGCTGGTATGTATTCAACTCTTCTACCACCAAAAGATAAAAATAAAAAATTATTCTATATTGTTTGGATTTGGGGTAAGTATTTATATTTGCAATGGGTTTTCCAACACTGTCAGGGAAATTTTGCAGCAGCTTCTAATATCTATAAAGAAGCACTTGAAATGGCTGCAAAGAAGCAAAAGTTGCATACTCTTCCCATTCTATATGTTCATTTTTCTCGACTTAAATACATGGTAGGCAATTCAATCACATCCAACTTCTTAGTATTGGAATCTTATTACCCATGATTGTGTATACGTTTCTTGTTTCAGAATGTAGTTTCTTGTAAATTAATAATCAATTTATTTAGTAGCTATTGATCAAATTTTTTCGGTAAGTTTTTTAATAAATTAATAATTATTAATTGTCTCTTCCTTCTCTTCTTCTCCTTTTTTTTTTTTTTAATAATTTCTTTGTTGAAGTACATTGAACATTCTTTTGATTCCAGGATGTTTTCCTTTGTTAAGAGGAAATGGTTTCTTGTGGGCAACAGTCTCTTTCTGCTTAGCAATTTTATCTTGTAGATTTATGACTTTTGGACAATTTTTTTGATGTAAAAGTGCCTTTAAACATTCAGTTGTTTGCTTGGGCTATGGATCATCAGAAAGATTAATACTAACAAATTGCTGGAAAGGAGTAGTCCTGTTATATCCCTTTCTCCTCAGTGGTGTGATTTGTAGGGATGATGGTGACTGGTGAGAGCTTGGATCATTTGTTTTTGCATTGTCTGATGGCTCTGGCTTTTTGGCAAAAGTTGTTTCAGACTATGGACATGTGTTGTGTGCCTCCAAGTTCTTCTTCGGCAATGTTGGATATAGAGTTTCGAGTTTTTGGGGGATCTAAGAGGGCTATGGTTTTATCGATATGTGTAGTTTTAGCTATTTTTTGGGTGGTTTGGTTACAAAGGAATGCTCATATTTTTTTATGACAAATTTGATAGTATCGATGGTTTATGGGATTGGGTTTGCTTTTTGAGTTCGTTTTGGGCCTCAGTGACTAAAGAATTCAGGGGTTTTTCTTTGTTTGTTATTTTGGGTAATTGGGCGTTGGTGTGTGACTAAAGGTTTTGTTTTGTTTTGTAGTACGTTTAGTTGGTTCATGTTTTTGTTCCTTTTCATCTTTGTATGGTAGGACATTTTGTCCTCTATATTTTTTTCTTATAAAATTTCTTGTTGCTTATCGAGAGAGAGAGAGAGAGAGAGAGAGAGATGAGGATCCATGTTTGTCAATTCATATAGTCTATTAACTTGTATGGCCATTTCTCTAATATGGAAGTTCATCTATACAATTGTGACAACTGGGTATATGAGTTTATTTTTGTTAGGTTTAATGTGAGGCAATTGAGGAGTGAGAGTGAGAATCAATCACTAATGCCATAACTTTATCAGTAGTCAAAGTCTTTCAATATTACTCTGTGTATGCATGTCTGTGTGTGTAACTGTGTATACGATAATTTGAGTCTGGGGAGATATTAATGCGTTGATCTAAAGAAGTGTTTAAGCTGATTTGATATTTAACATTGCCACAGGTAATGAGAATATGCAGTTTTAATTTAAGTTTCCTCGTTAAAATACACACACACACACACACACACACATACATACATACATACATACATATATATATATATATATATATATATATATATATATATATATATATATATTTTCAGAACTTTTGCCAAAATCTGTTCTCTTTTGGAACTTATAAGCAATATTTGTTATTATCTTCTATCATAGGAAGGATTTTTTTTTTCTTCTATATTGGCATGCTGATGCTAATTTTTAGATATAGTTATAAATTTTTTTCTAACAATTCTTATTCTCCTTTGGTATACAGACCACTGGCAGTGTAGATGCTGCTAGAGAAGTCTTAATAGATGGCATCAAACATCTGCCTCACTGCAAATTACTTTTAGAGGTATGTTTGTCCTTGTTCCATCTAAATAAATTATTATTGCTCCTCAAATTGATACCACACTTGCAGTAAAGAATAATGACTATGCCAGCATGAAAGTACCTGTCTACTCCTTATTGACAATTGATTTGTGGCAAGTTCTTTGGAATAATGAAGTTGAAAAGTGTTGATGCAGTCTTTCACACCATTACATTGGCCCAGGGGGACAATCTAAGTGTAGTGCTAGAGTTGGCCAACTTTTAACAATTTGAATATTATTTTTCTTGGGTTTCCTTGGATTGTAAACCCATGACAGAATGCAATAGATCAACATATTTGAAATGTCATTGCTATTAAACAATTTATAATTGTATCATATAATTGATGCTTGTTACTTCTGCAGGAATTGATAAACTTTGCAATGATGCATGGAGGGCCAAGGCACATTAATGTGGTAGACTCCATTGTAGCTAATGCAATATCTCCAGGTCCAGATGTATCTCAAGGTTTCAGCTCTAAAGAAAGGGAGGATGTATCAAGCTTGTATTTAGAGGTCAAAATTTTTCTTTGAACTTATATGCTACATTTTTAATCTTATTGATTTAGGGTAATGGTTTGTTAAGTGTAAAGATTCTTCCTTCATTTGTCATGGATACTGCTTGTTCATGCTCTATTCATCTGCGTCTTCTCATTCAGTGATTCACATGCTTTAATTGTTAAATGTGAGTAATTTGAACATCCTTTTATCATTCATGATGGCTGACATTGTTATATTCTAACACCCACATCGTTCATGAGTTCTTTCATTGGAATCCAATACTCTGGGTAGTGCTACATCCTGTGCATAGCCAAAAGAAAAAAATTAAAATTAAAATTAAAAGCATGAGTTAGAACTAAATTCGTCTTCTAAATATGTTTTCTCTATTTATATAGTTAAGCTGTTTATTCGTGTACATGAGTTGAATGACAATTTAGGTAAGTATCTAATGACACCAACTGCTTAAAACACAACTTTAATGGTTTAACCTAATATTTAGCATGACCTCTTTCCATATATTTGTGGTTTTGTTCTTGTTCTTGTTCTTGTTCTATATTTATTTATTTATTTATTATTTTTTTGGCTTCAATCCCATATATTCATGTTAGAAAGTTTGAGCTTCACCCCAGATGGTATCTGGGTGGAGTGGGATGGGGTATGGGGGGTCTAGGGTTCATGCCCCTCCAATGTAACCAAAAAAGAAGTGTTTGTCAGGGTGTTTTTTTGTTTTTTTTCCTATCTAAAATTTTCCTAATACGAATGAATCTATGATGGAAGCAGTTTGTTGACCTTTGTGGAACCATCCATGATGTAAGGAAGGCATGGAATCGTCACATAAGATTGTTTTCACACACTGTGAGGACGTCATCTTCATATAAGCACCCAGCTACGTGTACCAAACCTTTGAAAATGGCCATAGAAGAAAGAAAGGACACTCTCGCTTCTATGTCCCATCGTCCATCCGGAGATTATAGCTCTGACCATATGATTGAGCTCCCCATACGAGACAAGGAACTATCATTGCCAGAAAATCATAATTTCCAGTCTGATCAGGCTACCACTGACCAGCTCCAATCAGAAGGAGCTAAAGACAGCGCACGTGAGAGATTGCAACAGGCATCACCCATAGTCCCAGAACAGTCCGCAGAAGATGTTCCCGAGCCAAATGTGCCAGCTGTTGATTTATTACATCAAGTTGCTAATGATATTGAATGTATACAAGCTTCACTAGAGTACTCTGAAGCAAAGGACATCCAGCAAGAGCCCGGCTGTGAGAGTGGAGAGGATCTAAAGCCACTTACACTGGAAAGACTTTCCTTAAATTCTCAGGACAATGAATTTCCCGACTCAATCCCTACCACATCTTATGAGTGTGAAGCTCCTCAAGCACTCTGTACGTCAAATGCAAGCACACTAGAGAGTGGTCACAATACTAATGGAAACCCTTCTATATCTAGCCCGCTAAGCACTCTGCCTTCTGATTCTTCCCAAGTATTAAATGAAAGCATGCTGAAGAGTGGTCAGAATCCTAATGGAAACCCTCCTATATCAAGCCCAATAGGCACTCCAACTGCTGATTCTGACCAAAGCTTAAATGGAAGCATGCTAGAGAGTGGCCACAATACTAATGGAAATCCTCCTATATCAAGCTCAATAGGTACTCCGGCTACTGATTCTGCTCAGATTCAAATTGAATCGATGGGTCCCTTGTCTTCAACTAGTGATGAAAATCCTAGACTAACACAGGCACTTTCACAGTCACAAGTGCCTGCAGATAGTGGCGGAAACTGGCATCAAATGAATAATTTCAATAAACGTCATAGAGATTCGAGTTCTGATGAACAGCATCGACAGCTGTCGGTTTCTCCACAAGAGCAGTCCCCGCATACTGAAATGGGTGCTCAAATGCTTATCAGTGAAGGTTATCCCTCTCAACCTTTGTCCAGGCAAGACCCACAGGTTCAGCATCGTAGCCCAGCACGAACTCAGTATCAGGCTGCTGCTACTCATGTCTGGCCAATACAAAATGTGCAGCAACAGAGCTTTGTATCTCCATCTCAAACTCAACTGCCTACACAACCAGTTTCGTACCCTCAAGCACAGATGTCTGAATATCCTATGCAAAGTATTGACCAGTCTGGGCATATGCAGAGTAGCCAAGCATACAATCAGATGTGGCAATATTATTACTACCAGCAGCAACAGCAGCAGCAATTTCTTCTCCAACAACAACACTATCAGCAGCAGCAACAGCTGCAACTGCAACAACATCTTCAGCCGCAGCAGCAGCAGCAGCAGCAGCAGCAGCTTCTGCAACAGTATCAGCAGCAGCAATTACAACTGCAACAAAACTATCTTCAGCAACAACATCAACAACCTTATCAACAACAGCAGCCTAATCAGCAGCAACAGTCACAGTTGCAACAGCAACAGCAGTATCACCAGCAACAGCTGCAGTTGCAACAACAGTATCTGCAACAGCAGCAAACCCCATATCAGATGCAGCAACTTCAGCAACAACAGCATCTACTCCACCTGCAGCAGCAACAGCAGCAACTACAGCATGAACAATATATGCAATCACCACAGCAGCAGCGGCAGCAACATCCTCAACTACATCAGTCACCGCCACAGCAGGTGCAGCAGCTTCTGCAGCAACATCAGGAGCAGCAACAAGAACAAGAACAAAAACAACACCAGCAGCAGACTACTCCACCACAGATTCAGATGCAGATCAGCAACTTGTACCAACAGGTGTGTTTCTGAAATCTAGTTATGTGGTTCTTATTCTTAAGTCTGAATATTACTTATTTATTTTTTGATTGCTGGGAAGGGGAGTAGGCAAAACGTTTTGGAACTTTTTGCAATAATTTCAAATGGGAACCATTTTCCCATAGCTAAAGTTTTGCAGTAGGCTTGTAGTGCATCATAAAAATATTTACTTCGGAACAAAAGCGAAAAAAATATCTGAAGAAAAGTATGGCATAGGTATAATATACTGTCATTAATAAATGGGAAATTGAAATTATATATTCAATGTAACAGGAAAAATGATAAATTGAGAACTTTTGTTGCCAACACAAATAATTTTAGCTTTTATAGGTCACATCTTTCATTTCTTCTCCATGACACACCATTCTTACATTCTCTACCTTTAAACTTATTGTTCTTCCTCCATTATTTATCCATATTCCTAAGGGATCAACCCTAGTGTTGTAGCATGCAAACCTATTTGAGTAATGCATTTTTTACATTTTTGGCGTTGTACATGTCTTGAACTCAACTATATGAAGTGAAATAGAAAAAAGGAGGAAGAAATAAATTCCTTGTGAAACATGAGATAATCTGATTACTAATTGTTTGTTATTTTGGTGGAGGGAAAAGAAACAACTTTGTGAACCTTTTTTGCTGCATATAAAATATTATAAACTGGCATTCGTGTTCTTTCATGGAAAGAGAGTGGACCAAGAGATGAATTGTTTTGATTTTAAACTAGCAATTGACCGTGACACGGTCAATTTCAGAACACTGGACTGAACATTTGCATATTGTTGGTGATTGGCACCATCTTGTCAAAATCCAAGATATTCAATCAAATTAATTGGGCATTTTTTTAGTTAGCATACTGTTCTGATCTTATATCAAGTGCTCTGTTATTGATTGACTACTCTCGCATGCTATTTTTGCAGGCTTATCTCTTTGTGACATTACTAATTCATCCCTTTAGAATTTTCCAGTTACCAATCAATAAAGACCCTAAAAATTTCTAATCAGTTTTTTAGTTTAGTGGACCAAAAATTTGGCAAGGGTCCGTGTTCTAGTTCATGCTTGGTTTTTATGCTGCCAGGTATCACCATAAATGTCTTTTTAAATGTTAAAACCCAAATGAAGAAATATTTGAAACCCCATCATGTAATAGTTTTTTTTTATAATAAACTTCCATGGCAATAGCCTCACTTCATTCTATGAAGAAAATTCAAAACCATGTTGGGAGATATATTTTCAAAATCATGTGTGTCCAATCTCAGTGCCATCTAATAGCGGTGTGGAATAAGGAAACAGGGCACCTGCTGGTAATGGGAGGTCCATATGAGTAAAAACTAAATCATAGTTTGGTAGGGTTTTCAGTATATAATCTATTTGTGTTAGCATCTAACTCCCAGTGCTGCTGACAACAGCAAGCTTCTTTACAATACTATGATAGCAGTCTCCCTGGGGTGGAATCTGGTCAACAGATTGGGGCATCTCAAGTGCATGAAACAAAATCGTTAGCTTCAGTACATGCATTTTGATAATTACATAAGAAAATCTGGGTAAGTTGTGTATGCGGGCGTCAAAATCAAGATCAATGTTACCTTGCCCACCAAAAAAAATGTTAGCAGGCAAAGCCATCTACTTCAAATTTAGTAAAATCATAGGAAGACCCCTATTTGCAGTGATTAGATATTTGATTCATGTCCAATATCATTGAATTCTCCCTTCTGAAGTGCAACCATTTTTTCTAATTTGTTCTTCGATTTGTGTGAATATATACCATGTAATCAGTCTCCCTTGAGCAAAATTTACTTTGTGCGCACGCCTCACTGATCTCCAATACTATATGCTTCTTTGTCATGTAGGGCCAAGGACTTGTGCCACCACATGGCACACCTACTTCTGGGCCTGCTGTGTCTCCTCATTCCCAACAGCAATCTCCCCAAAATCAATGAAATAGGTGCATGCTATTATCCCCAGTAATACACTGTATGCGGCATTTCTCAGCCCCAGTTATGGCCGTAGATTTGATCCCAAGATTCTGTGGAGTGGGAGTTGAATCTAAAGTTTCAGGGCTTGCTGATGAGCTGGTTTGTATTAAAGACTGCAGTAAGCTATTTAACTTTTGAAAGAAAATTTGTGTATATCAAGTAACTTGAGAATTAATTTTTGACTGAGTTTGTAAATGCAGTCTTGAGTCCCTAAATTGACATAATTTAGTGCTAAACTGATTAACTTTTGCTAATACCATATAAAATTATTTATAAATAATTTGATGCATTTTAAAATGTCTTTAAATGTTAACCCAAATGAAGGCATTTGGGTTTTGGAATTCCAAATTCTCGTCTGACCCGTGAATTATCCCTCCAAATTCCTGGTCCAAATGCACTTGTTTTCAAGCTGGGAAATGAAATTTGTAGCGGAAAGAAGAACCTTTACTTTGAAAGCTTTTCAGATTGTGTAAACAAGAGATTGCTTATTTGTAGGACACCATGCCCTTCCACGTCCTTGACCAATGCCCTAAATCAAACCAATTAGTTATGATCTAACAGTTTGGACTTTGGAGAACTCTAGACGGTGGTGTGCACTAGAGACTATTGACCTCTATTTATACAACAACATTCTACCAAGTTTTTCATACTCTTTCATTAAAAAATGTAAAAATAATCATGTGGAAAACTGTCATTGCTTTTAACCCTAATTTTGTCATAGAGTTGATAATATGTGAATTTTGAGCGTCTTGAGGGTTTGCATCTTAACCTTGTCATCTAGTCCGTATAAATTAAGAAAATAGAAGTTCATGAATTTTTGGGGACTGTTTCTTTAGTCCAGTTGGTAGGAGGATAGCCTCTTTATATATATATATATATATATATATATATATATATATATATATATATATATATATATATATATTATTAACTAGGGTTCGATTTCCCTAGGGACCACTCCCGTAATTAATTCTTAAATGCACAAGGCCATTGTGGGGGAGTGCCTCCTTAAGATCGCTGGCCCGGACATCCTGACTGTTGAACAAAAAAAATAAAGAAACTGAGAATTTTGGGGGACTTTTGGTCATAATTGATGGTTTGGACTTGTGTGAGTCTGGGACATCTGTTAAGGGAAAAAGAGAGGTGGTGTCTCTCATCTTTCTGGGCAATACCTTCATATTTACTACATAATGCTTGCATCCCAATTTGGATACCCCATATATCAAACATTTCAAACCCAGCCAACTATCTAGAATTAGAATGAGAATGGTGTTTACATCTTCTTATTCATTTTTTTGTTTTTTTTTTATTTGGCAGTGGATTTTCCAGAATGTGAGAAAGTAGAGATACATACCGTTAGACCAACAGATCTTCAAGATCTTCTTTTGATTAATTTCCTTATTTGTGATTGATCAGATGCAGA
Source organism: Hamamelis virginiana (assembly GCA_017140935.1). Taxonomy (NCBI): domain Eukaryota; kingdom Viridiplantae; phylum Streptophyta; class Magnoliopsida; order Saxifragales; family Hamamelidaceae; genus Hamamelis; species Hamamelis virginiana. Next base: position 938,808 of record JAESVK010001063.1, read on the forward strand.
GATCTCCGAAAATTAATACACCATTACTGCACTAATTTATTCATTATCTTTAGGTTTAAATCCGGCGATTTTAAGAATGAGTATGGTTTTCGTAAGCTAGTTTTGTATTATCTGTGTCATACAATATTAGTCCTATTTAATTTTCATTGCTCCTCCCAAGATTTTCAAATTCTTTTGTCTATTTGTTATGTTAACATGACGTCATGACCTTTGAATCCAATAGTATAAAATGTTTATGCCCGAGTCTAATAAATACGTAACCCTTATTTATAACACATAGGGTTGCATTGCGATTAGTTGACCTAATATCAAACACTGACAGTCGAGAATGGGTATAATATTTTCATCTTATGCTAATCAACTTCTTTATTATGCAGTTGATCGGATGTGAAGCATTCCAAAAAACTAATACCACATCCTCAAATTAGCTATGCATTATTTGTGTCATTACGTTAGTCCCCTACTTCATGTTTTAATTACCCATACCTTAAATTGTAAACTTTAATATGCCCTAATTATTATTATTATTATTTTATTCTTAAGAAAGCTCATTGAATTTCTGAGCTATATAACAGGAAATAGCTTTCCCTCTGGTACAACCCCATCAAGAGATTTTACCAACAAGATAGCCAGCACCTTTTAATCAATGATTTAAAACGTATAAGCTTACTTCTCGGTTGGTCAATTTTACATCAAGCTGGTAGATCGTTCAGAATGAGTATGGTTTACCCTATCTTCCATTGATTAACCTCCTTATTATGCAATTGACTGGATATGAAGCATTCCAAAAATATATATCATGCTCCATTAAGTTTAATCAATGATTTTAAAAAAAAAAAAAAACCCTAAGACTCATGAAATGGGACCACATTCAACCTCTCCTTGGACCACAATCACTAAGAGAAGATGGAGATGGTGGTTGGATGTTTTTGAAACTAAGTCATGCAAAGAGGTGTATTATTGGAATGGAAATGTAAAATTGTAGTGTTAAACCCCAATGAGTTGGTTGTAGTTGTAAAGAGTGCCAAAAATTGAATGAATTTATAGTTAATTGCCCTCTACTAGACATTTTTGAAATTCTCACAAAAAATTGTATATCATGAACTGAACAAGAATTTATAGGTTTTTTTTTTTTTTTTTTTTTTTTTTGGGAATTTATGAGCTACAAAATAAGGTAGGCTTCCCCTTTCCTTAAACCTCCCAATCCTAATGAAGGCGAAATTTAATACTAATACCATAGAAATAAAAGGACAAAAATAGACAAGTGAATAATTGGCTATTTTTCTCACATTCCATTTCACGTTCAGCATGATCCATTTAAATAAGAGAGACAAATTTGCTTTCTAAGATATTGGATGAATTCCAATGTCCCGTATTCCTATTTTTAAAAAAGTCATAAAAGTTTGAAAATGTAAAAATATTAGTTCCAATCTAGTCTGATATACCTAACTTAAATGACAGTCAGTTAAGAGTTATGAAATGTCAGATTAATACCATGGCTGAGATGGTAATGGAGGGTGGATTAATTCAACGCCTCATAACTCTTAACCGACTTTCATCTAAGTCGGATATACCTAATTAAAACCGTAGAAATATAATAATACCTTTCTTTTTCCTTCTTTTTTTGGGTATAGAAAAGGGTTTAGAGTAGGAATAAGCTTCTATAATTAGGGTAATAAAAAAAATGCTGGATTAATGGCCCTCATAGACCGATGAAGTGTAGTTCACTCGTCATTTCTCTAACTTTGAGCCTGGAGATTCCGTATTCAAATCCTCATGGAAGTGGTTTGACCAGTGTGTTATTTCCCCTTCTGCTACCAACTCTATTAATGTATATCATTTGGCAAAAATAAGAATGGCCCTAATTGAGATGCTCATCAATTGTAGCCTGATAATATATCTTAAAAGGAAAATTTCATTCCTCCCTCTGTCCTTCCTGATGCATCTGATCAACCTGGAACAGCTATTTCGAGAAACCGACCGTTTGATTTGATGCTCCACTTATACTTCTCATGAATGCAAAAAATCACATTGATCCGATAGTCTGTTTTTGAAATTTTGAAAAAAATTTGTAAACAATAATGAAAAAATTGTGAAAAACATTCACTATATTTTTTTGAAAAACCGACCGTTAGATCAATGTAATTTTTTTGCATACATGATACGTTTAAGTAGAGCATCAAATCCAACAGTCCGTTTCTCAAAACAACTGCTCAAAATTGGTCAGATGTACTACAGAGGACGAATAGAATTGTCCTATCTTAAATATAACCTCTTCTTCAAAACTCAGGCTAATAATTGGTGTCAGATCAAACCACAATAAAGCACGGCTGAAATTATGTTTGCTTAAAATTATTATTCAGTTCCCATAAATAATGAATCAAATTCAGGTATACCCTCGTTGCAATCCAATCAAACACGATTCATTTCTTGATTAATGATGTTAGCATCCTTCGTTGAATACCAGCTTTAAAACTTTACAGATTTTCTTGGGGCTGAATGTTTTTAGGATGTATTTGAGCTTGAATTGCCATCACTGATCATACTTTTGGGGTATCCAATCCAAACTAAATCAGTTAACAAACTGGTTGAGGACAAAAACTCAATTAGTGCAAACTAATATTTTATCAAAAAGAAAAATTTAAATAAGGGCAAACTGAAATTAGCTGTTAAATAATTCATTATTTTAATTTCTTACGGGTATATACAACTATTTGAATATTTGATGCTGTATCATACTAGCTGACTTTATTTTCTTACATGACAATTGTTATAGATTGAGGAAGAAACAATAAATAGCACCGGAGAAAATGGAAATAAAGGAGAGACAAAGCTACATCTTTGATTATCTCTGAATAAAATTATACAACTCAAATTGTTCTGGACATGGTTTGAAAAATTCAGGCAACAAAAGTGAAGGAGAATCCATGGATTGATACTTAGAATTAGCAATTCTACATACCTAAATGTTTATATAATTAAGAGAAACATAATTAGCAATTCTACATACCTAAATGTTTATATAATTAAGAGAAACATAATTAGCAATTCTACTTACCTATTGTGGCAGCCAATCCATTAATGATCTTCACTTGACCTGCAGAAAAGGCATGCAGAACTGTGAAAGTGGAAAAAGATTGTTAGGCTCAGCAGAGGATGCCATGACAATAATAGATTGTCTGCTAGTTTGTGAACTCTACAATCTGCTTTTTGGCCTCTTGACGACAGCACCACACAGGTGCTACATAATCAAGAGGCTGTTCCCAGTCAAAAATAATTCTTTATCCATCAACCCAAATGTAGTCTCAAAAATTAAGCTCTTAAATGCATATCACCAAACTCCTGATCCATTATCCCACATATGGTTTCATAAGTTGTTGGGATCTCAAATCCATAGCATCTTTCACATTACAGACTCAAATTCAATTCTAGTAAGCATAAAACCAAAATTGGCACTGAAACTCTCTTGGGAATATGCACACGAGCCATATAAAAGTAAAACTTCCACATCCATCTCTTGACATAACCTTGTTATTTCGATGATTTTGAAATTTATTGACACGATAAAAATTCCCAAGGCCTATCCATAGGAAAATTGTCTTCCTAAAAGGTTTCTTCTCCGTTTGTCTTCCTAAAAGGTTTCTTCTCTGTCACTCTTCCTTCCTAGTTCCCTCCCAAAACATCCATCCTATTTTACATCCAATCATCAATTTTCATTTATTTGACATCAATTCACATACTCCATAAAACAAATGGTTTACCACCTGTGTCCTCCTTTGCCGCCTCCCTGAGACGACCCTCATCTCAACAAGGAGTCACTGTTAGAATTTTCCAGTTAAATTTTTCAGCAATTTCTAGCACGAAGAAGTGCATTCCTACACCAAAGGCAAGATAAGAACTTCTCATCAAAGAACTAACCCCAACTTCTACTATGGGAAATTGATGTTTAGATGTAAGAACCTTTTTTTTTTTTTTTTTTTTTAATAATCAACAATTATATTAAAAAGCCAAAGAGGACAAGGAGTCCTACTTACAAGAAGAGCAAGAACAAGAAACAAAGAAAAAACAAAAAAATAAAATACTCAAGGATTACAAATAGCCACCCAATTATCCCTAATGACAAACAAAGAAACACCCTTAAATTCTATTGTCACCGAACCCACAAAGAAGCTAAAAAACAAATTTTATCTCACAAACTTTGAATAGACTGATTTTTATCTTTAAAGATCCTTGCATTCTCTCAAGCCAAATTACCAAGAAAATAGCCAAGACAAAACACTTCCATACAATGGAAGCTCTCAAAAAAGACCCAAAAATCTCAAAAACGATCTCTATCATCTGAAAAGCATGTTGAGGAGCAACCCAAAGCTCATCACCAAGTTGAAACAAAAAACACCACAACTGCCCGGCTACCGGACAGTACAAAAAAAGATGGTCAATACTCTCTTCCTCTCCACAACACATCACACACCACTGGGGAGAAAGATACCAACCATGCATTTTCCTATCATTAGTATTAATTCTTTTATGAGCCATTGACCAAGCAAAAACCTGAATTTTAAGGGGGGCCTTTGCTTTCCAAATAAACTTTGCAGGAACAAAGGGAGGAACCGAAAAGTCATCACATAAAGTATCAAAGAAAGATTTACAAGAAAAGGACCCCGAGGAATGTAATACCCAACCACTCCTATCCTCAATCAAAGGATTCAGATAAAACCATCAAGAATGACCAAAAGAGAAGAAAGCTCACCCACTTCCCTATCATTAAGATTTCTGACAAAAATGAAAATCCCAAGAAACCAGAAAAGAATATGACACCACAAAATTAACAATAGGAGCATTATGGACAAGAGAAAGATTATACAACCTTGGGAACAATGAAGCAAAAGAATGATCCCCTCCCAAAACATCCTTCCAAAACCTAACTTTCATCCCATTACCAACTGACAACACAACAAAATTCAAGAAGATGGGAAGAATTTGTGAAATGCCTTTCCAAGGGCTACGATAAGTCACCTCCCTACTCACTATAGCATCCGAACCATTATCTTGCAACCCATACTTACTCTTAATAACCTTATGCCAAAAGGAATTAATTTCCAGAGAAAATCTCCAAAGCCATTTCCCTAATAATGCCAAATTTCAATGGATAATGTTACCCACAGCAAGCCCCCCTTTAGGTTTAGAACGACACACCACCTCTCAACTAATCAAGTGAAATTGTTTCCCCGCCCCCAACCTTTCCACAAAAAATATCATTAATTTCTCTAAATTATTAGCCACCCTAACCAGCCCCCTTTAGGTTTAGGTGTAAGAACTTAGTTTCATCAGTTTTCAATAATATTTCCCGATGCCCTCCTAGAAATCAAATCACAAGAAACCATTAAGTTACTTGTTCTTGGACAGGTAACATCTATAGATGCAATTTGGATTCTTCAATCACATTAGAAACATCAGCAACCAAGTAATGCACAAGCATGTTCAAAAATATAATAAACATATCATCAAGAAAACAAAAAGAAAGACAGTACGAAAAATGATAAGTTTTACTTGTATGATGTCAAGTATCAATACTCCCCTTATCTCCCTAAACCCCCCCCCCCCCCATCACCCCTTCACAAAATAAAAAGAATAAAAAATACTTATATTGATATATGTTTGTTTCATATGGATGGGTTATAGTGGATGATTTTAGTCATTTACATCTGTATTATCCATACTACTATATAAAGAGAACACGACTCTTAAGCCTACTCATAATTTTCGCCAAAATTGTCCTCTTAAAAAACCAGCCCGTCATGACTCCTTAGTTTAATAGCCACTCTATTCTATTTATTTCTATAAGTCATTTACATATGTATTATCCATACTACTATATAAAATTGAACACTTTCTATTGTTTAAAATTTCATAAGTTATTCTTCACATGATCATGTATGCTTCAAAGGTTTCTATCCCTATTTTTCTCTCCTAATTGTTTAAGTGTTTCCATGCATATATCAGTCCTTTTCATGAATATCTATTTCATAAAGAGGTAACTCCATATACTATTTACCTAACATAATTTGAGAGCACATATTTCTTTGAAAGACGGTTTGATTTAAGTTTCAATAAGTACCCAATGTTTTTGAATATTTCTAGCATTTCCGTACCTTTCTAATAAATACACACACACACACAGATGCTAATATAAGGTGCACCTGATGCAAAGTTGCATCAAGTGACCTCCGTTGGGACAGTTGCAGAGCATAGTTTAAAAAACTGACCGTTATATTAGATTACCCTCTTATGAATAATGAATGTCATGTCTGCAAAAAATCATGGTGATCCCACGGTCAGTTTTTGAAAAATGTTAGAATGAAAAACTGTGACTTTTTAGTTCTTTAAAATGTCACCATTTTTTCACAGTTGATTTTTTTAAGAACTTTTTAAAAACCGACCAGTGGATCACCGTGATTTTTTGCAAACAAGACATTCATGAGGGGATAATCTAATCTAATGGTCGATTTTTCAAAATATGCTTTGCAGTTGCCCCAACAGAGGTCACCTGATGCAAACTTTGCATCAGGTACACCTTATATTAGCATCTCTGACACACACACACACACACACACACACACACACATGTATATATAGATATATATTGGATCCATGTAATATCATTGATCAAATAGTATCTAAGTGACAAGTAAAATGTAAACATCGGTTCCAAAATTTTTTGAGTCCTAGGTTTAGAACATTTCCCAATAAAATTATACCTAGTAGGAGTTCAGCTTTCTTTCATACAAAAATATAAAGAACAAACAAAGAGCTGAGAAAACCATAATTGCTAACTGGAGGCAACAGATAAGTAAGCAAACAAGAGTTTATAAGAATTATATTTTTCACAATGCAATAATTCATATACACAACCCTTACGCATATAAGAGCATCTTTAACTGTACAATGCAAATAAATAACTTTTCTGCGACTACCTCATGATGGGAATTTGATAAACTGAAACGAGAAAAGAAAGAGGACAAGCAAGAAGAGCTGATTGAACGACAATATATCCGATAGTTCACTGTATAATTAATTTTCTCAAAAGCGCAAAGATAAATGAGAATTGAGAATCAGGATCAGAAGCAAATTTTTGCTTAGAAAAAGATGAAAGGGACTAGAAGCGGTTAAATTCAAGCTAATGAGGAGAAAAGAAGGGGGGCTGTTATTCCGTGTTACCGAATGTCTTGGCAATGATAGGACGGACGTCATCAGCGTCAACCAGGTTCTCTAAGAAGGGAAGCAATGAAATTAGTTCAGAGTCTGATGGGTCATCAAACCAACTTTTAATAGGAATCCCATTATTCACTTGCAACTGGAAAACCTGAAATCATAAAAAGAGCAGTAAGCTTAGATAATTGGGCGATTTTTAATAGAGACATGGTTTGCTTTTCTTTCCCAATCTCTTATTTTCTTCTTCTTCTTCTTCCTTTATATATTTATTTATTTATTTTGATAAATAGACCATGTTTTCTCATGTCATCTCATTAAGGCTTTAACCAACTAGAGGACCAAATTTGTTTTTCTCTATTTTTGGCTTCCCAATCTATATTTAACCCATAGGCCACACAGCCCACAACCAACACC
>JAESVK010001063.1:953153-992360 GCA_017140935.1 Hamamelis virginiana
CCCCCCAATACAATCATCGATACTACAATTAACAAGCAACAGAAGAGCATGAACCCTAGAAAGTAGAAACAACAAGCAAAACACCAAAATACTATTAATTACAGAGTTAGAGAAACACATACTCATCAGAACAGAAATTAAAGTAACTGAATAAGAAGAGAAAATCAAAATCAGCTTATAAAGGTGTAAAAACAGTGAATTGGAGAAGAACATTTACATACCTGTGTATCAACTGAGACTGACTCTCTCTATCGCTCTCCTTCTCTCTCCATAAGACTTTCTCTCTCTATAAGTCGCTGCTCTCCTTCTGTCTCTCTAACCAGGACCCTTCCAACTTCCACGTTAGAACGGTCAGGAATATAGTAGTAGTATAAATGTCAGACTTCTTTCAGATCCAACGGACGTCATTGATCGGATCTTCGTTAAATGGTTTCCACCGGTGACATTTTGCCACGTGGACTGTGTTTCTAGCCCAGCATGAGGCGCGGACACGTGCAGGTTCGTGGAAAGAGATGGGCCAGTCACGCTGACCTGTAAAGCGCGCGTGGTCCTTCACCGAGAATGCACGCGTGGGTAGTTTAGCTTGTTTGCATTTAATTTATTTAATTTATAAAGAAAAATACTACAGCACTATGCACTTTAACTCGAATTTTAAAAAAACCCATGTGTCCAGTTTTGAACGGTGTCGTCTCTCCTCTCAAACTGGTTCTATTTTTTTCACATTATCTGGTGTTATAATTTTTTTATTTAAAAATTATATTTTGCAAAAGAAAATAAAATTATATTTTATCCTCTTTAATTATATTTTATTTCAAAGAACTGTCCGAACTCTTTAAAATAAAATACAAATAGTCACGAGCCACGTTAGTAATCTGGGTGTTTTACGATTTCATGTGATGGTGGTCTTCTAAGGAAACTTAGGACATTTCGTTGCTTGGAAAAAAAATTTATTTTATTTATTTTTATTTTTTATTAAAATAATAGGAGTAGAACTTTATTCAAATAAATATACTATTACATATAAATGTCTTTTCCTTCCTTAAAAATGAAGTAGCCACTTAATTCTCACCAAACCATTAAATCCTCTATTTGCTTGATTAGATAAGCTATCATTTTCTATTTTTTACTTTTAATTATAAGTGTGTAAAAGTTTTTAACAAACTTTTATATTATAATTTTCTTTCCCAAAATTAGAAGTTATAATTTGTTATTTTAAAAATGTAATATAGTGAAAGTGCTAGCTAGCATACCAGTAAAGTCTCTTGGTGATATAGCTTCGAATTCCGGCTCCGTCAAGGAAGGAAGGGCTGGGCTTATTTGGAAGACTAGGACTACTTGTTATATAGCTTTTAAGCCTAATGAACTTAAGAAAATCACGTCGTTGCTTCATCTTTTACTTAGCTCTTAAGCTCATTGGGCTAGCTTGCTCGAGACAATTGGAAAATATTAAGATAATAAGAAATTCTTATTACCTCATATTTTAAATAAAAATAATCCTATCAATATATGCTTACTTTACCTAAAGTAAGCATGAGGCTAATAGGTAATTATGGGATACGTATTCTGATAAAATTATCATTGCATTAGAAATTATACTCATGCGTGTCATATATGCCAAAAATCACAATAATCTAATAATCAATTTCTCATAAATGTTATTTACTTACAACTATCACAGTTTTCACAGTCTGTATTTTGAAATGTTAAGATTAATCACTATGACTTTTGGCATGTATGATACCTGTAAGAAAAGTATCTAATCCAACAACAATCAATTTTTCAAAATACATGTCCCACAATTAGTTAAAGATATCATCGTGACTTTAACTATACTCGATGCACGGGATCAGGACTAATCTTTTAAAAATAATTATTAGTACTTTACACATTTAAAAAGTAAAAAAAATAATAATAATAATAATAAATATTTTTAAAAGTTAAAAAAAATATATTTTTTTAAAAATTAAAAAAAAAATTGTATGATTTATCCAAAAGAACATGTTTGTCAAATTATATAGACCCAAAAATTTAAAACTTTGCACTTGAATGTTGTGCGTTAAAAAATAGATGTCTGCATAGATAATTGCATTATTCATTATCATAATAGAATATTTCCTAGTAATGCTATCAACTTTTGCACTTGCATTCCCTTCCAAAGCCAAATTCCTCAACTCCAAATCACGCCCAAACTTGATATCAAATGCTAATGCCTTCTATAACTTTTAACCCACAATCTATGAACGCTAACTATAAAGCGTTGATAGGAATCCTATCGACAGAATTTCCGTGCAGTCATAATTTATCAATGCCAACTATAGAGCATTGCTAGAAATTCTATTGATGGAATTTCCGTGAAGATTTAGATGAATGAATCTACCATGCATGGAATAGATCTCACACTGCTCCATGAATCTGCACGAAAATCCTACTATCCCAACATTTTCGTTAACTTTTAAACTACAAAAGGGGACAACGTACCATTTAATTTGTTAGGATTAGACTGCAAGTTTAATCCCTAAATTCCTTTTTCGGATCTTGGAATCTATGAATCATTACCATTAAAGAGAAGGCTAGCTGGATCTTCTGCTGCATCATTTGAGATATACTTTTGCGAGAGATAATATTCTAATAAAAAGAAAGTGATATGTGTTATAAATTTAGAATTATAAATGAGTCGAATTTAGCAAAGTACGTAGTAAGTGCCCAAACTTGATTTGATTATCTTCTGTCTTACTTTTATGTACCATTTTCCTGTTCCCTCTCATAAAAATTCACCTTGAAATTGTAAAAATGAATATTTATTAAAATGTGGGATTTTCAAGATGGATTTTTGTGAGAAGGGATAGGAAAGTGGTACATACAAGTGGGAAAGAAGATCTCCGCTCGATATATATACCCATAAGTCGGAATCCTTGATATAATTCCAATGTCCGGACACTACTACAAAAAGATGCAAAGAAAACAAGTGTGTCTATGTTAAAACTATAATTTTACTCAAAATTATACATATAAAATTAAAAATTATGCAAAATGTTTTGTGAATGCATGGTGAGGAGTTGATTGGTGCTCCTTGTGCAATAAAACAACTATACATATATAGAGGGCTTGCATCATAATAGCGGCGGTTTCTAGACGAGGCATCATAGTAATGATGGTGCAGTACGTAGTCCTAATGAAGATATATAGTAGCATGCATTGCTAGAAGGCTGTAGCAATGGTACAATATGGTGCCAGTGGTATCTTGGTGAGGTGGAGGTGGTGGTGCAGTGCCGGCGACAATATCAAACAACAGTACATGGTGGTGTTTGTGGCATTGTCCTATTGTAGTGAGGTTGGTGGTATCGTTATAGTGGGGGCGACTTCGGCAGCAATATCTCGACAATAACAGTGATAGCGACATCACTGTGGTTGTGGTGTAAGGAGATGAGATTCACTCTAGCTTTTGTAAAAAAAATTTCTCTTTTTTATTTTTTTCCCCTCTTCAGTGGAGGGATATTCCAACTTATTGTTAGTCTAGTGAAGGTCCATCCCAAACACTAGTGGTGTCAAAATGGATGGACCGCCCATTTGGCCCTCTGAACGGTCTGATAAGCTAATAAATTAGGTCCAATCAGGTCTGATAACTAATGGACTGGGCCAATCTGATCCATAGTAAATGAACTGGAGTGGGCTAAGATTTTTTGTCCAATGGGCCGACCCGATCCGAATTCGATAAGCGGCCCGAACTGATCCAATAGCCCGACCTGATCCGATTTGCCCATTAGCTCGTTTGGCTCGATCCATTAGTCCATTAGCCCGATCCAATAGCCCGTTAAAATTGAAAAGCCCTATAGCCCGTTAAAATTGAGAGGGAAAAAAATGTTATCGCGATCCCTTAGCCCATTAGCCCGATCTGGTCCAGTCCATTAGCCCATTACCTTAGTGGACCAATCTAATGGATTAGATTGGACAAGCCTTTTCCTCTTATTGAACTGGCCCGATCTGGTCCAATAGCTTAACGGGCCAAGCCCGATTCAATTCATTAGATAGTTAGCCAATTTTCTTAACGGGCCAGGCCGGCCCAATTCGCCCATTTTGACACCACTACCAAACACCCATACCATGAAGCAGCAAATAGATGCTAGCTGCTAGCCAGGAGTCAAAATCGAGACCTCCACTTGACACCCAAAGCATGGTTCCCGGCCAACTAACCCAAGAGGTGGGTACTTGTATTTGATTAACCTTTCCCAACGAATTAGTATACCACTTTTTACATTAAGCACCAATTCCATGAAATTGAATCATAAAATTACCATTTTAATTCCATAGTTGATCCAATTAAACACTAGAATTTTGGAGGTTGCAATTCTAATTTTACCTCCCCTGCCAATTTTAGGCCAAATTAATTTCTCATTTCAATTGGGGCCCAAACAGTCAATTCAATTGAAATTAGGGCTGAAAAAAAAAAAAAAAAAAAACAAAACGGCCAAACCAATCCAAATCAGGCCATTTTCACGGTTTGGCTCGGGTTGGCTTTAATTTAATAATGGGTTGGTTTTGGTTGGAATTTTAGTGGACTGTTAGAATTGGGTTGGCTCATTTTATTTTTTCAAACTGACCGAATCGGACCGTTTACAACCTTAGACTAGACTTTGCTTAATGTTTTGAATTTGAATTCACTAGCTACACATATTTATGGCAAACAAGATTATTCTTATTTATTAAAACTGCCCTCAAAGTTGTTGCTTTCGAGATCGAAATGATGAACATATATTGCTAACATATATTGTTGCCCAATTGCAAAATTCTTCAAAATTCAACTAAGAAATCAATCCTTTCAACAAAAATAATTTTAGGCATGTTAACCTAATGACATGTATTTTTTTTTTTTTGTTTTTCTGAAGATATCTCAAATTTGTATACAAAGTAGAACATCAATTTCGATTTGTTAATATTAAAGAAAATTTAGAGTCATGTTCCATGATTTTTTTTCCATGATTTGTAAAACCCAATGTGGGTGGGTAGTTGGATAAATAGACCGTTCGATTAGATATTCCTGTTGCATACATCATGCATGCCAACAATTACATTGATCCAAAGGCTGATTTTTCAGAACACTAGTTGGAAAAAAATAATTATGATAGTTTTTCACAGAGTTTATTTCAAAATAGTAGCATTTTTTTAAAAGTAGTTGTTGGATCAATGCAATTTTTGGCATGCATTATGTGTATAAAGGGAACATCTGCTTGAACTTAAAAATATGATGTGCGCAATAGATTCCCAAGCGTAGGAATCCACCGGTCGTCAAGCAATAATTTCTAGGAGTCCCTAGGTCATTTCCACAGGGAGTGGAATAGGTTCTACTTGATTCTTAGGTCTTGCTACCCAATAAATGCAAAAAAAATGTAAAACATGGGGGTTTGTTTGTTGTGAAAGATTTGTGCCAAATTAATGGCAATTTGAGAATGAAAACTTCATGAATGAAGGGGATGGGTCCTATGGGTTCATTCTTACCAAGCCTTTGATAAATGAGCTCTCAAACAAAACTCAACCAAGATTCCATTTACTCTATGGTCTTGGTTGGAGGATTTGACAATAAAGGCTTAAATAAAGTGAAATAAATGATAGAATAAAGTTCAAAACTCTCTTGGGCATTTTCACAAACAAGTAATTTGCATATGTGCTCACAAACCAAACACAACAAGCTTAACTAGTCATAAAATGGTCATGAATATGAAATTACAAGGATTCAAAAGATGAGAGAGTGTTTAAACTTCATTCCATTGATATTTGAAAGCTTTTGAGATGAGAGAGCATCATTTACCTAGGGCTTGGAGAAGAAATCCACCATAGAACCCACCTTTGGGTGATTAGCTAGCCATAAATAGGAGTAAATGCACAAAGAAGAACAATAAATGCATAAAATCTGAAATAAAAGCTTCTATATTACCAAAAAGATGAAAATACAAAGCCTTCAAGCTAAAAGTAGGATGGAACAACCAAATCTATGGATTACAAGTGAAATAAAGCAAGAACTAACTAAATCTAACATAAACCAAGTGATTAAACTAAGGATTAACTACTCTAAAGGGAAATCTAAGAGAGAAATTAAAAGCCCTAAAATCTATGGAGAAAACCTAAGAGAGGAAGAAAAACTAAGAGAGAGAATCCTAATGTGTGTGTAACCCCCTCTTCCATTCCACGGCTGCTGGGTAAAAACCCATATCCTTTGCTTTAGGTTAACATAAAGTTGGAAGAAATTACAAGTTTGCCACCAAAAAGTGAAAAATAGAAGTCTGCTGCGCGGGTCCTCTGCTACCGGTAGTAAGATCCTACTACCGGTTGAAGAGCTCACTGGTTTCCTGCTTGAATTTCTTGGTAATTCCTATTATCGGTAATAAGACTCACTACCGGTAGTAGGGAACAACTTTTGCCAAAATGCTTCGTTTTGCTTCCAAACTTCACCAAACTCAATCCAAGCATGCTCCACTACTTTGCAACAAAAAGGATCGCCGAAAAGAGGGCCTTCAAACTATTCTTTGACAACAAAAACCTATAAAACATTAAAAAGTGAACTTTAAGTCAAATGCATCAAAATTATGATATTTGAATTAGAATGTATGACAAAATGGGGATAAAAGCACTGCTAAAAATGTGATTTATGAGGCTAATCAACATCTAATACAATGGTTGGTTTCTCCAAATTTCCGTCTCACATTTGGTTTTGCAAACCAAGTGTCAAACCATGGGTAAGAATCGTGTGTCACCTAGACCTGACCACTATATATATATACATGTACATGCAAAAATATTCTGTTAGCATATGCTTACATGATCTTATATCAGGATGAAGCTAATATATAATTGTGGGATTGCATATTTTGAAAAACTAATTGTTGGATTAGATACTATACTTCTCTCTTTTCTCTTGTGTGTCTATATATATATATATATATATATATATATATATTGAAACGATTCTAGTAAAGTCAACAAATATTTCATCGCCATTAGATCTCGACCATAGAGTAAGATTTAACCACCATGGAGTATAGATTGCAGAAAATCTTTCTCCCCAACCGTCCCATTCATCTCTCTTCCATGGAGTATAGATTGTAGAAAATCTTTCTCCTTGTCCCCTCTCTCTCTCTCTTCCGCGAATACTTGTCCAAATGGAGTGTTGGATATTTTAGTAAAAAATATATAATTTATATCATATGGAGGTTACAATTTGCTATTAAATCCTAACGGCTATATTTTCATTAACCTATTATGTAACTTCCATAACATCCCATGTGATATTATGAGAGAATTTTAATTCTCCACCAAGTGTTACACTTTCTACATCTATATAAAGTGGGTATTTCCAAGACACACAAATATACACTCATCTATCATTTCTTCTTTTCCTCTATGAGTCTATATTTTTAGTTTATTTTTTGTGAGTTTATTGGGCAAAGTAGGGTGTTGTGTGAAGCTTTCATCTTCTCATAGTTGTACAGACTTTGAGAAAATAACAGTGAGTGACTGGGCTGCTGTATCCTGGAGGTGACATGCTCGTAAACTACTACATCGGATATAATCTGTAGTGGCACGAAATGTCTTAAAGAGAGCGACCTAGTCTGTGCTTCAACCCTGCTGATCTTTACTTTTTACAACAATACATAATATTATTTAAGGTAATATTTATCTATTATATATTATAGAGGTAATTTTTGTGCATGAGTTTCAACAATTTTAAGACGTTTCGTCATGATTTTTTTAAAATGAATATTTAATACATATATTATAGATGTTTCTAAAGGTGGAATCTAATTGTATGGCATTGCTCTATTTAAAAATATGATACATCTATATTATTACAATAAAAAATACAGAAAATCCAGATGGAATTTCTATATTCTCACAGAGTGAAAAGAGATTTTGTTTTGGGAGACCATTATTATTATATATCCACTGTAAGCATGCAGAAATTACTTAGATAAATTCTAACATTACTTTATGTTTTGGAAGACTATTATTATTATATAAAGTTGCATAAGATAATTATCTATATAGGATCATATAATAGATTTTGAAAAATCGACCGTTGAATTAAGTATATTTCTTAAAAATTTCATGTTCGCTAAAAATCACAATAATTCAATGGGTAATTTATGGAAAATGTTACTGTGAAAGATTGTGACTTTTTTTTTCAAAATGTGACCAAATTTTTCTACTTGGTTTTTTTCAATTGTTAGATTACTTAATCCTATAGTCAATTTTTCAAAATCTATTCAACAATTGATTCTATGGAAACTCCAAGTACTTGTATTAAATTAAAAAATTTATCAAGACTGTGATATCCTTCAAAATTGCATATTGACAAAGATAATATAATTAAAATGACTCTCATACACACTCTTAATCTCATCCCTACATTTTATTTTAATCTAACGGTCATCATCTAATAGATTTAAAAACAAAAAGACAACTTTTGACTCCCTCTTTTCCTTGCCCCAAAGATGTTCCCTCTTCCATTTTTCACTCTCTCTCTCTCTCTCTCTCTCTCTCTCTCTCTCCTGCCCACTTTTCACACACTCTCTCTCTCCCCTTCTCTCTTCCCTCCCCCAACGAAATCCACTCATCTCTCTTACCTATCACTCAACAATTGGCCACAACACCAGCCAATTCCTCCACGTCGATGAAATTAGTGGCCACAACACAACAATTTTTTATTTTTTTTAAAGTAATATCAATTAAATTGTTCCTTTGTTACAAACTTACAATGAAAAAACAATGGCCCCATACAAAATGCTTATATCTTTCAAAATAAATAAACTTCACTCCATCTAACATCATGGAGAATGGTTGGCGTGAGAGAGTCCATCGAAACGGAGAGAGAGAGAGAGAGAGAGAGAGATATGGTGAGTGTGAGAATGGCCAGTGATGGGCCCTTGTTGGGTTGGACGGGACTATGGGAAGGAAGATAGAGAGAGTGAAAAATGTGGGCGGGAAAGAGAGTGAAAATGGGAGAGGGAACATCTTTGGGCAGGGGAGAGAGAGTCAAAAGTTATCTTTTTGTTTTTAAATCAACTAGATGATAACCGTTAGATTAAAGTAAAATGAACGGATGATATTAAGATATTAAGAGTCTGTATGAGAGTCATTTTAATGAGTCATCTGAACTATTGAGGAATAAGTGAACAATTTTATTTGGTGTGGCACTTCTTCACTGTAATTTTCAATCAAATATCTTGTACTAGAATTGCACATGCAAGGGGAAAGCCCCACAAGGACCACTGGTCCATATTCAATTTGAATCTCATTCTAACTTCCCCTCTCTATCTCTCTTTCCAAAATTTTAGATTTTAATAATTAATTAATTTATTTATAAAATTAGAATAAATACTATGGTCATCTCCGATGGTGGATTCAAAAGGGGATTCTTTTTTTTTTCCATCCAGATACAAAAAATGGTGCTCCGATGGTGGATTCAAAATTGGATGCAAAATGCATTGGATTCAAAACTTAATCCAAATTTGGATCTAGTTTTGAATGGATCCATTTTTCTCTAGGACACATAAAAGTGCATAGAAATTTATGCTTGGCGTCAGGGGCGGCTCAAGATAATTTGAGACTTAAGGCGAAAACTATAATTAAGGCCTCGTTAATATAGTTTATTTTTATTTTTTGAGGTGATAAATTACTAACTACAAACAAAATAATCTCTATTACCTATATATGCATGAAGGAAACGGGGGGAAAATGTGAGCTTAAAATAAATTTGTATCTATTTAATTAATTTTTTATTTCCAATATTTCCTCCATAACCGAACAGAGTGTAATAACAAAGAATTATTATTTAGTATCTCAAAAATAAAAGGCTAACATCAACCAATCAAAAAATTGAATTAGACTAAGATTTCGTTTGCATTAATTTGGCCTAAAATTACTTTTCTTGCACTATCTCTCCACATACTTGTTTAGAGTTATGTCCAAATTACAAACTCTTGACACATCAAAATTTTCATACTATTGATTGTGGCAAAATTTGGCAAAAGTTAGAAGATCTGGATTTGACCAACCATCATCCTACACCCCTCAAATCATCTAAAAGTGGTTATCACCCATATTTTTAGATCCCATGAAATTTTGAGCTCTAAAAGTAATTTTAGATGAGGTTATTTCAAACGGGTCTAATTTCAATGGAAAATTTTGTTTTCTCCCACAATTTATCCTACAAATTATGGGGCCTAATTTCAATAGAAAAAGTTGATTTTGATCTCCTCCAACTTATGCTTCAATTTCTAATAATATTCAAAATTTTAATTTATTTCACCGAGAATGAGAGTATATAATTAAGAAATAATATTTAATTTTAAAGGAAGAAAGAGAGGTGTATGAGACGAATGGGGCCTTGTATGAAGCTTCACCCTTGGGGGCCTTAGGCGACCGCTTAAGTCACCTAGGGATGAGCCGCCCTTGCTTGGTGACACATAAAAGTGCATAGAAATTTATACTTAGTTTAGGGGAAGAGAGAGATGGAGAAAAGAGCCAAAAAATTTATAATGCATCATTGGAACACTTAAATTCAAATAACTATGCATTTCAATTCGTCTTGAAATTATTATCACCCCCATCTCTTAGGTCTCTTTTGGGTTATTTTTGCCTAAAATTACTTTTAAAAAAATTAGAGTGATGTCCAAACCATTTTTTTTTTTTCAAATATCAAAATTTTCACTCTATGAGAGATTGTAGTGAAAGTCAGGGGGTTAGTTTTGGCCAATCATCCTATTACCTCTTAAATTGTTTAGAAGTTATTAGCACCCCATCTCTTAAATTAAATGGGATTAATAATTTTGTGTTCTAAAAGTGATTTTAGGTAATGGTAATCCAACAGAGCTTTAGATCAAGTGAAATTTTGAGTTCAAAAGTAATTTTAAGTAAAGCTAATTCAAACGAAACCTTAAAATAATCAACCTATTTATTTATTTATTATATTTGTTATTATTTATTTATTTATTTATTTTTTTGTCAAGCAACAACGAGATGTCCAAACTGTCGAAGTCTAACTAATCCCACTCGCCATGTCGGGCTACCGTCTCATGGATCATATATCGTTCGGACTGCTAGCCCTAACCCTGCGGAGTTTTGAGCTCTTCACCAAAAAGAAGTTTGTCAGAACTTATTAGCTATTTGATATCATGAGACAATTATATCATCCGTGAGTAGGTTAAACATTTGGTAATTCATAATTAATGGTTGGGATCGATCTTCGTGTTGATATAATTTTTCAGGCTATACTCTGTACATGTCGGTTGAAGCTTTTTTTGTTTTTGTTTTTTTGTTTTATGTTTTATGTTTTATCAAATCATGTCATTTGAAAGGACGTACCAATTCCGAACATGATTTATACCTTTGTGTTTGTTTGCCTCAGCATTTCCTTCCAAAGACATTTTGAATAAAATAATTAACCAGCTGTTACTGAATTTAGATCGAAAATATAAAGAGTATGTAATATCAACCAAGGTTTATGGTAGGAAGTAAACTTCTAATGGTAACCCCATGCCATATGTCACTTACCCTTCTCGTATTAGTACATTTTCATATACTCGAATTCGAAATTTTAATATATGTCATTAGACTAACAGATCGATTATTAAGTAAAAGTCCAACACTCAAAATGACGTCCAGGCGTAGAACCAGGATTTTGGTTTGGCGGCTTTTTTTTTAATCTTTTTGTCCACTTTTATAAGAAAATTATTAAACAGTAGTCCTTCAAAAGGTATATAGAATACGCATAACAAATTACATACATATATAGATACTTATGAAATATGAAATTCAAAAAGAAAATATGAATAAAGATCAAATACCAAATCAAACCATAGGTTTCAATTGGCTCACTCCTAACCTTTTACAACTATACTACAACAATCAATCACAAATAGGATTTTTAGAATGCCTAACCTTCCTTATATTATTATATAATAAAATATATTCAAATTGCTAAACAGGCGCTAATTGGTATTTATTTGATAAAATATTATATAGTTTTATTTAAATTTCAAGTGGCCTGCATTATTTTTACTTTCCCATAATATATATATATATATATAACACACACACACACACACACACCAAAGGAAAGGAATGCTATTATCAAGTTGACTTAATGCAAGTTGCATTAAGTCACCAGCTTTAGAGGTACTTGTAAATATTATTTTGAAAAACCGACTGTTGGATTAGATACTCATATTATGTTTGTCACGTCTACCAAAAATCACAGTGATCCAACGGTTGGTTTTTGAAAAACTGATTGTGAAAATATAGTGATATTTTGAAGAACAAAAAAATCACAGTTTTTCAAAATGATTTTTTTTTTTTAACTGACGGTTGGATCACTGTGATTTTTGGCAGACATGACAAATATAAGAGAAATATCTAATCCAACGATTAATTTTTCAAAATATGATATGCAAGTGCCTCTAAAACAAGTGATCTGATGCAATATTTTGAATCAAATCGACCTGATAATAGCATTCTTATATAATAAAATATATATAATATACACTAAATGAGTGAAAGTGAGGGGGGCCATGCCCCTGCCCAACACTACCCAAACCTTATAACTCTTACACGTATCAATTGAAAATTGAAAACTCAAGGGGCCATGGCCCCCCTCCCTATGCTCTAGTTCCCCCACTGAATGACATTATATATATATCCCTTCTCATTACTTGTGGTGACATTCATGTGACAGGTCCACAAAAAAAAGTTGCATGGTGAGATGCCACAATTTTCACATTGTCTCAGCAGTGGGAAAACAAAAGGACATTAGGGTGTCCAAATGAATGGCCCAAGAACTTATGGCCCTTATATTTTCTTTCAATTTTTAATTTTTTTTTTCACTTTGGCATTTTAATTAATGCCCACAAAAGGGTACCTGACTTTTTGACCCAACAACTTATGGCATAGCCCTACTTTTTGATATTTAATGCTCATGCATCATATGCCCCTGTGCATTTGACCTATCGCATCCAAAAGTTTTCAAGGTGTCAAAAATAAAAGTAATGGGGTCACCTTAGGAACTTTGTATGGCTGTGGATAATGTATGATGCGGATATTTTTTTATTTGGTTTTTTGGTCAATGTAAATTAGGTGTTTTGAAAAATCGACCGTTTGATTGAATATTATTCCTATGTATTACAGGCATGCCAAAATCACAGTGATCTGAATGTCGATTTATGAGATAGAGACTGTAAAAAATTTTAATAGTTTATATACAGTATACAAATTGTTAAAATTTTTCATAGTCTGTATCTCATAAATCGACCGTCAGATCATTGTGATTTTTGGCATGCCTGTAGTACATATGAATAATATTAAATCCAACGGTTGGTTTTTCAAAATACTTTATTTACATTGGCCAAAAGGCCAAATAAAAAAAAATCCGCATCATACATGATCAGCAGCCAAACTCTTCCGTCACCTTAGCTTACTTGGTATTTTTGTTGGATTAAGTGTATGTGAACCAATATATATATATCTAAATTTTTATGATCTTTTTATGTTTGGACCGACTACATTTTTTATGATTACACAATTTCCTAGGTAAGTGAAAATATAATTAAAAAGAACTATCCTTTCTAGTTTTGCAATCCAATCTGACAATGCTCTTTTTGATAATGGGTTTTTAAAATATAACTTCAAATTTTAAAGTTAGTAATTAATGCTGCAATGCAACATTTTTTTTTTTTTTTTCAAATTGATTATGAAAAAAAAAAAAAAAAAAAAAAAAAAAAAAAAAGAAATACATTGATATTTTTATTGGCATTCAATTGTTTGAATCATTACAAGTAATTAATAATAAATTAAAGACCTGTTTATATTAGGGTTCGTTTGGATAAGGTTCAATTTTTTTTTTCTTTTTTTAAAGGTAAAAAGATAAAAAATTTGAGTGCAAAAAATTTGGTTGTTACTTTAAAAAATTGAGATAGCAAGAAATTCTTACTTTCTCAACATTTAAAAGTAGCTACCAAATTTTTGCAGTATAAAAAATGTAAAAAATTTCCATTTTTTTACCTTTAAAAGTAAAAAAAACAGAAAGTAGAAGCTTATTCAAATGCGCATTTAATTTTTCTTAAAACCACTTTTGGAGTTCAAGAGTCAAGACATAAATATTGATATGCTTACGAGCTTTTTAAAGTTTTTCTTATACTTTTCTTCGTATTTTTGAAATTCAAAAAAAAAAAAAAAACCTTCTAGTATAAATTGGAAAAAGTATTCATTATACAACAAGAATGAGTTTGAAGATCTAACAAAATCTTTGGTTATGTCTTATCTTGAATTTCAAAAGTAATAATCTATTTTCAATAATTGAAAAATAGAAAAATATTTTTTTTTTATTCAAATCAAACCTTTTTTTCAATGTTGTGGCTCTCTTATTTTTAAAGAATCTAAGTTGGCCAAACATGTCTTATAGAGCGTTTCTTACTCTCTTTTTTTTTTCTTTAATTTCGTAGAAAATTATTAACAAAATATATTTTGTAAAGTGTTTTCTATTTTTAAAAATTCTAAAAATACAAAAAACAAAAGAAAACAAAATAGGCTAATCGGCAGAATTTGCATGAGTGAAACAAAAACAAATGAATGAGAGAGACAGAGAGAGAGTTCTTGACAGTAATAAACAGAGTTAGAAGAAGATAAACCCACCTGCAAATGAAAAAGATGATGTGTCGAAACCACGAAGACAATGAAGAATCAACTATAGCAGCAAGTACAATGATGATCATAAATATCCAGCAACTACTTTTTCTCCAAAACCCACAGCGCTTTCTCATCAGAACCCATAAAAAGAGAGCTCAAAATGGAATTGGGTAGCAAAGGAGACGGCACCAAAACACCACACAATACGCCCACTTTCTCATCATCGGCTGCAAGCAGCATGAATAACGCAAACAACAACAACAACAGAAAGAACAAAGAAATTGCTCAATACAATACCGATGCTAGGCTTCTTGCTGAGTTTGAACAGTCTGGTGAATCTGGTAAGCCCTTTAACTACTCACAATCTGCTATGTTTGCTCCACAATCTGCGACTGGTGAAGAGATAACTGCTTATTTATCGAGAATTCAAAGGGGTGGTCTCATTCAACCCTTTGGTTGTATGCTTGCAATTGAAGAACCCACTTTTAGAATTTTAAGTTACAGTGAGAATTCATTTGATTTTTTGGGTCTCAACACTAGATTTGAATCAACAAAGTTAATGGGTCTAATTGGTATTGATATAAGAACCCTTTTTACCCCTTCTTCAAGTGCTTCGTTGGCGAAAGCTGTTGCGTCTAATGAATTATCGCTGTTGAATCCAATTTGGGTTCATTCTAGGAGTACCCAGAAGCCATTTTATGCAATACTCCATAGAATTGATGTGGGAATTGTGATTGATTTGGAGCCTGCAAAGTCTGGTGATGCTGCACTGTCGCTTGCTGGGGCAGTTCAGTCTCAGAAGCTTGCAGTGAGGGCAATTTCTAGGCTTCAATCACTTCCCAGTGGAGATATTGGTATGTTGTGTGATGCAGTTGTGGAAGATGTTCAGAAGCTTACTGGGTATGACAGGGTTATGGTTTATAAGTTTCATGATGATGATCATGGTGAAGTTGTATCTGAAATTAGAAGGTCTGATTTAGAGCCTTATTTGGGGTTACATTATCCTGCCACGGATATCCCTCAAGCTTCTCGATTCTTGTTCAAGCAGAATCGCGTTAGGATTATTTGCGATTGCAATGCTAGTCCGGTTAGGGTCATTCAAAGTGAAGAATTGAAGCAGCCTCTTTGCTTGGTTAATTCCACCCTCCGATCGCCCCATGGTTGCCACACTCAGTACATGGCTAATATGGGCTCCATTGCCTCATTGGTGATGGCAGTTGTCATCAACCACAATGATTTGACAAAGCTTTGGGGGTTGGTAGTGTGCCACCACAATTCCCCTCGTCACGTTCCCTTTCCCCTTCGCTTTGCTTGTGAATTCCTCATGCAGGCGTTTGGGCTGCAGCTCTACATGGATCTCCAATTGGCATCACAGTTGGCAGAAAAGAAAATCCTCAGGACACAAACCCTATTGTGCGACATGCTGCTCCGTGATGCCCCATTTGGCATTGTGACACAATCGCCTAGTATTATGGATCTCGTGAAGTGTGATGGGGCTGCATTGTATTATGGCGGGTCATGTTGTTTACTGGGCGTAACTCCAACTGAATCACAGGTAAAAGATATTGCAGAGTGGCTACTGAATAACCATGGGGATTCCACAGGGTTGAGTACAGATAGTTTGGCCAATGCTGGTTACCCGGATGCTGCTTTGCTGGGTGATGCAGTTTGTGGCATGGCTACTGCAAGAATTACTTCTAAGGATTTTTTGTTCTGGTTCAGGTCTCACACTGCAAAGGAAGTCCAATGGGGAGGTGCTAAGCATCATCCGAAGGATAAAGATGATGGTGGAAGAATGCACCCAAGATCATCATTTAAAGCTTTTCTTGAAGTGGCAAAAAGTAAAAGCTTACCTTGGGAGGTTTCAGAGATTAATGCTATTCACTCTTTACAGCTTATTATGAGAGATTCTTTTCAGGATATTGAGGACAGTGGTTCTAAGTCAATGAACTCTGCCCAACGGACCAATACTGAGATGCAGGGAGTGGATGAACTTAGTTCTGTGGCATGTGAAATGGTCAGATTGATTGAGACAGCAACAGCTCCAATTTTTGGAGTCGATTCAGCCGGTCTCATCAATGGATGGAACACAAAAATGGCTCAATTGACAGGATTACAAGCTAGTGAAGCTATGGGGAAGTCCCTAGTTAATGAAGTTGTTCATGAGGATTCACGTGGAGCTGTTGAAAATCTTCTATGCAGGGCTTTGCAAGGTTATTCTTTTCTTACATGATAAATGACATTCATTAAGAATTATAGCATGCCATTCACTGACATATCATAATATTCTGCTTGTTCGTAATTCATTTTGTATACAACTTGTGTGAACAGTAATCTAAACTAATCTTTACAGCTTGTAAATTGTAGTGGCATTTATTGCATGAGAAATTCAAGACAATCAATTAAATGCCATGAAGCCTTTTCCCAACTATTTGAATTCATTTTCACTATTCTACTCTGTCATCTTTTTTGTTAAATCATAGGTCGCCTTTTTTCTTTTTCTTCCAACCAGCCTTGAATCATGCTTTTTTTCAGTCTCCCTCTTGAGTCTTGTCCTCGTAGTGCCTTCAACTTGAACCAAATCACTCCTTATTAGTGCAACTATTCTTCTTCTTTTTTGTTGTGCATGACCAGACCATCTTACACTAATTTTTCTTCACTTGTCTACGGTTGGTGCCACCTCTAATGTACGTTTTATGCTAACTTTCTATCTAATTGAAGCCTCCTCCTTTATCTAGCATGGGATTTGGCTGTGTGAAAGGCAAGATGTAGCAGAAGCAGAGTTGTTGCATGAGATATTGTTAAAAATTACACATGTTTCACATTTTTCTCCTTGAAATTTGTTTTTGTCATTTTTTTCTTGAAAATTGAGGGTCATGAAAACCTTTTCTTTCCCTTTTTTATTTTTTCCTGCAGTCATGATAACTCTAAGTATGAACGTGGACAGTAAAAAAATTTCTTGTTCATGTCATCAGTCATTTTATCATAACATTTCTGATAACTCTATGCAGCAGATTGGGGGGCAACTTGGAGTTTTATTGCTTACATAGTTAACTCTTTTATTTTTCCCTGCCCTCCTTGTTTGTCGTCATCCTCATCTTCAATTTTTCGGTATAGTTCTTAATTGGCTTTTGTTTTATCCAGGTGAGGAGGACAAGAATGTTGAGATAAAACTGAAAAACTTTGGGAATCATCAGCAAAACTCGGTTGTATACATTGTGGCGAATGCCTGCACTAGTAGGGACTACACAAACAATGTTGTTGGGGTGTGCTTTGTGGGTCAAGATGTCACAAGTGAGAAAGCTGTCATGGATAAATTCATCCGTGTACAGGGGGATTACAAGGCTATTATACAAAGTCTTAATCCATTGATTCCACCAATATTTGCTTCTGATGAGAATGCCTGCTGTTCTGAATGGAATACAGCCATGGAAAAGCTTACTGGTTGGATGAGAGATGAGATTATTGGTAAAATGCTTCCTGGGGAAGTTTTTGGAGGGGTCTGCCGGCTGAAGGATCATGATACACTCACTAAGTTTATGATTCTATTGTACCGAGGAATTAGTGGTCAAGATACCGAGAACTGTCCCTTTGGGTTTTTTGATCGGAAAGGAAAATTTGTGGAGGTTCTCTTATCGGCTAATAAGAGAGCTAGTGTGAATGGGAATATAATTGGTTGTTTTTGCTTCTTACAGATTGTTGTGCCCGACTTGCCACAGGCTTTAGAAGGACGCAGGCAAGAGGACCAAGACTACTTTTCAAAACTTAAGGACTTGGCTAAGTTGGCTTACATACGACAAGAGATGAAAAATCCTTTAAATGGTATTCGGTTTACCCACCGACTCCTCGAAACTACAACTATTTCAGATGATCAGAAACAACTTCTTGAGACTAGTGATGCATGTGAAAGACAGATAATGGCGATCATCGAGGATATGGAATTAGGAAGTATAGAGGAGCGGTAAGTTGTCTTCTTTTTGAGTCTATGATCTGCATTTATTCACTTTTCAAGTTCTATATTATTATTTATTAATTTTTTTTGTCAGTAGATTGTCATATATACGTCATAAGCTATAGAATAGAAAATGACAAAGTTTCGAATATTGACTAAAATGTATTACATTCGAGAAAAATCTTATCTGATAAGAATTATGGATGATTGATGTCTAAAGTTTTATTTATTCAATCTTCAAAAGAAGAATGTCATTTTGTGAATCATCACTTCTTGATTCTATAAGCATGATATACTTCCTTGTTCGAGTTCTTAAGGATTGTTACAATTGTGACTTGTTTTTCCAAATTCAGCTCACCAAGGAATAAAAATGATTTAGCAAATGATGAAAGGATTTCAAGACCGTGTTAATGCCTTCTCCATCTTTTCATTTTTTCATGGTATTAAATTTTCATTGACTCCCATGGCATGATAGCATGTATCACCCAAAAGAAAAAATATAAAAATAAATCAAACAAACACCTATTGTACTGTATTTTGGCAGGGAAGGAAACCATGTAAGAGTTTCTTTTATTTTTACTTTTTAAGAAGGAAAAAATAAATAGAAGAGGATTGGGGTGGGGGGATGAACCAGTTCCCTACATTTGAGGTGTATAAATGCTTTTAGCCATTTCCCTTTATTTTTGTTCATGCCACTTGTCTAAATAGTAAGAATATTTGATTGGGTAAATGTCTCAGAAGTTCTGTTATTGTTACTTTTGCATGTCTTTTGATTCAGCTAAGCCCTTTCCTGATAGCTTTAGTCTATTATTTGCTCTGATGAACTTATGTAGACATGCTTCTAAGCATCTATAACTTTATTCCGGTTCTAGCAGTGGTTTGCAGCTGAACATGGAAGAGTTTCTCCTGGGAAATCTTTTGGATGCCATTGTTAGTCAAGCAATGATATTGCTGCAGGAAAAGAATATACAGCTGGTTCACGAGATTCCAGAGGAAATTAAAACACTGTCTCTATATGGTGATCAAATCAGGCTTCAACTGGTATTGTCAGATTTCTTGCTTAATGTAGTGCATCATGCACCTTCTCCAGATGGCTGGGTAGAAATCAAGGTTTCACCTGGTCTGAAGCTGATACAAGACGGGAACGAATTTATACACTTACAGTTCAGGTACAACAATCAATTATGTACAGATAGTGATTGCATTCGATGCTATGTTCAATATATCGAGTCAATCTATTGCCTTCTCAGAAGATGCCTTTTACATTCTGATATTCGCTTCTTTTTTTTTCCCTTTTACATAATTTAGTTTTTTATCTTGTTAAATTTGTCTCTGTGTGTGTGTGTACAGATGGGGGAATCAAATATGTTGCCCTAGAATAATTCAGCATCAGTTATTTGAGCCCTATTTAACAAGGACATATACATGACTATCAGTATCCAAGTTGTGACCTCAAGAACATGACATGCATTGTGAATATGTCAATGTCAATACATTTTTGTCATAGCAAAAGAGGATAAAATCAGCTGAGTCATTGTTATGTAACATGAAACTATAGTTGTTATGTTTTTGTTTTACACTTAAAAATTTTCAACTTCAAAAATGTTAAATCTTCTTCAGAATTGACAAACCCCTGAAGTACCACCAAATAATCATTGAAAACAGCTGACAACAAATAATCATTGAAAATATCACTTCTTCAGTTCCTAATCAGACTTAAGATAATGTGAGCATAAAGAGACAAAGCCAAACTAACTCTAAATTCATTCCTATCTAAGACTTCTGTAAAATGCCATATTTAGTTCAGGTTGTTTCGTCAAGTGACCTCCGTTGGGGCACTTGCAGAACCTATTTTGAAAAACCGACTGTTGGATTAGATTCCCCTCTTATGAATGTCATGTCTGCAAAAAAATCACCCCAATCCAACGGTAGGTTTTTGAAAAAATCAACTAGGAAAAAATGGTGACATTTTGAAGAACAAAAAGTCACAGTTTTTCATTATGACATTTTTCTAAAACCTATCATTGGATCAGCGTGATTTTTTGTAAACATGACATTCATAAAAGGAGGATCTAATCCAACGGTCGGTTTTTCAAAATAGATCCTACAAGTGCCGTTTCAGAGGTCACCTAACACAACTTTGCGTTAGGTGCACCTTATATTAGCATCTCCGTGTGTATATATATATATATATATATATATATATAGTTCTGATCTTTTAAGGACACAATGATCCAACAGTCGGTTTTCAAGATACAAACTATTAAATAACTATGACAGCATCTTACGGTAGATACTGTTGGGGTGTTTCATAGGCAGTATTTTGAAAACCGAATGTTGGATCACTGTAATTTTTGGTAGACATGACGTACATAAGAAGATTGTCTAATACAACGGTTGGTTTTTCAAAATACCTATCCTATGGCTCCCTGTGACTTAGTGAGGGTGGGCTAACAATAAGATAGGTAAGGGTGTCGTTACCTAATCATAATTCCATATATATATATATATATATATATATATATATGTTATATCACCATTTGCAGAACTTCCAAAAGAACTTGTACTGTTAGGTTGACCTGTCTGAGCTTTGTTATAAAAAAACTAAGTTGATCTTAATAACTGGAGCTACCTGATGTTGCATGAGAGTAGGTTGTGTTCCAGATTCCTCTAACTATGTGTTCTTCAATTATGATCCACTTATTCTTCTATTGTTTGGAAAATAAACAAACAAAAATCCCTTAATACTTGTTAAATTAAAAAAAAAAAAAAATTTAATATGCTCTATCATTGGTTTTGTATATCCTTATTGTCTACCTCCCATAGAAACTGTGAACTATTTCTTGCATGATCTTGAGAAAATTCAATTTACTTTTAGAACTTTATTATCCTTACAATCTCCCCAATGCATCTTCTTAGTAAGAAAAAAATCTATCTGGCTAATATTAGATTTATTTTAAATATTATAAAGTGCTGATCTCTCATTTTAAAACAAGCATTAGTGATTACAAAATGATATGCCATGGTGTACATTATTTGCTGAATATATAGTATTAGTTAATGGAACTAGAGTAGGGGTTATTCCAAGTTAGAATTATGGTGACTCTCTAGAATCTAAAACTAATCTTTTTCGATATCTTGGTTAATTATCCAAAAAATGAAGAGATCAAGGAGGATTTTTCCTGTAGAATTAGAGAAGGATGGATGAAGTGGAGAAGTGCGTTTGGAGTGTTGTGTGATGGTAGAATACCTATCAAGTTAGAGAGGAAATTTAATATAATGGTTAGAAAACCAATTGTGCTTTATGGTGCAGAATGTTGGGCAACTAGAAATAATCATGAAATAAGTGTAGTCAAAGTGAAGATGTTACAATGGATAAGTGGTAATATGTGAAAAGATAAGAAATAAATACACTCGTAAGAAGATAGGAGTGGTACTAATTGTGGACAAGAATAGAGAAAATCATTTAAGGTGATTTGGTCATGTGCAATGAAGACCTAGGAGTATATACCACTATGGCACTATGGAAAGATAACTTGATTCAAGTTGAAGGCCCAAGAAGCACGAGGAATGCAAAAAAAAAAATGGGGTTAAAGGGAGTGAAAAAAGACGTGTGCTGGGAATTTAGAGGATGATAAGACCCTTGATAGAACTGAATGACGAAAAATGATTCATGTAGCTGATCCCATATAGTTAGGTTTAAAGCTTTGTTGAATTGAGTTGTATCCACAGTGAGCATTTATAGTAATCACCTAGAGAACACTTAAGCATATTGATGATCTTGTACCTTTTTCACTATCAATTATGTGCCTTCAATTAGGTTTAAACCTTTCTAACACTTCACGCGAACTATTTTTTTCTTTTCTTGTGCATGTAGAATGACTCATCCTGGCCAAGGTTTTCCTTCTGCTCTTATCCAAGATATGTTTGAAGGAGGAAATTGTTGGACTACACAGGAAGGCCTGGGCCTAAACCTGTCCCGAAAACTTCTTAATAAGATGAATGGTCAAGTCCGATACGTCAGAGAGCAGAATAATTGTTTCTTTCTCGTTGACCTTGAACTTAAAACAAGGAGAACAAGACAGAAGGTATCACAAGCAGAGATAAGCAGGATTATCTGATTTTCTTCTCCAAAACCTCTGTTTTCACATATATGTACAGGTTCAAAGTAGCCTTGTACAGATGAGTCAATTATGGCTTGAGACTTCATGGCAATTCTTGGTAAACCCTCTCTTTTTGTAATGGCTCTAGTTAGTTAATTAGTTTTCACTATACACGTTTTGTCAAAAGTTTGTTTTTCCTTGTTTGCAGTTTAGTTTTCTTAATTGTATATTACCACAAATGTGAGAATATGTATGTATATATTTCTCGACTTCTCAGTTTGAATGTAGCGGAGGCAACGTGTCATTAATTGCTAGTTGAGGAGCTTGTTACGAATGTCTACATAAGTTTCTTTAATAAATAGTGTATGAAAATTAGGTTAGTTTTCCTCATTGTATATTGTCACCTTTGGTCTAAAGTTGTATGTCATAATATGTATATATATTGTCTTATTAGGTTGAATGGAACTGAGGCAACATGTCATTATTTGCTAGTTGAGGAGCTTGGTATGAATATCTATGCAAGTTTCTGTAATAGATAGTGTATAAAAATTATAAAGATGGACTATGCTGCAATTATAATCGAGGATCCATATTGAATCTCCCAACTTTTTGAAGTTGGTAATTTGCATCTGCTTCTGTCATCACATCTTTGTTGAAACTCATGTTTCATTCACATTCACATTCACAAAGTGATATTTTAAACAGATCATTTGATCATCTAATGGGTTATTATGGTTTCTAGAATGCACTCACTCTTGGTTTTCTTTCCTCAACCCTTTCTCTTGATCTCAACAAATTTAATTGGCTACACTTGGCTTCTTAAATGCCCAACTGTTGATTAAATAATCTTCTTATGTATGTCCTGTATGAAAAAAATTACAGTGATTCAACGGTCGGTTTTCAAAATACAAACTGTTAAAAAAATGTGACAGCATTTAACGGTAGTTACTGTCAAAATTTTCCACTTTGTATTATAAAAAACCCTTCTTTTTTTTTTTTCCTTAGCCAAACGATAAAAGTTAACCAATCCTCAAATTTCCAATACCAATAAATACGTATCGATGCATTTCTATGTGTTTGAACTTGAAAATTTTCTCCTAAAAGCAAGAATACATGCCATTGAGCTATAAAGCCATTGGTTGAAAATCACTGGTTGGATCACTAGGATTTTTGGCATGCATAATATGCATAAGAAGATTATCTAATCAAAAATCGATTTTTCAAAATAAATTCAACATACAGTAATCCTCTCAAGAGTTATGCTCTGTTTGGTAGGAATGATGAAAAAATGGGATGAAGGAAAGTAGGAGGGATGGATTTTCCTTCCTTAGTGAAATGAAATGCTTATTCATTTATATGTGTTTGGTATGATGGATGGAAGAGTGAGTTCCTTCCTTTTATGTGTTTGGTATGTAAGAAGAAGAGAAAGGATTAAAGGCATGAAGTTACTATTTTACCCATAAATGAAAAGTAAAGGATAATGGTGGATTACACTGAATTACAATTTTACCCTCACATATTATTGTAATAAAGTTGGCATTATACTTCTAAGTGCTAATAACTACAAAAAATAATATGAATTCTAAAGATTAATAAAATAAATAAATAAACATTAAAAAAAGCAAATCAAACATTAAAACTTATTTCAAGGCTGCTAATGCATTTCCAAGAAAGAAAAAAAACAACCTGCTAAAGCATGCAAGTAAGGACGATAATGTCATCTAAAGCACACAAAATAATTAAGCGAGGGGTTATATGCAGCACACTTTTTACTAGCCCATTTTCTAAGTACAACTCACTCATTTGTATTTTTACTAAAGGCAGCACAATAAAAATTTAATTAACATGACCATATTACCCCTTTACTAAATACAACCCATTACATAACAGAAATACTATAAGCAACCCATATTACCCATCACGAGCCACCATTAAAGCTTTTCCTTCGTCTTCATCTTCGCACGCTATTAAAGCTTTTGTTTTAGATTTTTTTGTATATTATTGATAAACATTATATTTGGAATAAACTTGCTTCAAGAAGTGAAAATTAGCATTTTATAACCATTATGGTACGATGATGTTATGAAAAAAACATATGTTTCGATCGGAAAATTAAGAAAAAAAATTCTCTGCTTGAGTTCGCATTCGGATTGGTACATCCGAATATGGATCTACACATTCGAATACCACTTGCCGAATACATTTAACAATAATCCACATCACATAACCGAATGTAGCCCCGGCCTTACATTCGGCTCTAACAGATTGAATGTTTAACTTTCATATTCGACATTAGCTTTAATGGCGTGCGAAGATAAAGATGAAGGAAAAGATTTAATAGTGGCTGGTGATGCTTTAATGGCGTGGTTGGTATTCGATGGCTCGAAGATTGGAGAGCTTCTTCAATTTCGTGCGTGCGAAGATGAACACAAAGGAATAGTGTTTTCGTTTTGATTTCTATTTGGGTATAGTATTTAGAATGGGGGAGCATTTATGGCATATTAAAACTTTTGTGTTGTATAAATAAGGGTTGCCTTCAGTAAAGAGTAAATTAGTGGGCTGTAGTTATAAAATGTAAAATAGACTGACCCAATTGCTGTCTTTAGTAAAAGGTGTTCTGCATATAGCCCCTCCCAATAATCAATAAGGAAAAGCATTTGTGGGTTTACATGAAAGCTGTTTTGGAGAAGAAAGGGTGGGTGGTTGTGGGTTTACATAAAAATAAGAGGGTAATGTAGTCATTTCATAGAACCATGTAGCTTTCCTTCCCTCATCCGCCCAATTTTGGGCGGATTAGAGATGGCGGTGCATCCTCTCCTTTTCCCTCCCCTCCATTCCATCCTCCCATTCTTCCCCTGTACCAATCAGGTCATTAGGTTAGGCCGATAGGGTCATGTTTGGCCGTTGTGTGGAGATAGAACTATTAATTCATTTTATTTATTTTTATTTTAATGCACTTGAAACAAGTGTATTCTGTGTGGTGCGCATTCAAAATGTGTCAATTTTTCCATTGCATCATAGAGGAACATTTCAAGAATTTTATGACATATAGGCTCGGTTTGCAACTACTTTAGGTTAATAATGCCACCATTGTCATAGGGATGGCAATTTATCCCATCCCCGTGAGATCCATCCCGTTCGTATAGGGGCAGGATTTTTTTGGAAATTTTCGGGGTTCGAGGTGGAAATAGGTTTTAAAAAATTTGCCCAGTTGGGATACAGAGCGGGAACGAGTTTACTATGCCCTGCCCTACCCCGCAGGGATTCCCCATCGCCGCCTCGTCTCTCCTATTTATAATTTTCCCACAGGAATTCCCCATCCCCGCTTATATAAATTTTACATTTAAAACATATAATTTTATATGATTCATAAATTATATTTTATATATCTTATTATATATAATATAGAATTTAAATTATTAATGACCTCCTAACTTTTATGTCCCTCCCATCAATTTTAACATTTTTAATATTTTTTTTAATAATAGTGATTACATGATTTTCTCCGATCTCAATGATCTCACTAACAATCTAACATTTTCTAACCATTCTTATATATTCCCATATAGTAAGTCAAGCCTCCCTTATTATGTTAAGTTGGTCAACTCTCTCTTTATGTTTAATTATTCAAGTTATGTCTCTGTTTAGAATAACAAAATTGATGTTGTTATTTGCACCTTATGTTGTCAATGTGTAAGGTGACCTCTATAGTCTATAGGGGAAAACACAATATATTTTGAAAAACTAACCGTCGGATTAAATACACTTTTTATAAATTACATACTCGCCAAAAATTAAAACGATCTAATGGTTATTTTATGAAAAAAAAATTCTATCTAGACAAAAATTATGATATTTTGAAAAATAAAAATATTACAATTTTTCATGAACATTTGCCATAACTGTCAAAACTGACAGTTAGATCACTATGATTTTTGCGAACATGAAATTCATAACAATTGTATTTAATCCAATGGTCAATTTTTCAAAATCTGTTATACAATTGATCCTACGTATACCACCTATCCATAGTTTGACACGAATAAGTATTTTGATAAACTAACCATTGGAATAAATTATACACATCATATATACAAAAAATCATATTGATCAAATAATTAATCTTAAAAAAAAAATCATATTTTTGAGATGAACTGCAACAAACTATTAGAAATTGTTACAATTTTTTATAATTTATAGTTAGCCGTTGGATCAATGCTATTTTTTGCATACATAATGTATACAAGGGGAATATTTAATTCAATGGTTAATTTTTCAAAATATCTAATCTAATGCTTACTTTTCAAGTTGAACCATATGTAGAAGTCGTTAAAATATTATTTATTTTAAAAGTATAGCACAATTAGTGTGCAGCTTTGTAGTTTAGGCTCTTAAAATGCAAAGTTTTTACTGGAGGTACCGGACGGGAATGGGGATAGAATTGCATACCTTGCTGGGGTACAGGGTGGAATGGAGAGTGGTTTTATAATTGGAGATGAGGACGGAAGAGTGGAAAACCCGCCCCACCCTACCCGCCCCATAGCCATTCTTTGTCAGCATGGGCTACGCTCCATCCCAGGGGATTTTATTTAAGTCTTCAAATGAAATGATACTAAAATCAAAATGAAACAATTGTATTCTCATGGGACATCCAAGCAAACCTAGTCAGGGATTGTTCCACAGACCTGAGTTTAAGCATCCCCAAGACTTTGAACCCCTTTTCACCTGCTAAGAATATCCAAGTGCGAACGCACAAACATATGTGAAGTTGCACCATATCCATGTATCCATTGTTTTAAAACTCGGACGTTCATCAAACTAGAAAAATTACCGGGTTAAGGGTCAACCGGTTCAACCGTTGGGTCAACCGTGTTGAACCGTGACGTCATAAAATTTTGTTTATTTATTAGAATAAAAGCTGTAAATGATTCAAAATATATATATTTTTAAATGTTTGTACAATCATTTCATATATTTGAATTTATGTGCAGTCATCGAAATTGATAATTGATAATTACTATTGATCAATCTTAATTATATATATATTTTTAAATGCAAGATAAGAATATTGTATTATTAAATTAGGTGTTTGGGTTTCTTTTTGCTATTTAGAATTTTTTTAGACTAATTTGCCTTTTTAGCCTTCTTGGTTTTAAGAGATTTTTAAAAAAATTGGAACTATTTTAGTCATTTTAGCACCTCAAAAAAAAAAAAAAAAAAAAAAAATACTGGTTGACCGATTTTTGAATTAAATAGGTATTTGTGGGTTAAACCAACCGGAGAGGGGACCGGTTTCCGGTTGAACCGGCCGGGCCAATCCGGGTTGATAAGATTGCATGTATCTATTATATCTTAGGGAGTCTATTATTATAAGGTGTACTATATGTGAAGTTGCGTGAAGTGATGTTTATAGGGTCAACTGTAGAACAAATTTTGAAAAATCGATTAGGAATGGCATTGGGGTGGGGCGGATTTTCCATTCTCCCATCCCTGTCCCCGATTACATAATTAGTTCCCATCCCTTCCCCATTTCCCGTTAGGGTATATAATTTTAGTACCATCTCCACTCCTATGGAGAATATGATTTCCCATCCCAAGCCGCCATGCCATGCCATTGATCTCTTTTTTTTAATGATTGAAAGCTCTCATAGGGAATTGATGATTTAGAGTTGCCATCATTGATAGAGCAGTGGACATTTTTAACCTAAAATAAAAAAGTGAAACAAAACAAAGTTACTCATTGTTTTTATCCAATCTATTTTTTCAAAAATCAAACGTTGGATCACGGTAATTTTTTGCGAGTATGAAATTCATACAAAGTGTATCTAATTCAACAATCAGTTTTTAAAAATCTATTATGCATTTTCCCTTATTGAGGTCACCTTAGGCATTTACATATAATGCAACTTATAACAACTTCTTGACGTATCTTCTCTTATTACATATACTAATATAAAACCCATGACATACACTAGTGTAAACCCCTGGCATATTCTTTGGATCATTGTTTTTTTCTCTTTTTGAAAATATGACTAACAATGTTAGGAAAAGAAAGAGTGCTTGAATAATTGAATAGAAAAGATATATATATATATATATATATATATATATATATATATATATATACACTACGGTTCTGATCCTATCAGGACGTCTTTATGCTCGTTATCGTAAGAACGTCCATTCTGAAAGCCATAAGAATGATATTATGAAAAATCGACCATTGGATTAGATAATATTCTTATGAATGTCATGTCTGCCAAAAATCACAGTGATCCGATAATTGATTTTCAAAATACAGTCCGTAAAACGCTTTCACAGTATTTACCGTTGGATGCTATCAAAGTTGTTTAAATGACTATATTTTAAAAACCAACCGTTGGATCGCTGTGATTTTTGGTAATCATGACATACATATAAACATTATCTAATCCAACGATTGATTTTTCAAAAATACCTCTCCCGGTAAAGACGTCCTTACGATAAAAGCGTAAGGATGTTCTTACATGATCGAAACCATATATATATATATATATATATATATATTAATATATATATATATATATATATATATATATAGAGAAAAAAAGAAAGAAAAAAAAAATGAGAGCTTGCCAACTCAACACAATAAGGAGGCTTGACTTAGTATACAATAATGGATAAGAATGGTTAAAAATGTTAGTGAGATGATTAAAAATGGAGAAAATCAAGTAATCAGTATTATTTAAAAAAAAAATGATTAAATTTGTTAAATAGATGGGAGAAACTCAAATAGATTATACTATTAAAAAATTTTAAATATAACATTGAAAAAAAAAAAAAAAAAATCCAAGTGAGAGGACAAGAAAAGTTAGGAAGTCATTAATAATTTAAATTCTACATTATATATAATATTAATAAGATATATAAAATATAATTTATGAATAATATAAAATTATAAGGGAAAAATATTAAATTTACATAACCGAGGGAGGCAAGACGGGAGGGGCATAGTAAACCCATCCCCGCCCCAAACTCTGGCGGGACAAAATTTTTTAACCCCATACCAGCCCCTGCCCCGAAAAATCCTATAAAAAACGAGTCCACAGCAAGGACGTGGCAAATTTTCATCTCTAAAACCAATCATTAAATTAGATATGCTTCTTATGAATGTCATGTTTGCTAAAATCACAATGATCCAATGGTTCTAAAAAATGTTGGCAACTTTTTTATTCTTCCTAATGTTGACAAGTTTTACAGAAACTAAATGTTGAATCACTTAAACTTTTAGCAACCGTGATATTCACAAGTGTATCTAATCCAACTGTCAGTTTTTTAAAAATCTATTTTGCAGTTAGCCCTATGCAAGTCACTTTACCCTACTGTGTATGGTGCAACTTATATGTGTCCATGACAATATGGAGAGAGAGAGAGAGAGAGGATTCTTTCAATAATGAAGATGGAGAAGAGAAAAAAGTACAATCTGTACAGTCTCATGTCTCGAGTAATTACACAAATTTGTAGCTCCATGTCAATAAAACTTATAAATATGATGAACAAGCAGCAGTCTGTTTCTCTTCCCTTACAATTTTCTCTCCCCAATATAAGTTACCCATAACCCATATAAACATCATGTATTCAGATTGAATCATCCAACCCTAAATCATCAAAAACAAAAAGCAAAAAAACTCGAAATGAAGTGAGAGGAAAGGAGAAATCATGCACAAACTGGTGATTAATACATTGGGCAGCTGAGAGAATTCAGTTTTTCCTGTATGCTTCACCTTATTATTATCTTCCTTCCCATGTATAACAAACTGCTGATCCGCACATCAACCAAAATGCCCACGCTGCTTGTTTCAAAGCTCTTCTAGCAAAATGCTACGGGACGCAAAACTATAATACAAAATCCGCATGCCTTTTTTCCTGCTTGTCTCTTCCTAATTTACACACTAACATATACGCAACAGTTGCACACAACCATCATCAATTTGGGCTGAGTGCAATCTGCTTCCTATTCGTTGTTAATTCTTCTCAGGCTGTCTCGCCTGAACAACCCTTTACAGGGCTACCAGGAGAATCCCCTGTGTGTGACCCAGTTGGCTGATGGACTTGGATGTTCAAACTGTTGTTGGGAAGATGTTCTTGGATGATCTACAGAGGCATAGGTGTGGTCATGTCAGCAAATGCTCAAATATAATCCCAATAACTGTTGTTTCTTTCTTAGTGTTGAAAAAAGCAATCAGACGATATTCTGCTTTTTCTTTTCTTTTCTTTTCTTTTTAAGATGTCATGAGGAGAACCCAGATGAACCCTTGAGCTAAACAACAGGCAGGTAACCCTTGCCTTGCTTAAAACCCTCCCATCCCAAGTTTTGAAGACTCAAACCAGTGACTTCCAACTCATAAGAGTGGAGAGATACCACCAGGCCACAAGGGTCAATGGTGATATTCATATGAACTCCCAGGCATTATTAGTTTAAGTTACATTACTTGAGAAGAAGAATTGAAAAGAAAGACAAATCAACTTCTAAGATGCAAATTCTAGTGTCCGTGTTTTCATAAAAAATATGGAAAAGCAGATAAGATTAAATAATTACGCTTAATTATGTTACCTTTCATTTGGTGAATGTTGATTAATTATGTTACCTGATCACCAGCCTCAGGACCCTCTGAGTGAAAGAGAATTGGCCGGCAGCGCTTATCTTCATTCATCAAGCTTGAATTCTGGAAGTGTGTGACAAGGGCTGATTTTCCCTGGATTCGAGCATATGCCAATGAAGCAACTTTCTCACTATTAAACTTCTCCCACTTCTTTCCATTAAAAGCCTGCATAAAAATAAATAAATATAAATAAATAAATAAAGCATCGAGTACGAATGCGAATTTGTCTTTCAAAAATTCATCAGCGGGATGGTTTTTTCCTCAAAAAATGACAGGAATCTCTCAGTTACTAATCTGAAACAAAGATTTATGTGGATCGATAAAAATGCTAACAGTAAACAGCACAGCATTTGTTCAAATGATCAAAGAACTGATTGCAGAAAGCTCTTCATGACTGAATAAAGCATTGAAAATAAAACCTGATAGAAGGGGATTATGTGTTTAGGGGATAGCATATTGATAAATGCATAGCCCACATTGCATTTATTCTGCACCCACAAACAGGAACCGTCAGTTACAATTAACTGAAGAAAATTATTAAAACTTCACTTCAAATGCCCAGACGGAAGTTACCTTAAAATCAATTGGCAAATAGAGAAAATCATAAGTACCCCTGTTATATTCATCAATGGCAGCTAGCAACATCTTTGAGGTGTACCTGGACGAAGACATAATAAGATGTGATTATGACTAAGCATCTAAAAGACTAAATATAAAACTTTCAATTGGCAAAGCACAAGAAATATAATGAGCATTCTTACTTATTTGGAATATTTTTAACCATTAAAGTAGTCCGAGCATCTTCCCCATTGATAATCTTATCCAAGTCAAGCTGAAACTGTTTCTTGCTATCTATCTGGTTCCCATTATTCTCAACCCGTCGGTTTCGCCCACGCTCGGTCAAAGCCTCCATGCTGGTGGGTGTCAGTCCTGGGTATGGACCATTACCTAGGAACATAGAACTAAGCCTTGGCGAAGACATAATTCTGAAACTGGGAGATCCATTTTCGGGCATGTTTCCTGAAATAGGTACGCCAGCATTCATTGCAGCACGAGCACCTATGTTCACCATAAAACTCCTATCATTGTGGCCTAAACCCATGCCTCCAAAAGCAACAGGACTCATGAATGATGTTTCCGGTGACTCTTGAAAGTAGCCAAAGTGCCTCTCTAAGGGAACACCAGATGGAGCAGATCCAACATGGTGATGATGATGGTGATGATGGTGCTGGGTTGAAGGGAGGAAAGACCCATGCTGACCAGAGTATGAAAAGCCATTGCCCTGTCCATTGGATGTAAATGGATTCCCCATAGATGGTACTGGCCAGGCAGAAGAATTGGTTTTCTCCATGTATGGATTGGGACTTCCCCAAAGAAATTGCGGCCCAGACAATGTTTCGATACATGATCCATTTGAAATTGACGCACCAAAAGAGGACATGGTTCCAGGATATTGGCTCAACTTCGGCTCTGGAAAGGAATGGGACTGTTGAAAGGCAGAATGGTTTAAATTTGTGTTGGTAAGCATATGTTCCCCATGACTACCCCTTCCTTGGTCCTTGCCAATAGGTGCAACTTTAACAGAGTTAGATAGTTGAGGATGCAGAATTGAAGCTAATCCAGGCAATTGGTTGCTGGTTGGGGGACTTAAATTCCCAAAAGTGGGGGGTTCACTAAGAGTATGCAAAGGACTATGTTCAATAGGGCTGTTGAACTGCGCCCAATTACCTGTCATAAATTTGGGATTTACCAAAATAGCAGTTATGAAAGTAACAGGACTGAGAAGTCAATAACTTAAACCAAAATACGCATAAATAAAGCTTATATTTGTAGTAATGCATAATTTGTTTCGAAGACACTACCTGGAGGCGAATTAGCTATTGGTGAACCCACTTGATGCCGAAAAGTCCGAGATTCATCTTGTTCAAGCTCTTGATTTAGTTGCAACATCAAACTAAAGGTACAGTGTGTATTCAATTAATCTTACTTACACCCAAAAAAAAAGGAAAAAAAAAGGGGGGGAAAGAAAAAGCAAAAAATCAAAGAAAAATGAATTCTAGAAATTAAACTGCAGCACAAAAATTATCCGAATCAAATAATATATTCAGAAGATAAAACAATGATGCTCAGGAAACGTCAACACTACAAGTTCGGAAACATACATACTTCGTAGCTAGGGAGAGTTCTCAAAAAGCGTATGATGACAGGCAACTGATAGTGGAGCAACCAAAAAAGGAATTATGCAGAGAAGCTGTTTATATTAAAAGGTTGTTGGTTTAAAATTGTATTCCATGTAAATAAATTAAGCTTCTTTAAGTGAGAAAAATAAGTTCCCTCTTCTCATTGGACAATCCATAAAACATAAGGGCTACAAAAAACAACTAATAACAAGTTTACAGAATTTCCTCATCCAAAAGAAAAAAAAAAATTTACTGAAGCATTCCCAACATTGACAAATTGAACCATTTAAGCTGAAAAGAAAGCGCATTTAACCTATAGCCTTGCCATACCTATCGATACATGCAGCAGCTTTTCTCCACCTATAATTCAAGATTAAAAATCCTCCAATGACCTGTGAATGCCAGAATAGTAATCCACAATTGACTGCCTAACAATGCTTATTATCAGAATTAAAAATCCTCCACTGACCTGTGAATGCCAGAATAGTGATCCACTATGACTGCCTAACAATGCTTATTATCAGAATTCGCTCAATTACATTTTCTAGTCCTCTGCTAAATTAAGTTAGTATGATCTTTACTTATTCAATCAGCATCTGTTATCTTCCATTTTCTAGCACTTTAACTTTTGCCAAATCGCATAGCTTTAGCACCGGTCTTTTCTAAACGTAATCAGACCATCTCAATTGCTGCTCCTTGACTTTAGCATAGAGATGGAAGTTTACACCATAGAAACCAAAGTGAAAAGATCAACCATTATCCACTAGGACTGGCCTCCATGACCAATGCAGCTAAAATTGCAAATCGGCAGGCTTTTTTTTTTTTTTTTTTTTTTTGGGGTTTTTGCTGCTGCTGCGCAGGGGAATTTCAGTATTTTGGGCATAATTCTTTCATTCCTTGTCAGCAAACATGATCCTTCTAGTTGTATTTTGTAACAGCAAGTCTAACAAGTATTTTTCCCAATATGCATAAGGTGTCTGGGGTTAGGTCAGTATTTTTGTCATAAAGGACCATAAGTTAAACCTTGAGTGTTGATAATCCTAAAATTTTAAGCTCCATCAAAATAAAAAAATAAAAAAAAATGCACTAGTGACAGCTCCATCAAGCTTCTCAAGGAGTTTGTACTTGCACAGAAAAGCTCAGATGCTCACTCCAAGGCATATCCATTCTTCTCTACAACTTCTCTCTTTTTCCATTTGTTTACTGCCCTCGATTTTGGAATACTCTACACCTATTTTCATGAAACCTTCAAGAACATCATCTCCTTTCACACCTACCTGTAGTCCATCATCTAGATCCACCAACCATCTACCTCAAGCCATAGAGCAAATTTATCACCACTCATCCACTCCTAATAAGCCAAACCCACAAAAGTTTTATGAAAC
This sequence comes from Hamamelis virginiana, assembly GCA_017140935.1. Lineage (NCBI taxonomy): Eukaryota > Viridiplantae > Streptophyta > Magnoliopsida > Saxifragales > Hamamelidaceae > Hamamelis > Hamamelis virginiana. Next base: position 988,086 of record JAESVK010001063.1, read on the forward strand.
TGCAACTTATAAACTAACATTAAACCTTGCATTCATCCTGTCCCTCTTAGGTCTACAATTCTTGGTTGTCAAACATTCTGCCACATACATATTACACTTGAGAGTTGAAACAGCCCAAGAGTATAAGCAAGAATTGGTCCTTTTCTTATACTTCCTTGATGTTACTACAAAACCTTTAAAATCCTCATGTTCCTCTCTTTTCTTTAACAGCTTCTTGAACTCCATCACTTCACCAAATTTCTCCGTGATAGCCTTAGCCACTAACAAGCACAAGCCTCTTAGTTGTCAATGTCTAAAGCATGAAAAATTAAGTTAGAATTATTCGATGAATCATTCACAACAATGGTGCAGACATTATGATTTCTTTGGGATTTTACTACACTCTTTTCATTGACATTTAAAGCAGCAACAAAAAATAGATAAATAAATTTAAGGTTCACATTCATCTACACCACAATGACTACTTGGTTCCCATCCACAACCTTTCAAAGATATGATGCTGACTCAACAGAATTGCTAAAATAATATATATACAAATTATATCTTTAAAGTAGGACTCAATCATCATATACCATTGGAGTTCAAATCAAAAGAAAACCAAATTATTGCAACATACAGCGAATATACAAAACAATTATTATGAAAAATAACGTTCGGGAAATATTGTTTTAGAAGGAGAGAAAAATCCAATCAAACGAGGAAAACAATAAGCTTAAACACGTTATAACACCATTAAAGATAAGAGAATCAAGTAACTATATCAGAATACGCACTTTCGACGTGCTCCACCTGGGCGACTAGGTTCAAGCTTTATGCGTTTACCAGCTATGTCACTTCTATTTAATGACCTAAGTGCTGCTTCTGCGGCTCTAACATCATAAAATTCAATGAACTTATGGTGCCTCTTGTGTGGTGTTTCCCTTATCTGCTTTTGTACAATAAATACCACATTGTGCAAATGTTAACTATAACTATACAAAAAGAAACACCAGAGAGAGAGAAATCAAAGGAATAAGTAACGAAAAGATATAAACTTATCACCTCTTTAACCTCGCCATAATCCCCAAATATTTGACGGAGGTCGTCATTTGAAACTGATGGGTCCAAATTAAAAACTACCAATGTTCCTTGATTAATATCCTTGTCCGATGGGTTATCCTAGGGCAAGAAAAAAGAATATAGAATAAAAAGAGAACATGAATATGGAGGTGGTACCAACAGTTGGAACCAGAATTACAAGAAGCTGAAAATTTATTTTGAACCTTTGGAATTGAGAAGTGAATGTCAAGTTTCCTCCGTCGTAATGGCTTGTTTTGTAATGCCCGCATAGCAGTTCGTGCCGCACGGATGTCATAGTAAGATATCATCACAAAGCCCCTATGTTTACATGCAGTGTACAGAGTTCTGATATCGCCATATTGCTACAAAAGAAGTTACAGTTTCATGACCAGAAAATATTGGAAAACATTTGTACTTAACTTCAAAATACTCCAACCTCAGTAAGTAGCTAAGTACCTAATAACTTTTACGTGCAGTAAACCCACAAGCTAGGGGTTTCACCTAAGAGATTTACATGTTGAAGAGTTGTGGAGAAATAGTGTTATGGGCCATCCGATGTTATTCTCCCTCAGTGAATGAAATTCAATTAATTTGAAAACACAGAAAGTTCTCAGTCAAATGGACTATAGTCATTTGATTGTGCTGATTTCAGCATAGCTATTCTCCTACATGAAGCACATCAAGTGCAGGCTCCGTCACCACTGAACACGTGCCACATGTTTGTTAGAATGCTTAAGAACCAACGTGTCTGGTTAAGGATTCAGGTAAATGATGCTCCCACAAGGCATATATCAAGGAAAACAGTCAAAAGCATGGCAAAATATGATTAAATAATGGATACACACACTACAGAAATATTTTGAAAATTAGTATGATGCAAAGAGTAGATGAAAGGTAGCTAAGAGCCCATCATCCTGATAGAAAGGAATTAAACTGCGTATGACTGCGTATAACCGATAACAGACTTGTTATGATCACTTTAATTAGCATGTCTAATTTATAAGAATGTATTTGACATGCAGTAAATTTACTAGAGATTATAATAAAATAAATAATATTAAAAAAACCGCCAAATCAGTTCAAAATCAGGATGTGCATCCCTATGCTTGGATGGACATCATCCAGAAACAAGGAGAGAAAGACGTAGACAGAGCCACAGGTACATTTGAATCAATAAGAATAAGAAAAGGGTGATAAAATTCTTAAAATAATATATTATAATTAAGGTCAGAGTCACATTCTGGATGTATTTCACCTTCAGATAATCTGGCTACATTGAAAATAGCTTAAATACCGGATATTCAACATGAAAAATCAAGGAAACAAAATCAAGCCATGAAATCAACAGCAGTAAACGAGCCAAGTCGAGCCGAGCAGTAGGCTACTCAAGCTTGACTCGAAGTATTAATGAGCTCAAAAATAAGGTTTGAGCTTGGCTCATTTATCCAACAAGCGAGCTCAAACGAGCCTTTTATCGAACCAAACTCAAGTAATTTGATTCTTTAAACTATTAATAAGTTTACTGCGCCGAATAGTACTCTACTCGAGCTTTGCTAGAAAAAGTAACAAGCAAAAAAATCAGATTTGAACTTGGTTTGTTTATTTTACGAGCAAGCTCGAACGAACTTTTTTACTGAACCAAGACTAAGAAGCTTGACTTGTCTTACAGCCTTAGAAATCATTAAGTTTAAACAATATTAGGTCTGTGTTTTTCGTCTACCGAAATAAAATAAAATCATCTTTATGAACACGTTAACTATACTAAACTGAAAGGCCAGGAATGATTCTTCATGTTCCATATAAAGTTTAATGCATAAATTATAATTCACATATAGAGTCAAACAACAATTAAATATATAAAAATTACAAATCAACAAAAGATATGTGGTAATGCAAACATCAATAGTACCAAAACATAGCTCCAGGAGCTCTCCTTAAATAAATTACCTCAAAAAGGGTTCTCAGTTCCGATTCCTCAACGTTACTATTGATATTCCGAACAAATAATGTTCTGGAAGGATGCTCCCCATATGGATGTTCACCCGCAACAGTTGCCACGCCATTTGGAATACCATAATGAGCCATCCCATTCCCAACAACAGCATCAGATAGGCTTACCTTTGACAGACCCATGCTAAGGCTCTCCAGTGGATCAGTTTCCAATTCCATGCCTCCTCCACTGCCAAAAAGATCATACTCTTCCAAGTCATCCAGACGACTAGATAACCCACTTAGGTCGAAGTCATCCATAATGCCAGCTAAAAGCTCATCCTCATCATCAGGAAGCAAACTTCCAATTGCATGAGCTCCAACATCTGCAAGCAAGTCATTACCCTCCACATCTTGGTTGAGATTGTTTAAGCCAGATGACATATCATCAATAGATTGACAACCATGTTCTGTATTATTTACATTCACTGCATGTAGGAAAAATGAGTTAGATTCCCGATAATAAAAATGGGTAATATTAAATGTTCAACCAATGGCTGGCACATACACTTCTCATGTGGAAGAACAGGTAATGAGCTTGAGAAAAGGGTGGCATCATTTGAGGCATGATAGGCATTGGATCCAGGGATTCCCCATGCTCCAGTTCCTACTACCTTACGAATATTCACTGATGGAATCTTGAAACCTATCACACATTGTTCACATAACTTTTAATACGAAGTATTCCAATTTTTTCTCTAGATAGCATGACATCAGATTTTAAGAATTACCTGAAGATGAAAGGTCTGAATACTGCTCCATTGCATCACCTTTCTGCTAAAGACCAAGTAACTAAAGAAACATAAGAGTTAATTTCTGCTAAGGTGAGAGAAACTAAAGAAATGCAACCAAACTTGGATCACAGATATTTCACCAACTGTTGTGAGACAAATGAATTCAGAAAGAGATGCCATAACTGCTTCTTTTCTTTTCTATTCAGTGTTTTTTTTTGGGGGTGTGTGTGTGTGTGTTTTGGGGGAGGGGGGGTAGTCAAATGAAAGGAAGCCACACATGCACATGAACTTTTGGTGAACCAAACTTCGCTAACATATGTCCAATGCTCTTCAAGAAATATAACAGTAACCAACCTAAAAATCATGATTGAGAGAGCCTACAAAAAGGTTGTACGATTAAATGGCTGGACCATACAGACTTAAATATACATGCATGATTCCAACATTCAAAGTATAACTCTGATGATTAAAAAGGTAAATACATACATGCATA
>JAESVK010001063.1:999996-1021872 GCA_017140935.1 Hamamelis virginiana
TAAGGCCATCAAATAAAAAACAATTCTAGGTTCATGTCTCTTCCTTTCTTGGATGAGGTTTCGGGATTTATATCTCATAGATGAGAATTGATCCATTTGTAATTCTCCTTCCCTCATTAACAACTAATTAATCACTAATCCTACTGATCTGTATTTTTTTTAACAAAAAATCATAAAAAAAAAATTTAAAATATTACAAAATTCTTATATGTGAACAACACTCTTTTTCAGCATATTTACTTTTTGAGAGGTAAAATAAATTGGGAAAAAATAATTTTAATGCAAGCTCACAAAATTGGGTTTAAACTTGGTTTTGAAGTTAAATACATTTTTGTATGCAACAATTTTATTTGTCATCCCTCATGCATCTAACCAACTTAGAACGGTTTTTTTGAAAAACCGACAATTGGATTTGATGCTCCACTTATATGTATCATAATGTAAAAAAGTACATTGATCCAACGGTTAGTTTTTCAAATAATAGAATGTGACAGCTTCTCACAATTTATTAATTATTTCTCTTTTTTTTTTTTTTAAATTGTAAAAACCAACCATTAGATCAATGTGATTTTTTTGTATTCATGATAAGTATAAGTAGAACATTAAATCTAACGATCGGTTTCTCGATATATCTATTCAAACTTGGTCAGATGTATGAGAAAAGACAGAAAGAGATGACAAACTGAGGACGATTGGAATTTTTTTTTTATATATGTTTTTGTATTTATGCTTACCAAAAAAATAGGAAAATCTTTAAGGTTTGTCCTTAATTCAATTTTTTTTTAAATAAATAAAATTTCAAAGGGCATAAGGCTTGATTAAAAAAAAAAAAAAGGGTTTATTATTAGTCATTATCCCATAAAAAGGTTCTCTAATCGCCATATCATCTTACGTCAGTGCGCCATCTGTCAATCGTCTACTTTTTAGTGGTAGTCTTTTTCGTAGAGGAGTTCTTTCAAAATAATCATATGTGGATGACGTCACACGTACATCAACATCCTTGTCGTTTACTGCATCCAGTCGTAATGGACTCGAAAGAAATACCATACAACACTTTGCCATCAGTTTCCTCCAACTGCTGATCTGGCGGGAAGTAATTGGCTAGCAACTGCCGACCACAAATATCTTTGGTTGCTTAACTAAGAAAGAGCAAAAATATCGGATATGCCCCTGAAGATTTTTTGTTTTTGTTTTTTATTTTTTAATTTTTTTGTTTTTAATTTTTTCCTTTGGGATGCTCTAAATTGACTTCTTACTTTTCTAACCTTAAAAGGGTGTTTGACAAATTTAAAAACTTTATCATAAAATTTTTATTTAGTACTATTTGATAAGTGCATTTTTTCTATAGATCAGTTCAATTATGTCCATAAAAATAAGGCACAAATACGGTTTTTTTCAAACCAACTGTAAGCTGGTTTACATAAAAATCATATAAAAAAAGGAGATCAGAACTGGCCAGACCCAGTTTTCAATGTTCCCAAACAAGCCCTTAAAAGTCATTTTGGAGGAAAAAAAAAAGTGTTTGGTGGATTCTTCAAAATATATTTTTATCTTATTTACTTGGAAGTCCATTTAGGGGAAGTTAAAAAAATTTGCTATGAGAAATTCACATTTGTAGAAAGCATAACTTCCATATTTTTTGATACAAAAAGGACTTTTAAAATATGATCATGCCAAATACATTTTTTTAAAAAAAAAAAATTACTTCTTTAAAAGTCTATCTTGATAATCACTTCTTCAAAATGACTTTCATTTGTAGTAAAAATTAATGTTTCGCCAATAACTATGGCATCATTTGGATTTGTTTTTTATAAGTACTTATTTGTTTTTTAAGAAATTTGCAATATGTAAATTTTTAAAAAAGCAAATAAGTACTTATAAAAAACAAATCAAACGGTGCCATGTTAATACAAAAGGACTTTTTAAAAATTACGCCAATAACTATCTCTACTAAAAATAATAATACATTATATTGGGTTAATAAGACATTAGCTATAGACTTTTTCAGTTAATGTTTTTATAATTCAAAAGAATTTAATTAGATTAAAAAATAAGTTGGCGATCTAGTCAATTGATCATTTAATTATTGTATTAGAGATAGCAACAATATATTAATATTTTTTGCATGATTAAATAGTAAAAGTTCCAACATCCACATGTTGAATTAGTTGGTTGAGAATCACAAATCGTGAAGCGAAGTTCTCAGTCTCGACTCCCAACAGTTTCTATCTCTTCCCTCCTAATGAAAGAATTTGAGTTGGAAGATTGAGATATCTCTCGGTCGACAAAAAACAATAATAAATAAAATAAATTTTTTAATATATATTTAATTGTTGTAAGAGTTAAAAAATGGTAACATAAAAATAAAAACCATTAACTTATAGGGCAAATTATATTTTATGGTAAATTATATTAACTTCTCACGAGGTATATTGAAAATATAGGGACCTTCCTTTATTTTCAGAAAGTACTCTCACTACTCCTATTACTAATGTGGGTTGATGAATCGATTTGTTACCTGTAAACTAAAAAAATTTGTTTGGATCATCTATTATCGGATTGAATTGTCCCTAACCTGCTATTTATTTTGTAGTATATAAAACTTTGAGTGCTCTTAGAATATAAATTCATAATTACAATATTTAAGATTTAGTATTTTAATTCTCATATTCATTCCAATACTAAATTTTTAATTCTTGGGAAGTATAACTCTTGGGAGTCTTAATTCTCAAGAAATTGAGATTCTTGGGAGTTTTAATTCCTGAATCAAATAATGACTCCTTCCAAAATACTTTTGAATCTGCAGCCATGGGTAACTTTAATTTAGCTATTCCATGCAGTGAAAAGTTTTCCTTTGCCTCACAAAACCCTAACTTCCAACTATGCACGAAGCACCGTCAAACCAAAAAAGAAGAGCCGATGTCTACTTCAATCCCTATTTGCACAACTAAACGCCTCCTTTCCAAAACTTCATTTGCACGCTTCAGCTCAAAATATCTAACCCATCTTCCTTTTATAAAACGACACCTGCACTCTTTCTTTCATTAGTTTTTAAGGCAAAAAAAAAACTCAACCCGCTTGCTTTATATGGGCTGGCACGTGCGTAGCACGTGCTTTGTCCCCTAGTTTCATAAAAAGCTTGATATGCAATCAATTGGAATTTTTCAATTGATTTCAATTTTTGCTATTTCGTGCAAATTTTTGGAATTTTGCTATTTAATGCTAAATCGTTTGTAATTACCACTCCTTCCAGGTACGATTGATTTGACTGGTTTGATCAATTGCAATTTGCCTTCAGTGTGTGTCTTTCTCTCTTCTCGTTGTGGTAAAAGAGAAGATTCACATATTGCAATTCTCAATTGTAATTGAAATTGCTGTTGTTTCCACTCCAATTTTTGCAATTTGTCCTCATTCTAATCCAAATTTTGCAATTTGTGCTCTTTCCAATCAAATAGCAATCGGGGTGTCTTGTGATTTTACTCTTTCAAATATCTATATCTGGTCAGCACTATTGCAATCGATTGGCGGACTGATAAAGAAAAATAAGAGAATAGAAGAGTGCGTGAGACCAGTGGGTGGCTCTATGTAAAATCTCCTGAAAATTTTCCACAGTAGGAAGCCCTTCATAGCAGAGAGAGAAAATATTTTGCACAGTTCGGTAATTTGTAATTTAAACTTTGAATGAGTTTCTACTGTCGAAAATATAGATAAAATACTATAGCCATAAAACTTTAACAAGCTTATATAGTTAAGTGGTCATATTAAATTGTATTCAATAATTTTGTACTTTTGCTATTTATAAACCTTTAAAAGATACAACTCACCTAGTTTTTTAAAAAATTTCTACCATGGCGCACGCTAGAGGGTCCAAGCTTAGGGCAAGTCGAGCTCATGGAAACCCCTACATGGGACGATAAGAGCAATCATTGTATATCATGCCATACAAATACAAGGACTTCAAATTAACTTACTAGATTTTTATTTATTCATTTAGGAAAATAAGATCTTCATTTGCTCTTCTCGTTATCGGTAGTGTGACTTCTTAAAAAAAAAAAAAAAAAAAAAAAAAATGCAGAGTTCTTCACTTCTCTGTTCTTCAAACTCTCTCTCTCCATCACCTAATCCTCTCCCCGCCTCCCACCGATTCGCACCACCGATTCGGAATCGCTCCACTCGTTCTTTTCCCGCTTCGTCACGTATTCAATTGTCCTCGAATAGCTCTCAACATCATCGACATGCACTCTCTCCCCTGCAAAGCACTGGTATGTTAATTTGCAGATTTCTAGTTCTTTTCTTTGATGGGAATTTTTTTTTTTTTTTTTTTGCATTTTTAAAAACGGGTTTTTGTTTTTTTCGGTCTTTTGTGTGATGGGTATCATGGGTTTGTGTAATATTTGGTTTATTTGGCTTCAGTTACTTATTTTATTTTATTTTATTTTTTATTTTTTTAAATTTAGAAGATTACGTTTTAGAATTAATATTTGTTGAATACATATGCTATGTTCAGGGTTTGCGATGGGTTGTGTTATTTATTTATTTATTTTGCTTCAGATAGTCAAGAAATTATTGAAATCAGTAGAATTCATTGAAATTATATCACAAACACACATACACATATGTGCAGTGTTCATGGGAATATCTTTTGAGGGGTTTGGATTTTTTTGGTATTATATGCGATGGGGTTTTGTAATTTATTGTTTATTATACTTTAAGCACTCAGAAATTTGTTGAAACCAGTAATATTGTATCAAAATATGTAAAAATCGAATACATGTTCGATATTCATGGGAATTTCTTTTTATGTGTTTGGATTAATGTACTATTCATGTGAGGGGGTTTGTGACATTGTTTTATTGTTTTTTCTAATTATTTTTTTCACTAAGCTTCTTAAAAGCAACGAGACTGAATTAGAATTCATCAAAATTGGGTACACATTCAATGCTGACAGTGTATCTTTTAATGGGGTTGAATTATTTTAGTCTTTACATTATGGGGTTGGGTAATTTTTAATTTATTTCATTTCAGCTACTCAAGAGATTGTTGAAACAAGTACAACTGAATCAGAGTTTGTCGAAATTGGGTACATATCCGGTGTTCATGGGCTTCAAGGCGAGATTCGTGTAAAAGACAATACTGATTTTCCTGAATTGCGATTTTCGAAGGTAAAAGTTAACTGAAGCATTACGGAAAGAGTTCTTAAACCTTTGTTATGGTTTATTGTCATTAATTTTTCTGTGTTTTCTTAAATTAGCCTGGACGAAGATGGTTGAGACAACGGTTTTTGGGAAGAGAAGCAGTTCAAGAAGTCGAGCTGGTCGAGGGAAGAGGACATCCTGGACAGAAAGGTTGGATAGTTAGATTCAGTGGAATCGACACGGTAGACCAGGTGTGCTTAATGAGAGAACTTTGTTGTTTTGTGTAGTCCATGCTTTAATCCATTTTTCACATTTTCTTTTCTTTAGTTCATTTGCTGCAATTCTGCAAACTAAGTGGTTCCATGACTGAAATGTTTTTGTTTGATTAGTGGCAAAACAAATTCTTAGTTGACTGCTGTTTGGCAGTGTTTTCAAAAAAGGACCAAGCGCTAGAGCCATCAGTTGGTCTTGGTTCTGAGATTTAATTTTTGGAGAGTTACTGTTGCCTATAAAAATATTGGGAGAAAATATTTTGAGGGCCTAAACATAGTTATTTCGATGGATTTATGTTACTAAGTTACATGGGATTGTTTTTTGGAGTCTTTAGCAATATCCACTATTGCTGCCTTTGGCTACCTATTGAGTCAGACAGTTGAACTGTTGACCCATGAACTAGTTTCCTTTCCATTTAGTGCAAGTTTGAAAACATTGGTGGTTACAATTTCTTTTTCTAATAATTTTAAATTTTTATTACGGTTGTTCTGAGCGTTTAAACTCTCATGGTTAGTTTTCCTGCTTATTTTTCTTTTTTAGACACTCACCATTATAAAATTATGTACAATTACAACATGAAATGTTATGTTATGTACAAAAATATTGTTAAAAAATAACAGTTGTATGAAGAAAATTGACTGTTGATAGTATTTTTAAAATATTATTTTGTTCTTCAAATCAAATAATTGAGTATTGTATTCAGTAGTAAAACTTCACAAAAGGATAAGAGAAACATCAATTGCAAATAACTGCTGGAGTCCACAGATATTCGAGAAAAAAATAATGTTATTTTAACATTGCATGGAAAGACCCATGTAAAAGTTTATGGCTACATTGTTGAGGATGGTATGAGTATGTTACTTTGGTGGTTGAAATTTTTAAGGGAAATTAATTTGCCTCTAGATTCTGAAGCTAAATTCTTGCTTCACTGCCACTGATATCAACTCAACAGGGGCTAACCTGGGGTTGGCTACATGATCCTTTTTGCTATTTCTACTTCATTATTACTGCAAATAAAAATTTTGGAGGTGACCAATGCAAATATAGAGCCAATGCCTTTTCTATTTTTTTTAGTACTTGTGCATTTAGTTATGATTGTGCTCTGTTCATCTTATTTTCTCAGGCTAAGCAACTTGTTGGGGCATCTATACTTGTGAGGGAAGAAGATAGACCAGAGTTGGAGCAAGGCGAGTTTTACACTCGCGATCTTGTTGGCATGAGAGTTTTTCTCAAGGTTTGGATTTTGTACAGCATTATGTTAAATATTCTGCTAGGAAATATGATTATTTTTTGAAAGGATACTTAGGTGGGCGCTCTTTTGAAGCTCTATTTTATTCCCCCCCTGGGGTTGCTTTTAAGGAATTTCACGTCATTTTATATCGGGAAAGTTCCTCTGATTTTTAACCTAAACATGTATATATTTGTTGGTTCAGACATAGTACAACATGTTAAATATAGTGTGGCTTAGAATTTGTGAGTGCTTTTAATGTCATTCTTAGGGCCAGTGGCGGAACCAAAGGGAAGGGAAGCTGACTTTTTGAAAATTTTCTATACATAGGGATGCTATTATAAGTTATACCTTACATAAAGCTGCATAAGGTGACCTCAATAGGGCCAAATGAAGCACATATTTTGAAAACTGACCATTAGATTAGATGAACTACTTGTCAATTTCATGTTTGCCAAAAATCACAATGATCCAACGGTTGGTTTCTGCAAATGTCACTGTGAAAAATTATTACATTTAATTTGTTCTTCAAAATATTGCCATTTTTCCCTAGTCAGCTTTTCATAAATCGACCGTTGGATTACTGTGATTTTTTGTGAACATGAAATTGATAAGCAGTTCATCTAACCTAACGGTCAGTTTTTCAAAATATGCTCTACATTTTGCCCTATTGAGGTCACCACTTTGCATAATGTACACCTTATAATATCATTCTTGTTATTTTATACATTGTATATCTTACACAACCACTCTAAAGACCGGCATTCCTAATTTAACAATAAAATTGAAGGAAAAAATTAGCATTAAAATTTTGGAAAGGGATTGAGGTAGCCGTCGAAAAGAGAAAAGAGAGAAAGAAGAAAAAGAGAGTACATTAGAGGGAATGTGAAGGAAAGAGAGTGAATTTTGGCTAGAGGCTCACATAAACATCATGCATTTATATTTTTATCTTCTTTAATTAAGGTGAGAACAATTCATTTTTCACAAAATTGTTTTGAGTAGACTTGAATCATATATATATAGCACATATATAATAACCCAAAAGGGGCTTAAATTGAGAGAGCTATACTCAATTGAATTTTCAGAAAAAATAATTTATTTTGAACTATGGCCCACAAACTTTAACAAACTCTTATGAATTATACTGAATTTGGATGGAAAGACTATTTAACCTTCCAAATCCATGGGTTGAATAGTGTTATCACCAAATAAATTTGTATGAATTTTTATGGTATTGCGATTTTGGCACTAATATTTTGTAAACTTACAATTTTATATATTATAAAAATGGCTATTTTACGCCATTTTCATATTAAAAAAAAATACTCTTACATTAAAATTTTGGCCCCCTTTAGAAAAAATCTTGGTTCCGCCCCTGCTTAGTGCTCATTTGCATAAGCTTTTCTTAAAATTATTGTCTCAAAATTCCACTTGATCTAGGAGATGGGGTGATAATCACTTCTTAACGACTTGAGTGGTGATTGGTTGGCAAAATTTTCATACTAAAAGTTATTGTGACAAAAGTTTGGAGCCCCCAACTTTTGCCACAATCACTTCTTGTATGGAAATTTTGATATGTGAAGACATGGTTTGAACATAACTCTAAAGAGATATGTGAAGAGATAGTTCTCCAAAAGTTATTTTAGGAAAAAAGCTAACACAGACGGGCCCTTGTTTAGTGTTATATTGTTGATTATCATAATTCTTTTAATATAAAATACATATTTATCAATGGCTTCATGATCTCCTTTTTGTCTCTCCATAAAAACTTTGGCTCTTTTGTGTTTTGATATGATCGGAACTCAAGCTTTTATTTCCCAAGGCATTGATTGTCCTTCTTCCTTTTCAGGAAACTGGTGAATCAGTGGGAGTTGTTGTTAACATTTTCAACAGTGGAGCAAATGATCTTTTAGAGGTCATGCTTGATTCATCCAAAGAAACGCCTGATGGAACTGGAAAGCCAAAGTCAGAAACAGGTTTTTCTGGGCCCCTTGTGTGGGTACCATTTGTTGAGGCAATTGTTCCAAATGTTGATATGGATAGGAGAGAAATGCAAATTACACCTCCTAAGGGACTTCTTGAGTTAAATTTACGTTCTGATGAGAGGTCTAAGAAAGAAAGGCGCCAACTTGTGAGGCATACTCTTTTTTACTCTGCTGGTCTTTATTAGTTAAAAGTTAATGGTTGATTTCAATTTCTTTCTGAGACAGAATTCTCATATGCATTCTTTTCATGGTATTAAGCAATTCACTACATACCTTTTTTGCACATCTTCTGTTTTCTTGTTGTGTCATTTTTACTTTTTGTGGATACCTATAATGTTTTTCATTTATTTGTCAGTTAGCGGTTTTACCATTTACTGGCAAGTTCAAAGCCTTTCCAACTGGTTCTTTTGTTCCAATAAATGTCTGTGTGGGAAGAAAACTTTTGTGCAGCGTTCTTTCATAATATCTCTAGCTTTAAGTATGTTTTGTTTTAGCTTTTCGTAGAGGTTACCTTACATTATTAATGAGATTTTACATTTATGCTTAATACAAACACCTTACTCTAGTGGGCTTTCAAATATACAATTTTTTTAACTTACTCTTTATCGAAATGGAGTAGTTTAAAGTTGTTTCTCTAGTTGGACTGATTTTCCCACTTTAAAATTCATGCTTGTTTTGTAATTCATGACATAGCCGTAGAAAACCCAAAATACTCTATTCCATTCCATGTGATGCATACATGTTGTCACGATCTTAGAGTTTTCCAAACGATGGTGCGGCTTTGGACACCTTCAAGCATTGCTTCTTAGTGCTAACTCAGCCTCTAACCCAACACACGAACAAAGATTTCTAAGAAGAGAAGAGAGAGCAAAACACTTAGCTTGAAAAGAATATGTGTATTTCTTGTAGAGAACTTTACAAGCTTAGTACTTGAGAACTACTTGATAACTTCTTGGATGGTTTGGAGCAAATGGGATCCTCTCTTATTTATAGGCATCAAAGAATAATCTAGAGACTTTCTAATTTATACAAGACCTAGAACAATCTATAAGCTATAAATATTTACAAGGTTTTAGAACATTCTAGCCACAAGCCATAAGGTATATGTATAAAGGGCTTCCCTTTCCTTCCATGGAAGCTTCTAGAGTGCCCCAAGCTCTAGTAAGCTCTTGACCCTTTAGCATTATCCACAAGTGTGTGGAATAGTGTGGTATTCTCTAGAATTCTCTAGAAACATGTTGCCCCTATAAGAAATGTTTAGAAAATTCTAGAGAATTCTTTGGGATTGTTACAATGTGCATGCAAATAAATAGATGATAATATCTCAATTGATGCTCAGGAAAGCTTTAATCTCAAATGTACTTGCACCACAATCATACATGTGCACGCAAATAAATAGATGATGTATACTTGATGTATATCTCTATTGATGCTCAGCAAAGCTTTAATCTCAACTACTTCAGGTTTGCAACATTAATGTTTTTTTGCCATTTGACTCTTTCTAGAGTCATATTCTTTATTAATCCTTGGCAATCATGTCTTTTCTCACCATCTCTAACCACACTCCATTTTGATCTTCCTCTTGCCTTTTGATGCATTTGGCTTGATTAAATCACTGTTATGTGCTGATGCTGTCCTAGGTCATTGTTGCACATCACTGAACCACTTCAGACCATTCTCCTTCATCTTGTCATCAATTGATGCCACATCTGCCTAATTATGGATGGATTCACTTTTTATTCTGATTTGCCATTTATCCATCTTAACATCCTCATTTTGGCCACACTTATTTTTTGAACATTTGGTTTCTTATTTGATCAATGTTTTTGTATGCAATTTGTTATGTGTATTTCTAGGACGCTTGTTCCAAGTCATGCCTAACTGAAAAAGATTCCTTTCTGTAGCCCCCCTCCTCCATCCCAACCATGAACCATGGCTCTTTCTTTCAAATAAATCCATCTGTGCAACTTGCTAATATGCATGTCAGGGTAGACTAGTTTCCTTCTTCGATTGCTCCTTTTTGCTTTTGCTGTTGCTGTTGCTGTTAAGTGTAAAATTTTTACTGCTTCCCTTCTTTGTGACTAGTGCTTCAAACAAAGTTGTTTTATAGAAAACTCTATATGTATTTTGCACTTTTACTGGTGTCCAGTTACATGAGAATAGCCTGAGCACAGGATGTATTCAATAGTTTTTGTTCTCGAGACTTTTCTTTTGGTATGGGTAAATCACACAATTCTAATTGACTTTGAAAAAAACATATGGTTGCATAAGTTACTTTATTGTGGACTTAGCTCCATAAATCTTCTATTGATTCATTCAGGAATGGAAGGAAAGGAAAAAGTTCCAACGGCGCGTCATAGCAGCAAAAAAGAAACTGTGTGAAATGGAGCAACAACATGTTTTTCATGGGTTTAGATATGGGGGGAAAGCCCAAGCAAGCTTACTTGCAGATCAGATTGTTGGCGTAAATTCCCAATTGCTTCAACAGGCATTGCAGAATATTGAGATGTCCTCCAACAGGTGAAGTTAATACCATTTGAATCCATTTTAGTTTATCTTGATTCTTGATCGTTTGATTCATGTAGGGATTGAAGAGAATGTGGGCATAGTTACTTGGTGTTCTAATCTAATTGAGTATGGGAATGTTTAGTCATCAAGTTGTTGTGTATTTTGAAGGCACTACTTTACAATCACACCCATGATTTTTGTTTGTGAAAACCTTGTCTTAGTCTCTTGGACTATAACAAATATCATCCTCTTCACCTCTTGATGCTTTTGATTGAATACAGTTGGTTTCAATGTCTTTATATATTTTCTCATATAAAAATTGTTAATACTATATTTGTGTTTCCAAATTTATTTAAGAATAATACATTCTTTTTTGTCTGATAGCTTCATTTCAAATGTGGGATTGTGATGAGTATATACCTTGGTATTTCAGTTCAACCAGATGTTTTTATGTTTTGTCAATTCCTCACAATTGCCCACATACATATGCTGTTGGACAAAGTTTTAGTGCATCTATATAAAAGAGCATAAGACGTTACTCATGGATCTATTGACCCTGATTTCCTCTTATTAGTTAGTTGTACCACTTGTACTTTTATGAGAATTATAGGATCTTAAAGAGTCTAATTAATAATTAATGGAAGAAAATGAACTAATAATGACTCCTGCACCATTTTCACCTTGATAAGTTACTGTAAATTTGTATTCCTGGTTCCTAATATATTTTGCTATACTAGACCAACTTGTTGGGCCTCCTTTATCATTGAATGGTTTACGACCATGGCCTGGAGCAATTGACTTCTGAGACATATATCATGTTGGAGGAACTGCAGCTTGAAAGATAGGAAGCTACTTCATTCATCAGTCAAGTGGCTATAATGACAGGCTATGGTTGGCCCCAGCCTTCAGAGGTTAATTTTAAGAAATATCTAGTATAGCTTAGGTCATTCAAATGTCTCTTTATTTGTCTGTAAGGTGAATGTGATTGGATCCGTAAAATTGGGGTTCGAAAATTTTTGAGGGAAGTAATATTCCAAAATTGTTAACAATGCAGTTCCTGTCGATGGTAAAATGGATGAACTAGGGGTTTGAGTGGGTTGATCAGTCAATAGAGTGTGTAGTATTGGGTGGCACTAGGTATGGCAGCTAAAGTGAGAAGATGAGGTCAGTTTTGCGAGGGCATGACATCCATTGGCTCGGCATTAGCCATTTTATGAGCTATGAGGACGGGGGGCATGGTGTCAATATTAATGTTCTGACTTTTTAATAGATTTCTTAATTTTGATCATGTGGAGCGTTCGTGTAAGAACACTATGACTTGTTATGTATCATTTTGAGGCAAAACAATTATTGACTTCAATGGCACATGTCCATCACTAGACTTTTTTCGTAATTATTGATAAGAACCAAATGCTTTCTTTTTGTTTATTCCGGAAATGTATTGATAACTCTAATTATTTACTTTTGTGTGACTTTTTGAACCAGATGGAATTTATCTGAATTTATCAGTGCTAATTCAACCAAGCTTGTAAAGAATACTCTGAAAATATCAAAGGAATGCATTACTCATGGAAGTAAAGAGCATCTAGATGCAAATGTCAAATTGCAAAAAAAGGGGCTTCGTCTTACCTCTAAAGGCAAAGTTGCGACTGTTTTAGTAGTGAATGACTGTAAAAATGAAGGAAGTGGCTCTAATCCTTCACTTGATTCTCAAAGCACTGAGAATTCAATGTATTCCCTCATGCAGGCATTTCTTCATGATGATCAGAGATTTGTGAAGGTGATTTGCTATTTTAAATTTTGTTTCATACAAGCTTTATTTGATTTGCTTTGACTATTATAAGGATACCTATATTGTTAAGATAGTCTTTTGCATAGCATTGTTTGCAACAAATTTGTTATATGTGAAACAGTTATTAGAGCTGGTGCTACTATGTGTATCAGGATTTCTTGTTTTCAGTTTCTCTTCAGTTTTTAAACCTATGCTGATCTGTCATATGAGATCAATTTGCTTTCATCATTTAGAAGTACAGCAGTCAAGTCCGAATTAAAGGGTGTACCCTTCCCCATATTGATAGGAATTATTGTGGTGGAGAGTATTTTGGGATTTGTGAAATAATTGGGAATATCATGAAATACTCTAGAAGCTTGTGGCTATGACAAATTTTAGCAAGAATTTTAGGAATATGTGGAAAATTTTTAAGATTGAATTAAATGAAGTAAGCACTGTTAGTCAATTGTCTTACATGAAGAGATTTCTCTTGCTTGTGCATAACACACCCTTAGGTACGTGCGTTTGATTGTTTTAAAGACACGGTCATGTGTGGGAGTTTGAGTTCGCTGATTTTGAGGTGGTGTCTAGTCTGGCTATATGTGATGCCCACTCAAGTTATTTGCTTAAGTTGAAATGTTTAAATGTTTCTTTTCAACTCTGCAGATATAACGAAGAAACTCAGTGACGGCCGAACATATAAATTCCATCTTGGAATTTTTAATGTATTCTTTGTCATTGTCATATAAAAGCCCGACCCCAACTGTAAGAGAACGATCTTAAGTGAGATGTTCTTGTACTTTGTGTGTGTGCGCACCTGCTTGTATGCATGATGATTAGATGGATGTTTTTGATTATGGACATGAAATTTCATGATGTCAATAATATATAAATTACGTTAGGAGTGGGGAGTGGGAACGAGGGCCCATAAAACCGAATGAGATTGCTGCTCAACCTGATATTGAATTATATGTTGGGGATTTAAATTGTTGATTGATTCAGGCAAAACACAGAAGGAATGTGTTGGAATTTCCATAGGGCCGGATGAAGTCACCGCATTGCTTAGCATTAAATTATATGTATTGGGATTTTATGTTGTTGATTACTTAATCACAGTCCAAAATCCAAATGTAGAAAATTACTTGAATCATCATTAGTTTCCACTAAGAGAAATATTTCAATACTATCGAAGAGTAATTGTATGCGAACTGACATGGGGTTTTGTTTTCTTTCTTTTGTCCTGGGAAGACTTGTTTGGACAGCATTTTTCTCAATATGTTCTGATGAATCCATTTGTCTATTGCAGTTAGAAGACCGTGCATCAATGCCTCTGATTATGGTTTGCCCAGCTCATGAAATTCAATCTATTGAAAAGCTATTCTCAGAACATGACCATTTTGCTTTCGACTTCAAAAAGGTTAGCATACTCCATTTTCTGAAATGATAAACTTCTTAGTTCTTCGGGACTTATCAGTATCACTTCATATTTTTTTCAATGCAAGGATGTGGCTCAATGAATTTTTAACCAGTGAGATGTGCTTGTCATTTTTTTTTTTTTGGCTGACTGTGAGAAGTATTTGTTTATATATTGGATTATAGTTATAACCATGATTACTTTAAATTAAGAATGATATTTGTAGTAGATTTCCATTTTATTAATAATTTTTTTGCATGGCTTGTTATAGTCCTACCCAAAAGAGGACTATGCCAGACTTTTTCTTTTGGGAGGTAAAACTCTTGTCAGTAATGATCACCTTGTCAGCAGGGGACAAACTTATAGCCCTTGTGACACAGTACTATTTTTAAAGGTGTGATAAGGTTTTAATAAAGTATCTAGTGACTCTAACAGAAAGTCATGGTGATGGTACAATTGGTAGAGTGAAAAATGCACAACTGGAGGTATCAAGGTTTTATGTTTTGACAGAAATTCAAAATTGAGATATCTTAGATCAATTTCAAGACATTTCAATATTCTCAATGTTTTGAAATTTTACCCAATTGAGAGTTTGAGACCCATCTCTGTATAAATTTTACAATTTTTATACGAAATTTCGAAAGGGAATTCATACTTTGGGATTGCATTTCAAATTCAACCTGGACTAAAATTTGAAAAGCAGTGAGTGTTTAATACCTTTGAAGTTGTGGTCTTCCATCATGTGTGTGTGTGGTCCAACCTAAAGGTTTTCAGTCCAGACTCATGAAGAGTTGGATTCTTTGACCTCCTCTGAAGCATGCACAGCATATTTGAGTAGTGCCCCATTGGATGTTTCTCATTGTGTGCTTGTAGAGAAATATATTCTTTTTGGCAGTCAGTCTGAAATGTTTGAGAGATCCACCCCCCCTCCCACTCTCTCGTGATTATTTTGTGTTGTGTACTTTGTACTTTTGTTTCTTAGATTTGAACCATGTTACAGGTCTGGTTCTTGGAAGAAGAGAAGTTGCCAGTTATTAGTAGTTCACCTGAAGAACAGAACAGGCATAAGATTTTGATGAAATCACCATGGGAAATACTCCAGTCTCCAGTTGGATCTGGAGGAGTTATCAGCTTACTTTCATCTCAAGACATCCTAGAGAATCTTGGCGAAATGGGTGTGAATTATATTGAGGTTAGACATTTTACTAATATCGTTTAGATGTTGCAAACATAATTTTTACTTTCTTCATGCAAGGAAATTGGAAAACTCAAATTGCATTAACATTAACCCAAGTTGTAATAGAGAACAAGTATGAAACAGAAACAGAAACAAAATATCTAAAAATATTAAATATATTTTAAATTTCTAACCTAATCTTGCCCTAATAGAATCTAGTGATACAATGTATGACAACATATCATGTTACCGTACAGACAATCATGGTATTATTGTATCTTCAATATATTTCCTCAAATTGATTTTCTTTTTTTTTGTTTTGTTTTGTTTTTTTTAATTTTTTAATGTGCGCATGGGGTGGGGGTTGGGTTTAAAAACCATGGTTAGTTTGCCATTAACTACAACCTGCGATCAATTCAATGATTACATTGATAAATATTATCCATTGAGCTGGCACTGCTTCCCTTTACTATGACCATCATAAAGTGCTGCTCACCTTAATGTTACTCATCTTTAACAATATTTATGTGTGTGTGTTTCTTCATGAAATTGGCATCGTGTTTGTTCTGCATTTTCCTTCTTATACTGTATCGTCATTTTAGTTTACTTCTTGCCATGGTACTTGCAGATATGCAGTATTAATCATAGATATGTTGGTGGACGCTCAGTACTTCTCGGGTTGGTTAATTCACATGACGCAGATATTGGGATCCAGAACTTTAAACATGTGGAAAATGGTGAACAAAATTTCGACATTATATTCTCCATGAAATTTATAACAAAGTTAACGAAACAGATCACCAAACTACAGTTCCATGCAATCCCCAAAGTAAATTCACATGTCCAGAAGGTAGACAAAGAGTGGGTTGATGTTAATCCCTCCTCTCCTAACTCATACGAGCTTCGTTGTTCAATTTACAGTTCCTTGAATGCCTGTTCTACCGATAAGATTTGTGTAATGGAGATTACAGAGTAATTTTATGATGAATCATCTATACAAGTTTTTCCCCCAAAAAAAATACTAGCACTACTGTTTTTCCTGGAGTTGATACTTTTGCAGCTTTTCTAACAGTGATGTAAACTTGAAGTTTGTAAATCTTATTAGGTATATAATGTTGTATTTTCTTGACCATGTTCAGAGTTCACATAACGTTGATTTTGGCCACCCCTGACCATTATAGAATGTACACACACAGATTTCAGATATATCTTTGGGATTTTGCTGGGAATTAGGGCCAATTATGTACAAGAGTTTGATTCCTGTTTTGATCCACACTGGCTGATAATGCCACATTCTCCGCCCCAATGTCTCTGAGACCCGTTTGTGTTAGCTTCTTCTAAAATCACTTTTGGACAACTATTCTTTCAAATATTTCTTTAGAATTATTTTTAAACCATATCTTTACATATCAATTTTTTTATACTAGAAGTGATCGTGGCAAAAGACAATCACTTGACCTAGTTTTGCCACAATTACTTTTAGTAACCTAAATTTTGTCAACCATCCTGTTAATCCTTAAGTTATTTAGAAATGGTTAACACTATCTCTAAAATCAAGTACAATTTTGAATTCCAAAATGATTTTAAGAAAAGCTAATGCCCTCCTTCCAACCCTACGTGCAACGATTTCTAGGCCATTTTAGAGCTCCTCAAGACATCCTAAAAAATCGGTTTTAATGTATAGTAGTGGCAGAACTGTGCAAATTGTTTCGCTTGGGACTTAGGGCTGCAAGGAAACGAGCAATGCGGAGCAAGTTTGGTTTGGTCAAAAGTTTGCTTATTTAAAATCAAGTTGAGCTCGATACAAATCTAATTGGGTTGAGCTTTGGTTTGTTTGATGTTGGCTCGTTTATTGTCTAGCTTGTTTATGAATATGAATGGTTTGGTTTATCTGTAACCATAATATAACAAATGAAAATTGAAAATCAATAGAGAAAATAAATCCAAAAAAAAAAAAAGGAAAAAAAAAAAAATTCCATTTATTGGGTTTATACTTGAAATCAAAAAGGAAAGCGAAAAAAAAAAAGGGTTTATAAAGAGCCTATTAAAGCCTAAAAATCTGGCTTATTTGTGAGCCTAAATAGAAGCCTATTGCTGAAAAATGGTGTTAAGATTGTCATTTTTATCTGTAATATTTATCTTGAACTACTAATGTATATACTCGTGAAATTTTAATTTCTATGAATTATTTTATAATTATTTTCGCCATACAATAAAATAATTCACAACATATAAAATATATTTAAAACTTTACCAGTATACTTTTAGATACATTAGAAGTCCAAGGTAAATATTGCAGGCAAAAGAGACAAGCTTAACATAATTTTTCGTCAAAGAATCAAACTTCTGAATGGCAAAAGAGTGTAAGGTGTCACAAATGAAAACTGTGGTCAATGGGATTAGGTTCCCCTTACATCCTATTTTACATCTATGCTTACACCTCGTTTTTAAAACATCCACGTGGGTCGAATATTTTGAAAAAAATGATCGTTGGATAAGATACATTTCTCGAGTTTGTCATTTATGCCAAAAATCACAGTGATCCAACGGTTGATTTTTTGAAAAATATAATCTTGAAAAATTATTATAATTAGAAACATTACAGTTTTTTATAGTGAGATTTTTTAAAAATCTAATCGTTGGTTTTTGGCATAAATGACAAACACAATAAACATATCTTATCTAATGGTCGGTTTCTTAAAATATTCGACCCACATGAGTATTTTGAAAATGAGTTGTAGGTATAAATGTAAAGTGGGATGCCGTGTGTAAATCGATAATAATTAAAAGAATGAAATTATGATTTTTCCTATTTTAAATAAGCAAACTATTTGGGTTTGGTAACAAAAAAATCGTTTAAATTCTCTTAATAAAAGATAAAGAAAACCATAGTGAAACAGAAGCTTCAGCCCAAGCCCAACTTTTATCGGGTTGGGTTTTCGCAACCCAAGTTTTACAACTTCGGCCCAAGCATGCCACTTTCGGGCTGAGCTCCAGTTGGGACGGGTTCAACCCAGCCAAATGGCAGCCCTATTTTTGACACTTACGCTTACGTAAGCTTGAAGAAAGGCATTGGGAGCTGAGGTTCAGCCGCCGAGGAAACCCTACCAGCCTGTTTGGATTCAGAGACTTGGAGAGAAGGGAAGATAAATTTATTGATTTCTCTCCATTTTTCTTGTTTGGCTAGCCAACATGGGAGAAAAAGGGAAGGGAAAGAGGAGCGATTTGGAGAGAAGAGAAAGGAATGAGGCTAGGGTTTTATCAATTTACTATTTTGCCCATCTAATTTTTCTGTAATCCCAATTATGCCCATATTCATATAAATCCACATGTTAACATTTTTATTTTAAATTTTAATTTAATGAGAAGAATTATAGTGAGAGTCATTGATGGAATTCAAAATAAATTTTTACATAAGTTTAGTATTAATATTTTAGAGTAAAGCTTGTATCACTCTTATGTATTAGAGTAGGTAAGGGTAATATTGAGATTTATACTTTATAATTTTTTCTCTCTTTTTCATGAAAGCTATCCAAACAGATAGGAGAGAGTTACCTCAATCAGATTCGATTCTCTCTCTCCAATTGTCTGAATCCAAACATAGCCTAATTTTCTGTAACTCTCTCTCCTTCTCTCCATCAAACTCCCTCTATATACTTGCTTTTGTAAACTCTTTATCTTCTGTAGCGCGCGCGCTCTCTCTCTCTCTCTCTCTCTCTCTCTCTGTATATACATAGGTATATATCTGTATGTATAGCAGTTGTTTTTCATCATTAGTAACATTTTTGCTATCTTCGATCTATTTTATTGCATAAAAGATTTGTTTTTGCGGTATTCTTTTGTTGTGATCTGTTCACGAAACTTATGAGTCTTTGTGTTCAGAAGATGTTGCATATGTTTTTAAATGTTTGATTCTATATATATTGACTCATTTGAGCTGATTTGAAAGGTTTGAAGAAGGGAAAGTAGAAGTAGCCATGGCTGTACCGTTGCTGACGAAAAAGATCGTAAAGAAGCGTGTTAAGCAGTTCAAGAGGCCTCAGAGCGATCGCAAGATCTCTGTCAAGGTAATTTATATTATTGTTATTATTATGATTATTGTTTGTGCTATCAAAATCATCATCATCATCAGTTTTCTTGTTCGGCATCGTTTCGTTAGCATTTTCGAAAGCGCTTTTGCTTTCGAAGGTACTATTTGCTTTGATTTTTCCAAAAACCAGTGATAGCGCTTAAAGGGTATTGGTTTTTAATGTATCCTGGCCTCCTGAGTGTTTGTATGTACAAGTATATATAGATATATGTAACCAGTGATAGTGCTTAAAGGGGATGTGATGATAGTTTTTGTCGCCCCAGTCTTACTTGTATCTCTTGATGCAAGGTGGTGATTGACATTATATATCTGATCTCATTCAGTAACATTATTATTATTTTTTAAAATTTTTATAATGTACTAATGATACTTCACTACCATCTGATCTCTTGTTGTATTTTAATATTAATTACTTGCACAACTTTCAATAAATTTTTGCTTGTTCTATACTTCATTCATTTATTTTTGTCTAATTGAATTATTATTTTTACACTACTGCAATCTATGATGAAAAATGTTAATCATTTCTGATTATCAGTGATTATCTTGTTAAATTATCACCATCTTTCGGCTGAAATTGCAAATGAGACTGTTGGTATAAAGCTTATTTGTTTGTTTATGGTCTATTTTATTTAATTATATTGTGGCTAGGAAGAATGTCTTTTGCCCATGGTATCTGACATCCAGACTTTATGTATATGTGGCTGGACGTTTCGTTTAAAGGGCAAAGATTAACATAGTAAACAGGTCTTGCGACACAGTTAGCTTGATTTTCATAAGCTTCCTGTTACTTTATCCCTGCTTACATTTTCTATGTGATGTTCCCTACTTTATTTTCTCTGTTTGTAATTTTTTTAGTACCTAAATATTCAAATTATTGATCTGTACTTTGCCATATGTTGCAAAATAAAATCGGGGAATTCAGTGTAAGTATTGCTGGATAAAATGCCTACAACGATGATGATGTATATTGTATACTATTACTATAATCACTGAGATAATCATTAATGCTGTAAAAAATAAAATTGGTGATGCAAAATATAGCTTTTGCTAGTTTTTTTTTTTTTTTTTTAAATAATGTCAATTGAGCATCAATTTCTTTTTCTTTTGCTCTGCTACTATAAGGCTGTGTAGTTTCCTCGTAGTTTTGCTCCCTCCCTTGCTTTCATTGGGTCTTGATGTGTTGATTTTGATCTGTTATTCGTATCATCTGTTGTTTTCTCACACTCTGTCTGATTGGCTCTTCGCTTGGTGGTTGGTGGTTAATAGTTTATTGGGTCTTCACTTGGTGGTTGGTGGTTAATTGTCTTTGGATGAATCCATCTATGACAGATAAACTGGTGTAGACCAAATGGTATTGATTCCTGACTTGGAAGAAAGTTCAAGGGACGCACTCTTAGTGCTGTAGTTCTTAGTGACAATTCCATGTACAACTGTCTTAGTTAAGCTTTTATTTATGTGATGGAAATTTATGGGAGTATAATATAGTTTTAGTAATGAAGTATCACACACGCACACACGCACAGAAATGATCCTATCAGGAAAGCCAACATGAAGCTCATAGGTGATTATGGGATGCATATTTTGAAAAACTGACCGTTGGATTAGTAACTATGCATATGTATGTCAGGCATTCCAAAAATCACAGTGATCCAACAGTCGGTTTTTCAAATATGTCACTGAGAAAAACTATGACAGTTTTTAGTTGTCAGAATTTTTCACAGTATGTATTTTGAGATGCTTGTATCGGATCACTGTAATTTTTGGAATGCCGGACATACATATGCATAGGTACTAATCCAACGGTCAGTTTTTCAAAATATGCATCCCACAATTCTCTATGAGTTTCATGCTGACTTTTGCAAAAGTTATAGGTTCTTCAAGATTAGAACTTCTGTTTTATATCTATATCTTGTTTTGATAAACTCATTTACTTCTGTGCACGCATGCTGTCGCCAATGTTTACATTTGTTTCCTCCTTTTTGGTACTCTTTTCTTTATGTTTCTGCTTATTCAGCAGAATTTTTGTCGGGGATGTGATGATAGTTTTTGTCGCCCCAGTCTTACTTGTATCTCTTGATGCAAGATGGTGATTGACATCATATATCTGATCTCATTCAGTAACATTAATTAATTAATTATTTTTGTAATGTACTAATGATACTTCATGTTTTGTTCTTTCTTCTACAAACTAGTGTTTGATTAATAGAGATATGCAAGGAGGCGTGATGAGTCCTATCCATAAGTCCTGTAATCAAATGATGATTATTAACATGCACTACCATCTGATCTCCT
>JAESVK010001063.1:1076970-1117016 GCA_017140935.1 Hamamelis virginiana
AAATAAAATAAATGTTGCTGATTAGGGCTTCATCTACTCCCTTAAGAAAAAATAGTTCAGCTCTTCATGCTCCTCTGCATCTCAGGTCCCTCGCTCCATACCATTCTGCAGAAAACTCTCTCCCTCCTCTCCTTAGGCCCCATTTGGATTAGGAGAATCAATATTAAAACTAAATATTTACATCAATATTATTTAATTCAGAATCATGGTTACATTGCCCTCAATGTAAAGACAAAAGGCATGAATTGCAAGTGTGGAAAGGAAAGAAGAAAGGGATGAGATTACATGTGTAGAATGAATTTCCTTCAGGCGCAGATCCCACAAAAGTGTTAGTAATAAAGCAACCTAAAATTACATCAAGTTGGTGAGGACTGAGGACAATATATTAATATCATATAACAGGATTATTCTTAGAAGTAGAAGCATCTGCAGACAGTTTTTGGACTTGAGCCAAAAGCTTCTCATGTACTTGTTGAATCAGGTCATTGTTTTGCTCTAACTTCACAAGCCTTGAGCCCATCTCTTTGGCATATATGTATGGACTAAAACTTTCAAATCTTTATTCTCTTTCATCAGTATCCAATTTTTCATTTGAATCTCCGCCATTAACCTTTGTAAAGATCTAATTTGATCAGTCAATTGCTAAGTGATATCGGCAACAGATCTGTATTAGATCTAATTTGAATCTCCGCCATAATATTTCTACCAATAGTCTCCACAAGAACAAATGCCATCCTTAAAGTGATGAAAACGGCTAGAATCTCTTACAACAATCTCACGTCCAACAATCTTTGCCATAAGCTTAATGGCAGAGTGGCAATCCCCACATATGCGTAGATTTTTCATCACTGTTATTGTAGTGCCCTCAATAGTACTAACCAGCCCAAATCCAACAGCAAGCCTTTCACTATGATAAGACAAGATCACTTCCTTCTGTTCATCCTCGACATCATGTAATGCAAACCTTTGATCAGGAACATAACCTAATTCCTTCAACTTTCCTCCCAACCAGTCCAATTTTTGATATATTTTCTCACTCAAAGGATGAGACCTATCTCCAGAAAGAAATTCATGCTTCAATCCCTTTAGAGTAACCCAACTGCATCCTGGTTGTTTTATGATTCCTCTCTCTCTCATCTTCCCTCTTATTCTTGATACATCACTCCATCTATTAGCAGAAGCATATAAATTAGACAATAGAATATAAGCAGCACTAAAATGTGGTTCTAAATCAACAAGGTATTTTGCTGCTCTTTCAGCCACCTCTATATTAGAATGCATCCTACATGCACTAAGCAAAGTTAGCCAAACCATGGAATTTGCTTTCATTGGCATGTTTTTTACCAACTCCTCTGCTTCCTCCAATTTCCCACACCGGCCCAAGACATCCACCATACATGCATAGTGCTCAATCTTCACCTCAATGGATTTATATCGACTGAAATATTTGAAAAAGCATCTGCCCTTTTGTAACATCCCAGAACGGCTACAAGCAGAAAGCAACCCGGTGAATGTGATTTCATCTGGGTCTACCTCGGCACGTATCATTCTGTTAAAGAGCATCAAAGCCCACGTTCCACACCCGTGTTGTGCACATCCAACAATAATCGAGTTCCATGATACAATATTTTTCTCAACAATTTTCTTAAATACGGTTACTGCATCATTTATACTCCCGCATTTCGAGTACATGACAATAAAAGAATTACCCACAAAGACATCAGTTTCCAAGCCCAGCTTAATTGCTGCCGTCTGGATCACTTTACCCCTATCAAGAGCCTCCATCTCACGGCATGAATTCAAAGCACTAGTGAAAGAAGATTGATTGGGATAGACACCCATTTTAATCATATCACCAAAAACCGTCAATGCATTTTCATGCTTGCAGTTAAAACCATACCCTGTTAAAAGAGCTGTCCATACGACCACATTTATATGCAATTTCACATTGAAAACTTTGCATGAATTCTCTATTTGCTTGCAGTTCGCATAAAAAGTGATAAGTGAAGCAGAGATAAATGCATCTAAAGAGTACCCTAACTTAACTATCCAGGCATGAATTTGGATACCTTGATGCACAGCCAATATATTTGCACAAGCCGTGAGTACACAACAAAACGTACTCGAAGTGGGTTCAACACCAGAACCCACCATTTTCAAGAACAGAACCAAAGCTTCATCACTCTTCCCATGCTGGTCAAGCCCACTAATCATTGAAGTCCACGAAATCACATTCCGACAAGGCATCTCCTCAAACAACCTAAGAGCATCGTCAACTCTACCATTACTACAATACCCATAAATCATTGAATTCCACACGGCTACATCCCTCAAGGGCATCTCACGAAACAAGTGTTCAGCCATTTCTATTCTCCCAAATTTCAAGAACCCATTTAAGATTGTTGTCCAAGAAATAACATTTCTTCTAGGCATTTCATGAAAAAGCTTTGTAGCCATATCTAAATCCCCACAATCCAAACACCCTTTCATCATTGAATTCCAAGAAACCGTGTCTCGAACAGGCATTTCATCGAACAGTTTCAAAGCATCATCGAGTCTAGAGTTTCGTGCATAACCCGTGATCATAATCGTACATATATAAACATCAGGAGAGGGGATTTTATCAAAAATCATACGAGCTTCGTCTATTCTTTGGTTCGTTAGGTGAGTGGAGATGATCGAATTATAAGAAGTACTCAATTTCGCGTAACTCATGATACCAAAGAAACGTGCGAAGAATTTTGGGACGGTGAGAGAAAAAACAGGACGTGAAATGCATATTGTCATAGGTGATGATTTAAAATTTTGAATTTAGGGCGGGAAGTGTTGCCATAATTTTTCTTAAGAGCAAGAGCAACGGCTAACTAACGGTGGATGTTGCCATATTTATACAGTATAAACGCTGATCTCGGTCGGTTTGTAACTAACTAACCATGGCTACTAATTGGGCCCGTCTGATTAGCCTATCAAATCAGCCCGTCTGATTAGCCTATCAAATCAGCCCATTCTATGAAATAACTTTCGGCTGAACTTGCGCTGACAATTAGATGTTCCACTTATATGCACGAAAAAAAATTATATTAATCCAACGGTCTATTTTTCATAATTTTGAGAAAAAATGTAAAAAATAACAAAAATTTATAAAAAACTATCACAACCTATTTTTTGAAAAACCGATTATCGGATCAATGTGATTTTTTATATGCATGATACATATAAATGGAATATTTAATCCAACAGTCAGTTTCTCAAATTTCCTGTTCCAAGTTGGCCAAACACACTAGGAAGAATTGAAGAAAGAAAAGGGAGATTGAATAGAATTGTTGTAAAGCTAATACTATCGGATAGTTTAGAGAGAGAGAGAGAGGCAGATGGCATGATGTGATTGGTCCACCTAAGCAGGCACATTTAACCTCCCCAACTTGGCAAAGAATATTACATTTCCTCCTAGGAACAAAAGCCTAAATGAAGAACATACAAGTAAAAGGAATGAGTACAAAAGTGAGGCAAAGAAAGAATTTGGCTTTCTGCCTTGCCTTGCCTTGAGTTTGAAGCATCACCTTTACAACCCGGACAGAACCATCAGCCATGCAAGAAAAGAACCAAACCTTCACACTACTCCGTTTATATAACACTCTCCCTCTGCACAATACACATGGTACTCCCTACTCTCTAATCTCTACTATTATCTTTTCTTACATAAAAACCCTTAATTCCTATATCTTTCAACAGCTAATTTTCTCCAACCCATTTCAAAAAATGGTAGCCAGTGATCAATTGAAATCTGTAGCCACTGTGCTTTTGTTCCTCAATTTCTGTATGTATGTCATAGTTTTGGGCATTGGTGGGTGGGCAACGAACAGAGCAATCGATCATGGCTTCATCATTGGTTAAGCCTCTCTCTCTCTCTCTCTCTCTCTCTCTCTCTCTCTCTCTCTCTCTCTCTCTCTCTTACAAATACGTTTTTATGTATGATTGCATGCTAATAATACTACTTTGTGAGAATTGCAGGTCCAGGATTTGATCTTCCAGCACATTTCTCACCTATATACTTCCCTATGGGCAACGCTGCCACTGGGTTCTTTGTAATGTTTGCTTTGATAGCTGGAGTTGTTGGTGCTGCATCAGCCATCATTGGAATCAACCACCTTCGTTCTTGGCATGTTGATAGCTTGCCATCTGCTGCTTCTGCTGCAACCTTTGCTTGGACTCTTACTCTCCTTGCCATGGGGTAACCCCACCTCTCTCTCTCTCTCTCTCACTCTCAACTAGTTCAATTTTTTTTTCTCTACATTTACTAGTTTTATGATTTGTGCAGCTTTGCCTGCAAAGAGATTGAGCTCAAAATTAGAAATTCTCGTCTGGTAAGACGGTTTTCTTCTTAATACTTGGATATTATCATAAATTTCTTCACTTGCTCTTTCTTTATTACAACTAACAACAACCCATGTTGCTGTTTTGCAGAGAACAATGGAGGCATTTTTAATTATCCTTTCAGCTACACAGCTTTTCTACATAGCTGCCATTCATGGAGCTTCAAAAATAGCTGCCAGTCATGCTGGTGTACCAAGGAGATAATTTTATGGTTCGAGTCATATTGTTTGTGCTGGTGATTTTTTTTTTTTTTTTTGGTGGGGTGGGGGGGATGTTTTTTTCCAGCTTACTCATTTACAGTGTAGAATTTGGCCAGAGATTGGCAGTTTGTGGGATGATTGGTGTGGTATATAACTATATATGATTGGATTTGTATGAAACAGATAAAAAAGAATTACAGAAAACATATTTCATTGAATGTTTTAAATTATCTGTAAATCAATCTCTCACCAAATATGCCAGTTGTCTGTGCCTGTAAATCAATACCTCGGTCACATGCTATCACGTGATGAAGTAATGAACATGACTGGTTGTCTTTGATATGCCCGTTACACTGAATAATTTTCCATCAATTAATAAACAAAAGGAAGAGGTGTAGAACACAGTAACATCATTGCTAATTAGTTAGACTACCAGTCACAATATACCATGCCATGGTATTGTAAGTGGTTCTGTCCTAGGAACGCCCTATCGATGGAATAACAAGCCATACATGCTTCAATGTGACATACTTTAGATCATTACCTATCTAACAGAAGAAACCAGTACCCGAGAGCAGCAACATTTAAATAATAATGATAATAATAATAATCATATGAAACAGCCATGTATCCATCATAAAGTTAAACCGGTAGCACCACGAGGCTGAGCCATAGTATAACAGCAATCAAAGTGAATATTAATCTCGTAGTAAAACGTGTAAATCTAGGTTGCACAACATCCCTATCCAATAGGAAAATATATTCCTCAATAAATAGATACGACACACCACCAAAAACAAAGCCACAACCCACACCAAAAACTAATAAAAAAGAAATTCTGTAAAAGCTAGGGACATTGAGCTGCCTACCAAACATGATACTAACACTACTGCAAACATGAGATTGTCTGTGTAGTCAGGACTCTTACCCATTATTCTTCACGAGAAAAACATAAAAAGGTTCTTATATGAAATTTCACGCTTTTTATGACCCAAATCCTGCTTAGACATTCACAAAGCTTCACCGACTCACTGAAGCCCCTCCATGTCAATGTTACTGCATCAAATGAAACCTGTTTCTGCATGAATGGAAACCACGGCAGATGTCAAGAATAAAATAGTGTGAAAGGTTCAACTCTCTAACAAATGAAGTTAATAAATTTACACTAAGTTGTAGTATGAATTGAGCCAAGGCATCTTTTCGGATCAAGTCATAAATCATTTATAAACTAAAAATATGTATTCTGCAGAACCATGAGGGAAGGAAATGCGAGAGACTCATTGCTAGTACAACGTTGACAATCATTTAATCCGAGGACGAAGTTGGACCTTGGAAGATTTCCATATGACTACTAAAATTTGTAATTCAGGCATGCACTTGAACGGTCTCATCCTCAAGGGTGCCGCAGTCAGATAATGATTTGGTGGATACAATTTCCAAGAGTAGAATT
Source organism: Hamamelis virginiana (assembly GCA_017140935.1). NCBI lineage: Eukaryota > Viridiplantae > Streptophyta > Magnoliopsida > Saxifragales > Hamamelidaceae > Hamamelis > Hamamelis virginiana. Next base: position 1,082,995 of record JAESVK010001063.1, read on the forward strand.
TCTACAGCAGATGTGCTTTGTAGAGCTAATGCCCCTGTATCATTTGATTTCTGGTTTGATTTTCCCAACCAATCTTGGCTTAGCTCTGTTACTCTTTGGGTCTATTTTCTGTAAGCAAAATCTTGTTGGCAATTAAACTTCTTCTTTTTTTCCTCCTAAAAAATTTGCAAGATTACACCAATTGCTTCCTATAGGTTGTCACCTATAACAGATACATGGACCTTTTCTTCAACCTGGAGTACCCCTGTTAACACAACACAACATGGGTATGGAGACTCCTAACAGACACTTCAAAATAATGAAAAGTCTTGGGAAAGCAAACGAATCCAAAACCAAGGCACAAGACTGCACTCAACACCCACACCCACACCCAAGTCCATGTAACATAGAGTACCTGGAGTTCAAAGTGGGAGAATGGCTGTGCTGTTCTACAGTTACAGGAAACAAAGATCCATGTTCCTAGTGGAGATCTCATGGTCCTCACAGGCAGCAATAATTACATTGATTAAAAAATTATTAATGACTAAGATGTGAGCTATGAATTATAATTTCCTTGACAACATTAAAGATGATTTAAATAGACACTAAAATCTTTGAAATTACAAATCTATGAAAAAGCATTTATGCTAAGAACAGCCACCTGAGTCAAAACTCTAAAGGAGCATAAGATTGTTGAATAAGTTACAGAAGCAAGGTGAATATATATTACTTTTTTCCTCCAATTACCACTTGTTTTCTCAACAATTTGCGTCTCATTATGTCTACTTTATTGCAGCAAGTTCCCCTTGTCAAATAAACTTGTTGAAGTTGGATATGTGCCCCAGGACATAATGAGAGAATTCAAAGGCAACCTTTAAAAATTTTAGGTCAGTGGTAGGGCCATTTAAAATTTAACCTTTTTATTTGATAGCATAACAATTTTCACATATTATCATGGGAAAATGCTTAATTATGAAGAATTCCTCTTTTCTCTTTATTTTGTGAATTTGGAAAAAATTATGCCAAAAAACATGGGCCTATCCTAAAAGGAGACAAGATTTGCAATTACAGCCTTTATAGTGATTACTTCTCTGGATAAGGCAATAATGAAGCTTGATATAGGCAAATAAATGATTGTCCGATTTTTCAGATTTTTTATTACCTTTAAAGGCATTAGTTTTATCTGACATCCATCGTCTTCTCATTGATTGAATGATAGGTGGAAAGGGAATGCCCCTACAAGGGATCTAGTCCACCTGCCTACATACTGTGTCTATTCCAATACTTACATCCAGTGAAACACACCAAAAAAAATTCGGCACATGATTAACTTTACAACACACCGCAGAGAAAAAGGACTGTCCCAACATCATCACCTACCTTGGATACAAACGTGTGTCCCAACCATATCCTCCTTGTAACTCTTAGCTTCAAGGTGTAACTATAGCCCTAAGCCTCACTCTTGTCCCATAAAACAAAGGAACACAATGTGAATAGAGGCCATGCCAAGCCAAAGCTTTTCAAAGTGAATGCTTGACCATAATAGGTGAAGACCAATCAAGCTAACAAGATTCATACTTTCAATAATTTTTAAAGGGTATACAAGCCACCCCCAAAAAACTAAATAACCAAAACCAAACAAGAAATAACATGAGTTGGTTTGGTTAAATTCTGTAGGCACCTTGATTTTATTTTTGCTTGTAAAATTGAGAACCAACATATGTATCTGACTCCAAACTAAATGAAACCAAACCAAGTTGCACCCTTGAATCCAAAAGCTTGATAGTGTCAGATGGGAAAAAATATATATGTATCTCACAAAGGTGATGTTCCTTAATCTTGAATTATATTTCACCCAATGTTGGTAAGAGTACAAACATGGGAGAGGGGAAGAAGATTCTGCAACCAAGTTTCAACTTCTTTTCAAAATTGAGTACTAGAGTGGGAATTTGGAATTCCTCATAAAAAAGGAGGGCAAGGACAATGTTATTTCTTTAGACAGATGAATTCATAAATATTGGGCTAGGGAAGAGTCTCCACACCTAACTTGTAAAGGTGAGTATTTTATATACACTCTTGGAGTAAGAGATAAATCTGAGAACTACAGAAAAAAGTTGTCCATAGATCTAATTTATGCTTCACTGTCTACATGAGAGAAAAGGAAGTTAAACAACTTATCACAATTCATGCATGTGAGATGCTGATCAAAATAGGAAAATAAAAGGAGTTCCTGTGGGATGCAGTTTTATTCAATATATGGAAAGCAAGAATGGCCATAAGAAAAGATGGCCAACTTTAAGCATCAGTTTTGCTTTCATGTCCGACTTCAAGCATCAATTTCACTAAACAATTCCACTAAAATCAGAAGCCATCCCTCTATGAACACTTGTATAAGGTCAACCTCTGCTTTCCTACCGAAAAAAAAAAAAAGGTTGAGAATAAACTAAATATTAGGCCTTCAATCAACCTTTCTAGGAAAAATAAATTTCTTCTATAACTAAAATCAACAAGAGTAAAATATTTGGCATGTCTAAATGGCTCCAAAGAGACAAACATATGCAATTGGAGATTGAGAGAAATTTTCTTGAAATGGTCCATGCCAACACAAATTAATTAACAAACCCTTAAACCTAACTATATTGGTTAGGCAATATATCAAGGCCATGGATTTTGTAAATCATAAGGCATCAAGTCTTTTCTCACAATCTTGATGACTGCCCAGCAGCCTTTAAGGCCTTCCCCATGTCCTTGTAGCACCTTTAACTTGAAAGACACCACTCTTGATTATGCAGCCATTAGCCTTTGTTGCACATGACCTTCTCACAAGTCATAAATGCATTTACTTCAACATCTATCTTCTTTTCCATCATGATATTTATCTATGGCAACATCCATGAAATGGACAATTCATTCTCGACTACCTATCATTTTTCTACCTTAAAACCAGGCAATCCCTACAGCCTTATAATAAATACTAGTAATAGAGCATGAGCGATGCATGTGAATGGAAGAGCCTTGAATGAACTTTATAAATCTTAAACGGGGAGAATTTGTAATTTATATTAAAATAGAGAGATTTTTTCCTTATTAATTTTTCTAAAAGTTTCAAGTTCGCAAGCATTAAAACTAAGTCCATTAATCTTACAAGGAAAAGAAAATGTCCATCAAAACAAAGTATAATAGCATATAATACATTGTGAAAACTAAGGCACAAAGACTTGTGTTTATGTGTATTCAAATGGCTTGCTTTCTATAAATAATACGGTAAATCTATGGAATAGAAATATAAATGTGGTAGTTGAACTACATTTCAAGAATGTAAGTTCTTTTTTTCTTTTTTCTGGAAAGGAATACAAGGTTCAATGGTTACTCTCTTCTAGTAAAAGTATAAAAAAAAAAAAAAATTATATCTCAAAAAACACAACAAAATTGATCGGGTGGTCTCACACAGAAAATATGTTTTCAAGCATAATGACCTAATCAAAAGCATTTTGTATCAAAAATTATAATTGTACCATTGTGTGATCCACCATCTAACCAATAAACTCCTAAAAAATCGTGATCTTTGAATATTTCTAATTAAACAGACAAATAACAAATCTTTCAAACAAAAGTTATATATTTAAAGAAATGAAATAAAATTGGTCTAGAGAGGGATCTGACTTGTCGAATTGGAACCATTCGAAATAGGGAGAATTGTAGTGTCGGTTCTTTCCCCTTTCACTTTCAGTGCCTTTCTCAGTTCCTGTCCATATCATTCTCCCTCTCCTTGATTTATGATTTGGGTCGTGGGCTTCCGCTTCCAATCAAGTTATAGGGCTGCGCTTTCTTGAAAATTCACAGGAATCATCTCATCTACTGCTCCTCTACAACAATCTCTTGTTGGATAAAATCATTTTTGTTAGAATCTCTCAATCCCATTTGGAGGCTTATCAAAACAGGATTAGTTTTACATTTCTTTTGCAAAGGCTTTTTCAAATTGTGGGATAGTAGGGGTAGCGGCCAAAGGAATACAACATTTGCCTTTTGCCTTTGCCTTGTGATTGAATCCCCTCCTCCACCTAAAGATTCCATCTTGGCAAAACCCACAGCTCTATTTCGAACGGTCTCTTTCCTTGAACTACTTGAGTGTACCAAAAGTTAAATTATTTGTTTGCTTCTTTCTTTATTATATTGTTTGTCTATTTTCCATTTGTGATGTTACGGGAAAATGACACCGTTTGTGATGGGATTCTAAGTAGTGTTTTCCATTTGTAACGTTTGGGAAAGATGATACCGTTTGGTATGGGATGATAAGTGTCATAGGCGATGAGGTGCCACTGAATGGTTGCAATGTTCAAAAGAGGGTTAAATTGAGAATCTTATTAAAAATAGATTTTAAAAAATGTATATAAAAAATAAAAATTGCTTTTACTTATACATAGTAATATGATTGCTATTAAATTAGAAAATAAGAATCAATTAGACAATGCACCATTAGTGGCTCTCCATTTTATCCACCCAAAACTAATTTTGTGGGCAACACCACATCCAATCAATGTCCCCTCACATGAATTTCGTCAACTTAGGTATCTCCTGCCCATCAATCTTCATTACTTTGTTATGTTACTCTGAATTTTACAAATATCGCATATTTCTTTATGCTTTGAAAATCTAAGGATCCTTTAATTCTGAAGCATTAATCCATACTCATAGCTTCCCATATACCTCTGCTCTTGTCAAGTAGACTAAAGATCAAACTACATCATCAGCAAACAATATATACTATGGAACCTATTTGCTCGTATTAAAAGCTGTCACTTATCTTCATAAATCATAACAAAACATCAGGATTGCAAATGGAAATGAATACGTTTCAATGGAAATAGCATAGCAACAGATGATTTATGTGAATGAGTTGAATTACTTATCCCTCAGTCTATTAGTGAACTCATTCTCCAAAAATTGTGAAAGACAGTAGGGACAGAATTTTCTCAATTCCAATCGACTGGGTGTATTTGTTGATTTTTGAGTAATATAACAGAAATGCCCGTTGTTTCTTTATTAACACCGTTTTGGACACAACTGGTACATTTCAATGGAAATAGCATAGCAACAGCTGATTTATGCGAATGAGTTGAATTACTTATGCCCCAGTCTATTAGTGAGCTCTCTCCAGGGATTGTGAAAGACAGTAGGGACAGAATTTTCTCAGTTCCAATCGACTGGGCGTATTTTGTTGATTTTTTTTAGTAATATAACTGGAAAAGCCCGTTGATTCTTTATTAACACCGTTTTGGACACAACTGATACATTTCAAAATAACCGTTAGTCAGAATCACAAGCTATTTCATTCTTTTTTTGTTCAATCAAAACAAAAATGAGCAATTCTATAGAGTTGAATAAAAATTAGAAATGTATCACACAAATCTTACAAGTTAGGCAACTAATTTTGATACAGCATGAAATTTTACACTTACTATAATATGTTTGTTCTTCAGCAACTTACCGGATGAATCATAAACAATTAGACACTGCTTTATAAACGAATAGCATTTGAGAATATGAGCAGTAACTAAGGAATGCAAAACTTTGTACAATCAATCTAAAAGACTATAACCAATTAAGTTCCCCAGCCTTAAACTAAAAAATTGCAGAAAATAAGTGCAGATATCACCAAGATTTAAAATGTGTGTATTTTTTGTGACATGATAAAATATCCGCACCTGAACTTATCTGCCTGTTAGCACTTCAAACAGTCCACAGCAACTCTTCCAGGAAGTTGTCTCCACCATTCGTGGAGCCAAAGACACCAGAGGCTGCAGATCATTTTACCAGAGAAAGAGAATTCATTTGTTCAGTGCATGTTAAAGCAAAAAATGACAAATCAAACTCACAAGCAAGATAAAAGAAAGAAAGTGACAGCATTCTCACATGCATGGGCAATACCTGGTTTTCAGAGCTTTCAGGAATCTCTGAATCATTAATATGTTCAGCACCATTTCTAGTTTCAACACTAGGAGCATTTGATGACTGCAACAGCTTATCCCCATTTTCCTTTGATGCAAAGCCCATTGTGCTGGATGATGTTCCACCATTCTCAACCAATAATGAAACCACTTTATCCTCATTTTTTTTCAATGCCAAATCTGTCTCAGCTAATGAAACTCCAGTATTCTCATCCAACGATGGAAAAAACTTCTCCACATTTTCCTTCGAGCCCAACTCAACAACATCAGAATTTACTGAACTCTTAACTAGGGCACCTTCGCTAATATGAATCACCTCTTCCGACAATGAAACAATAGGCTTAACTGAATCACCAACAGGGATAGTTTCCACAAATGAATTACCGTTCACCCCAACTGAAGCATCTTCAGTGCTAGTAGTCACCTCTTCAGACAAAGAAACAGCCTTCTTAACGGAATCATCAAAAGGGGCAGTTTCCGATACTGGATTATAAGCTTCCTCCTTCAATTTCACAGATTCTGCCACCTCTAAATTCTTCTCAACATCTTGCGACTCATTGTCTGAACCGCTACTACTAGAGTTCCCAACATCAGAATTCACCAAATTCTCAACGGGAGTACTTTCAGTGACATGAATCACCTCTTCAGACAAGTAAACAATAGACTTAACCGAATCACCAACTGGTTTACTTTCCACACCCAAATTACCATTCACCGCAACTGGAGCATCTTCAGTGATACTAGTCACCTCTTCAGACAAAGAAACAACCTGCTTAACTGAAACATCAAAAGGGGCAGTTTCCAAAACCGGCCTATAAGATTCCTCCTTTGACTTCACAGACTCCACCTCTGAATTCTTCTCAACATCTCGCAACTCATTGTCTGAACTGCTACTACTAGAGCTTCCATCATGTGATTCATTCACAGACTTCTCATACTCGATACTAGCAGTCTTGCTTTCAGAATCCTCGTCAGATTTCAATTCCCAATCAATCTCCTCAACGCCCTCATTTTCTGCAACTATTTCTTGGGTATCCTTTCTATCATTAGAGACTCCTTCCATGGATTTGTTCTCAGCAACAAATGGTCGAACAGATGATGTATCCCTCTTCTCTTCCTCCTCTCCCTCAATAAATGGATGGGGATGCTGGTGGTTGGGGTGGTCCTGAGATACAGGAGAACTAACCTCACCACCATCACTTTCTCTCTCATCAAGGGTTTTCAGATCATCATTTCCTACCATATTTCAGTTCAAGAACAAGATTTTAAATCAAAATCAAGTCAAACAAAAGACACAAACAACTACCCATGAAGCGTATACAACTCCAAAATCAAATAAAATTCAAAAAAGATAAAGCGTATGATTGAGAGACAAATGAGTAAAGCATAAATTGGGTTGATGGGGGTTGTGGAAAGTGATGAACATCGATTTAATCGTAAGTTTTTGAGATGAAATCAGATCAAAACAAGAGATTTTAACAATTACCCAATAAAATATAATATAACAACTACATAAAAAAAAGAAAAAGAAAAGTAAAGCATATGATTGAGAGAAAAATAAATAAGCATGGATTGAGAGTACTTGATCGGGTTGTGGGCACAAGTTGAAGACCAAAGTACTACCTTGAGAGTTGTCGATTGCCTCCTTTTCCTTCTTTTTCTTGGCAGCTTTTCTCTTCTTTGCACCTGATGGCATGATTGGTTGTTGTAATAGAAGAAAAAGTGCGATGACAGATCGTGGTATGTCCCCTCTTGTCCCTCTATTATCAGGGAAGCCCCCCCTCTCTCTCTCTCTCTCTCTCTCTCCCTGTGTTACAGCGTCCTTTAAAACGATTGAGAAAGGACTGATACAAGTAGAGATGAGAATCTACAGGGTTTTCCGGAAGAAAAAATTTGATCTCTCTCTCTCTCTCTCGATTCTCCCTCTCTATATTCTCTATATCTACAAGAATATGTATATGTACAAATATGATCTCGTTGTGAGTGCAATTTAAGAAGAGGATGGCTCCATATATCTCAATTTATCGAGGTTGTCGGGTCATTATGTGGGGGGACTGTGAAAGTGAGAATTTTCTGTCTTGTATATATATATATATATACACATACACGTACAAAACACAATGTGAGATTCTGAGAGCTCTCATGAGTCACAAGGAGTGAGTGGTGTGGAATTTGCCAAACAGACCCTTAGTAGCTGTTTGTCGTCAGTCGTTGGGTCTGGATTGATCCGCGTGGATTGGACGTGTTTTGGCTGCAATCTTTGTCGCGTTAATATCGCGTAAATTTCGTATAATTTCATATTTCAGGGATTTAAGCGGCAGTGGCATTTAAAGCGAACAGAACATGTACTTTTACGTTTTTGTGGACCAACCGGGTAACGCTCTCCCTTTTCTTAAATTCTCTCATTTTTACTACGGCGAAAATAAAATTTAAGAGAAATTATAGTTTGTTTTCCAGTGCTATTAATTAAAAATATTTTATATTTTTGTACTTTTAATTTCTACACTTGCATTTAATGATGAGGATAGTTTATTATTATACTCTTTGTATAAAATTAAAAAAAAAAATTATAATCAATTGTGGGTTTGGACTCGAGCCAAGAGAACCCAAATGGGTCTGGGTAAAAAAAGTCCCAAGTGCCCTAATTTTGTAACCCCTCGTTCAAAATGTATTTAATATCATTTGAGGTGTCAAATTTGAACTTGTTCACTTTTATTATCAAATTTTGCACTTCAAATTGCATTGCCATGTCATACTTTCCTTTCAAAAAAAAATTAAAAAAAAAAATGCTAAAATATAATATTAATACATTGGAGTACACTTGTTCTAAAATTTGGCTTTGAAACCATTTATTACTATTTGAAGTGTCAAATTTTGGTAGGGACATGTCAAATGTGATAAAATGCATTGGAGATGGTCTTATAATTTTACTAATTTTTATAAACACTACCAAATAAAAAAAATAAGAAATAAAAACCATAGCTAAAGATAATATTTCTTTCACAAGGAAATAACACTCCCTTTCCTTAAATTCATTCTTAAAGTATGAAAATAGTTCATTCCTTCACTTAATAGTTGGATATTAATGCCATTCATAAATTGTGTAAAATTATTCTCTTACATCTTTTAATAAATTCACTTAACACGTAACGTTTCTTAAATATCTGCTTTTATTATAAATAGAAGTTCTAATTTTTGAATACTAATTCATTTTTCTTTTGGGTGAGTACTTTTTTTCTTCCTTCCATTAAAGTTTTTCATATTTATTTGGATTTCGCTTAAAGATTTTCTTTTAAATGAGAGATAAATAGTTTTACTAAATTCAGAAATGATCCTATCAATGCAACATGAAGCTCATAGGTCATCGTGTGATGCATATTTTGAAAAAATGATCATTAGAATAGATACTATGCATGTGTATGTCAGGCATGCCAACAATCACAGTAATCCAACGGTCGGTTTTCTAGATATGTCACTGAGAAAAACTATGACAGTTTTCAGTGGTTAGAATTTTTCACTGTCTGTATTTTGAGATGCCTACATCCGATCACTGTGATTTTTCGCATACGTGACATCCATAATAAGGGTATCTAATCCAACGGTCAGTTTTTCAAAATATGCATCTCACAATTCCCTATGAGTTTCATACTCACTTTCACTAAAGTCAACATATGCTTACTAGATCGGGACTTTTACTAAATTATGATTTATTTTTTGTACTTACTGTTGTGGTTACCTAATTTTTTTAAATGAGTCCTAACTTGCTATGTCATTATTTTTCATTTTTAATGTTGGTGGTTATATATAGAAATTGAATTTGGAACATTAAAGGTTGGTGTTGGAAGAAATTGAGAAATTAATAGGCAGGCTTTCATGACTTCAATCCAAAAATCTGTTTTCAAATTTATATAATTTTTCATATTTATTGATTTAACGTTATTTTTATATGATTTTAATATCTCAAAATTTTTTATCAATGAATTTTTTTAACAACTTTAGATATTCATTTTAATTGTATTGTTTGCACTGTATTTAACACATTGAAAATATTTTTTGAAATAAAAAAAATTACACTTGCATCACATTGGTGTAATGCATTAAATAAATATATAGAGAAATGTTCTAATCAGATATGTCTTACTTTAACTAAAATCAGTTAAGATAACTAAACCATTGGATTTATTTTCACTTAATGCATGATTCGTTGTAAAAAGAAATCCAAGGGTTTGAATTTCTTAACTGATTTTAGTTAAAGTAAGGTATAGCTGACTAGAATATTTCACTATATGTACATATATACAAAATCGATCCTGTAAGAACGTCCTTACGCTTCTTATCGTTAGTCCGTCCTTTTTGAGAGCCATATATAGGATAGATATTTTGAAAAAACAATAGTTGGATTAAATAATCTTCTTATAAATGTCACGTCTACCAAAAATCTCAGGAATCTAATAATCGATTTTTAAAATACAGTTCGTTAACACTTTGACAGTATTGACCGTTCGATGCCATCAAAGTTGTTTAAATATTTTACTTTAAAAACCAACTGTTGGATCATTGTGATTTTTTATACACATGACATACATATGAAGATTATCTAATTCAACGGTTGATTTTTCAAAATACTTTTTTTAGTGAAAGTGGACTAATGATAAGAAGCGTAAAAATGTCCTGCAATCAACATTTACTGAGTCAGCAAAGACTCCATGGCTGTTAGATCCCACTCGATGGCAGAGATCTCACTCCATGACAGAGATCTAACGGCCATGGAGTATTTACTGACTTTAAAGTCAGCAAATATTCACTGGATCATTTCGCTGTATATGTATATGTAAGCATATATTAATACAATTTTGTCTTGTTCTTTTACTTGATTTATTTGTAAACAAACAAATAGGACATGAATGAAAAATAGTATAAAATAAATAGTGAAATTCAAATTATCGGAATACAAAGGATAATGCAAGGGCAAAATGGATTTTTACAAAAAATAAACGAGCATCATTCATTTCTATCCATATCATAACTATTATTTAACAGAGGGGAAGCTTTTATAATCTTATATTAAAAATTAGAAAGGGGGAGTATAATCTTTATTTTTTACGCAAAATTATGTTAGTATCCTTAATTATAATTTATGACTATAGTTATCAAATTCGGACCGACATTATATTCTTATACTCTAATCTTTCTAATCACTTCAACTTATTCACTTTGTGAGCCCCATTACGTTATGGCCAAAAGGACAAAGTAATTATAGGAATGAGGTCATTGGGTTCCTTTTTTTATTGGATTGGCTGCTTGTGGGTTGTCCCCAGCTAACAATTTATTTAGATATGGTCAAATTGAGGGAGGTATTATGAAAAATTGTATTGATAGAAGTGAGAAGAAGAACAACTCTCAATTTCAAATCAAATCAAGGGTGAAATAATAGATTATATACAGATAAAAAAAAAAAAAAAGATTACCTGCCTCTTCTGAGATAGTAAGCCGGGGGGAGGGGGACTCAACTTTTGCCAAAAAAATAATTTTTATATATATTTAATATATATTTGGTAGAAAATGTAAAAGTGTCCCCTCTTCAAATTTTATTTTCATCCCTTTTGAATAGTCATTAAATCATTGGTCATTAAATTTATAATTGTATTATTTTAAATAGTCATTAAATCATTGGTCATTCTATTTAAGGTCTGAACTTAAAATTTGGCCTTAATTAGTGGTTTTAGAAAAGTATTTATGATTCTATCGGTCTCAAATTTAATATCCAATTTGTATGAAGTGTAATCAATTTATTTTAAATTATGTAATTAAAAATGGAGTTTAAGTATCTGCAAGGCTGAAATAAAACTAAATTTAATAAGTTGTATGTTCAAAGAGGAGAATAATATATAATGTCAAATCTAGAACACGTATCAATTCTAAATTCATATAAAAGTGTGTGTGTGTGTGTGTATATATATATATGCCTCTAGGTGCGCTGTCCCCGAACCGCCACACATTTGTTAATTAATCAAAATAGTGCTCCTTCTGAAGCAAATTCCTGACTCCGCCCCTACCTAATCACATTAGAGTGAATGTGAATGAATTAGAATAGAGTGAATGTGAATGAATTAGAATAGCCTCCGTGAAAAAAGAAAAGAAAAAGTTATACTTTGTCCTCCTAAACTATTGGCTTTTTTCACGTGCTTCCCAATAGTTTCGATTGCATCAATGTGTCCGCTGAACTAGTAGATTATATCAAATTACTCCTTTCCGTCTATTTCTTTGACTGAAAAATGATGTTAGATTTATTAATTTTTTTATGTAGTATTTTTTCTAAACTGTTAATATGTCTATTTTTTTTAAAAAAAATTACACTTTGCTAATATCTAGTTTTTTTCATGACTTAAGAGACTGTTTAAGAACTTTAACAACTGGATCAAGCCAGCTAATCTCTTTCTGCTTTTGATTTTTATATAAATAAATTTACAATTGGTTTAAAAAAATTGTGTTTATGCCTTATATTTTGAACAGGATTGAATTGATTTGCATAACAAATGAACTTACCAAACCGTACTAAAATATAAAATAGTTAAACTGATTTTTAGCTGTCTAGATTTTTAGGTTTATTAAACCGCCTCTAACAGGGATGGCAATTTGCTCCATCCTCGCGGGGACCCGCCCCGCCTCGCCCCTATAGGGGCGGATTATTTTTGAATTTTTCGAGGTACGGGGCAGGGACGGGTTTACAATGCCCCACCTTGTTATCCCGCACCGCTTATTTATCCCCGCCCCACGGGGATTCCCCATCCTCGTTTATATAAATTTTATATTTAAAATATATTGTTTTATATGATACATAAATTATATTTTATATATTATATTATATATAATATATAATAAGATTTAAATTATTAATGACCTCCTAACTTTTATGTCCCTCCAATCAGTTTTAACATTTTTAACCATTTTTTAATAATATTAGTTACTTGATTTTCTAGCATCTCGGTGATCTCACTAACAATCTAACATTTTCTAACAATTCTTATATATTTCCTATATAATAAGTTAAGTCTTCCTTATTGTATTAAGTTTGTTAACTCTATCTTTCTTTTCAATTTTTTAAGTTTTATCTCTGTTCAGAATGATAGGAACGATGTTGTTATAAGTTGCACTTTATATAATTATGTTGTTTATGTGTAAGGTGACCTCTATAGTCTATATTCTATAGGGATAAATACAAAATATATTTTGAAAAACTGACCGTTGGATTAGATGCACTTATTATAAATTACATACTCGCAAAAAATCAAAATGATTCAACGGTTATTTTTTAAAAAACCTATCTAGATAAAATTTATGATATTTTGAAGAATTAAATTATTATATTTTTTCATGATTGCTGATTTGATTATTTCACAAATACTAATAAATAAGTATCGATGTATTTTACGAAGTAATATGTTTGGATCCAAAATCTCTCCATAAATATTGAAATAAGTAATGCTATGTATAGCTGCAAGATAATCGCTATAAAGAAAATAATAGGGGTTATTTTAAAAACTCACCTTTGCATAATTTTGAAAAATAACATCAATTTTTTCCTATAACATGCAATACTTTTCAACAAGGGGCTGAGCCAGAATTTTATGTCAGGGGGTGCCAAGATTTTGAAATTTCAAAGTTTGAGCATTAGAATGGATTAAATTTAAAGACTAATAATTTATCTCAGTATACATAATTTTTGTATTTTACAAGGAATTTCTTAAAATTTACTACAAATTTCTTCACGATTTTAGCATCATATGATAAATTTTTCAAAGAAATATAAGGAGTTTAATAGGTAAATCACGCACAATTTTCAAAATTTCCATGAATGTGTATTTCAAGCTTTCAAATGCATGTACAAATACTCAAAACTATGCACTACAAATCAGCATAATGATGTTAAAGACCCGTTTGGATTAGCTTTGCATTAAATTACTTTTGGATAATTATTATTCACATATCTCTTTAAAGTTCGACCCCATTTGTGTTAATTTTTCCTAAAATCGCTTTTGTAACTTAAAATTTTATTTGATCTAAGATATAGGGTGATAATTATTTCTAAACGACTTAGGGGATGATAAGATGGTTGACAAAATTTAAATGCTAAAAGTGGTTGTAGCAAAAGCTTCTAATATATAAATCGTGATCTGTGAAGACATGGTTTGAACATCTCTAAAGAGCTATGTGAAGAAATAGTTTTCTAAAAATGATTTTAAGGAAAAGCTAACGCAAAAGGAATCTTAAGTCCAAATCATTTTTTCACGTATCAATATTTTCATACTAGAAGTGATGGTGGCAAAAGTTAGGGGCTTGACTTTGGCCAATCATGCATTTTATCACTCTCAGGACGTTTAAAAGTGATTGTCACTCAATTTATTAAATTAATTGAAAATTTAAGCTCCAAAAATAATATTGGACAAAACTAATTCAAATAAAATTTAAAAATATAATGTTTACACATCGAGGAAAAGTCGTAGGTGAGCCTCTAATAAAATTTCCTCTCTTTTCTCTCTCCTCTCCTCTCTTCTCTCTCTCCTCTCCTCTCTTCTTTATCTCTCCATTTTTTCCTAGCCAACTCAACCCCTTTTCCAGGGAGGGGGTGCCGTAGTGCAAAAAAATATACATGATATATTATATAAGGGACAGGTTCCCCTTACACCCTATTTTGATACCTGTGTTTACACCCCATTTTCAATTATCATTATCGATCGAATATTTTGAGAAACTGACCGTTAGATTAAATACTTATCTTATATTTGTCATGTATGAAAAAAATCGGATTGATCCAACGGTTTGTTTTTGAAAAATATCATTTTGAAGAACTATTAGTTTTTTATTAATTAAAAATATAACAATTTTTTATAGTGACATTTCTTAAAATCTAACCGTTGTATCACTACGATTTTTGGTATACATGATATGCATAAGAAATGTATTGGATCCAACGGTCAGTTCATCAAAATATTTATCATAGATAGTGTTTTGAAAACGAGGTGTAAACATAGGTGTCAAAATAGGGTGTAAGGGGAACTTGACCCATTATATAATACATATAACATACAACTATCAGCCTAACACAAATAAGTTTTGAAAAGTCAGGGGGTGCCACGACATCCCTTGATGTATGACTAGCTATGCCCCTGTTTTTAACAATGCGTGGTATTTTCCTACCGAAATATAGGAAAAATCTATTCAATCTCCCTTTATAGCCTCATTTTTCTTCCCCCCTCGCATGTATCATGTATGTCTAATGTGGGATAAGTATTTTGAGAAACTGATCGTTGAATTGAATGTTCTACCTTATACAAATTATGTATGTGCAAAAAATCATATTGATCCAACATCGATTTTTCACAGTGTTGGGAAAATTGTAAAATATAATGAAAAATTATGAAAAAATATTCCAGTCTATTTTTTAAAAAACCGACTATTGGATTAATGCGATTTTTTTGATACATGATATATATAACTGGAACATCTAATCCAATTATTAGTTTTCCAAAATATTTATTTTAAATTTCTCAGACAAACTAGAAAAAAAGACAAAAAAAAGACTTAAAAAAGAAAGTTAAATAAAATTGTTTCGAATGTATATGCCCTTAAAGCAACAAGTCGTAGCAAACTAATAATAATTTTGACTCTGTTTTTGAAAACGTTACTAAAAAGTTTCGTCATGGGAAAATGTCAAAAAGACTGTTGTACAAGATCAAGGTTCATCAGACGGCAACGCCAAGGAGAGCGATGGTTTTGTAGCAGATCAAGGTTGATCAGACGGTCGTAATCCCAAGGAGAGCCAACCCCACACGCAGACGCCAACTTTTCAACCGTGACAGAACGGGGCCATCATGATTTAGAGAGAGAAGCAGTCTCTGCTTAGCTAGGGGGGAGCTTCTGTTGCTTCCTAGTCAGATCTGATAACACTTGCAAACCAAATTCAAACTTCATTCTCTCCAGTTTTTGGTAATCAAAAGATCAAAAGCTCAACAACAATGGATACTTTGAGGAAGCAAGCGAGCAAGCTCCGAGAACAAGTCGCCAAACAGCAACAGGTATTATATTACCTCTCAATTCTTTGTTTGCTTTCCGAGAAAATGTGGGAAAGTAAGAGAAATCAAAATCTCGAATTTAACCTTGTCACTATTCAGGAAAAGTAAAGCTCAACTTTTTATCTTTTATCTTCCTTTTACTCCATTTTCTCTGAACATAGCGGGGGTTTTAAGACCAAGTTCAATTGAATCGTTATCCCTCGTTCATTACAGCATTTTGTGACTAGGGTTAGGCGTAAATTGTTTGTTTGTTGGGAAAATGGGACGACAAGTTGCATGTTGTTAAAATTTTTATTATTCAGGAAATGTACGGCTCGAAATTTTATTTTCGTTCCTTTACTCCATTTTTCTCAGCAACCAAACGGGGGTTAAGAACAAGTTCAAATGAACTATTTTCTCCTGTTCATTGGCGCATTTTGTAACGAGGGTTAAGATTAATTTTTTTGCTTGCTCGGAAAATTGGACAAAAATTAGAATGATTGTTGGTAATATATGTAAATTTTGTGCCGATGGTTGGGGTCATTTATCACAATTGAGATATAAGTATGGAGACACCCACTTGATATTGTAGGTATTTGTTAATATGATGGGGAAAAAGATATATATAATCTTGCTAGAGTTTAAACCATGTTAAGTGCATTAAAGGTGAGGATTAAAGAGTTTTAGTGAAAGAGGATGAGATTAAGTAAAGGTGGAGGAGTTATTTTAGCAAATTATTTAATGAGAATGGTTCATAGAATTCAAACTTGATCGCACCCAGTAATACTGAGTGAAAGAAATTAACAAAAAGATGAAAATGGCATAGGTTAATTGACTAAATTGATTAATAAGATATTGAAGACTAAAAGGATGCCCGATGAATGGAGGAAAAGTACTATGATGTCTTTATATAAGAACAACAGTTATATTCAAAGTTGCAATTTCTACAGTGGTATTAAGTTCATGAGTCATGGGATGAAACTTTGGGAGAGAGTGATTAGGCAAAGTTTCAGACCTCAAACCATAGTGTCAGAAAATTAGTTTGGTTTCGTGCTAGAAAGATGAACCGTGAATGCTATTTTCTTACTTAGGCGACTGATTGAGAAGTATAGAGAAAAGAAAAATGACCTTCATATTAGGTCTGTAAGACAAACCAAGATACTCAAGCTTTGTTTGAGATCAGCTAGATAAAAAGTTCATTCGAGTTTGCTCGTAAGATAAATTAGCCAAGCTCAAACCATATTTTTTAGATCGTTAATTTGTCGAGCTAAGCTCGAGTTGAGTATTGCTTGGCTTGATAAGGTCATTAATACTTTAAATAATCAAACTACACGAACTCAACTCAAGATCAGCTCAGTAAAAGGCTCGTTTGATCGCTCGTAAGATAAACAAGCCAACCTTGGGTGTGACAGGGGCTTTTGAGACCTGGTTGCTATGTTCACCAAGTTTGGCATTTTTTTTAACCCAAATAAGCCTCTCACTAAGTTTGGCTTATTTTTTGAGTTATTCACAAATTTTCATTCCGAAAACTGTTAATATCTTGCTAGCTGTTTTCACTATGTTTTACTCTAAATTCTATTTATATGAATTTCAGGCTGTTATTAAGCAGTTCAGTGGGACCGGATATGAGAGTTCAGATGTAATGGTTGTAGATGAGGTTGAGATGCAGAGACACCAACAACTAGAGAAATTGTACAGGTCTACTCGTGCAGGAAAGGTAGAGATGTTTTAGCTGTTTACAATTGTGCACTCTTGAGATGGAAAATCAGAATTGAAATTCTTTAATTATCTCCTGTGTAAGTGACTAATATTTCCTTGAGGTTGATAACTTGATGACTAATGGTATTTCTTGGTTGAATTAGCAACTACCTGTGTTACTTGTGCAAATATTAATGTACCTATTTCTTGTATATTTGAAGTTGCATGTCAAATCTGTTCATACTAATATACTTACGTAACTCATTTGTGTACTTAGTTTGCTAATTATGGAGACAAGTTTCTTATCTAGGCTTCCTAACATGTTGAATCTTCTTGGACTTGTCCTTTTTATTTTTGGCGCAAACTTTTAATATGTGTTAAATTCTATTTGTTAATGCATATCATACTCAATTCTTCAGGAATTTCAGAAAGAGATTGTTAGAGCAGCAGAGGCATTTACAGCCATAGGGTATAAGCATATTGAAACAGGTGAAAAATTTGTTGATGTTCTTTGCAATTGCATTGTATTCTCATGAAGGATATACATTATAGAATTTAAAGAACTATGCAATTGGCTTTATAAAGAAACAATTTCCAAATAAAACATTATTATTAAGTAATGTTGCCACAGGTTGAACTTATTCATAATAATCTTTCTGGTGCCCAGGAAACAAGTTGTCGGAAGATTGTTGCAAATATGGATCCGAGAACTTTAATGACAGCGTTCTAGCTAAGGCTGCATCTATATATGGTGATGCTTGTAAACATGTGGAAAAAGAGCAAGAAGACTTGAATAGGCTATTATTGTCTCAGGTTGGTTTTTTCTTTATGTCATAAGTACAGAATTATCTATCTATTATTCATGGTGACTGCTTTCTAGTTTTTTATATCTTATATCACATATTTGTAAGACATCAAATTGTGAAAGTATTAATAGGTGAATTTCTTTGGATCTTCTTACAAATGTTACATAGTTGCAAATTTGAATGTTTTAGTCAATTATTCTACATCCTCCCTTCCTTATTGGCTTTAACCGTTGATGCTTTTGCTATTTAATCAAAACTCTTAAATTTGTCGGTATAAATCACAGTTTTAGAAGTGGCATGCTTTTGGCTTTTGTTGGTTGAGGAGGCCTTTAATTTTGATTACATTTTGTCATCTTTGATTATTTCAATCATGGAACTTTTTACCTCCAGCTTTGCCATGTTGGGATCAGGATTCAGAAGAGAAAATCATATCAAAGTTTCCATATATTATAATGAATGTATATGTATATAGTAAATTGTCAGGACAGAGTGTAGCTAACCAAATAGCTAAAAAAAAAAAAAATCTGAGGACTTTTTGTTTTTGTTTTGGATTTTTTTTTTTTTTTTTTGGGGAAAATTATCCAAAAGTCCTTGAATTTAGAGCTTTATACTATGAGGTTCAATTTTATACCATGAGGTCCATGAAATTTCCAAATTCCTTTGTCTATTTGTTATGTTAAAGAGATCCTTGGACCTAGTGGTGTAAAATGTTTATACGAGGGACTTACAAGTATATAACCCTTTTTTTTGGGGGGTGGGGTGGGGTGGGTTAGTGAAATTCAAGTTGAAGATATAGAAATGATTAGGGCTTAGTTGAGTTGAGTTGAGTTTTGGCTATCTAACAAGGCAAGATAACTTGGCACTATGTATTCTACTATATAGTGTGGCTGCATTTTTTTTTTTTGTAAGTAGAATTTTACCAAGAAAAAGGGGTCAGGAGGCCAGTATCCAGAAACAAAATCCAAATCAAACCAAACTACTCAAATCCAAAAAATCCAAAAAAGATAACTTGTAAGCTTCCTTAGATGGCCTGAACCAAATAAAAATATTCTTAAGTTCACAAAATCTTAATCTTTCCTTTATACAAATCTCTGTCATAAAAAATTTATTCTATTGCGCTCCTTCTGCACAATCCACACAATGTCGGGTGGCACTAGTCTTCAAATCACTTTTCCCCCTCCTCTTACCACCACGGAACCACCAACAGCAAAAAAGCTCTTTCGCCGAACTTGGAAGAGCCCAACTAACACCTGATAAGAGACAGGGCAAAGGACCAAAGCTCTTTAGCAAAAGAGCAATGGATGAAAAGATATTCACCATCTCCTCCTCACTTTTGCTTGCATAAAATGCACCTATTAGTAGGGTTGGCAAAATACGTCCCACTAACAGCCCACAGACTAAAGCATTTTAATAGTTAGTGTGTTGGTTGGTAGGTTAGTTATGAAGACAGGTGCCCTTCTGCAGATTTGACCCCAGGTGTGGGGTATGACACTTGCACGCTTCACCATCAAATCTGGATGGCATTTTTTTCCTTATTCTTCTTCTTCTTTTTTTTTTTTTAAAATTGTCTATCAATTTTTAGCACAATATTTTTTGTAAATATAATTTAAGAGGTAAAAAGGTTAACGATTACAAACTTATTGACCTATATAGTATGATGCCCATTGATGTGGTTTGATTTTGATTTTGATTTTTTTTTTTTCATGAATTTTTACTGCTCTGAAAATTTGGAAAATTACAGTAAAATAAGAATTAATAACATAATCCATCAATTTAGTCTGGAAGCCATATGTCTGAGCCTTTGAACCATATTGTTGCAAATTTTGGGATGATAAATTCAAATAATATTCTCTGATGTGGTGTATTTCTTAATCTGGCTTATTTCTTCAGGCTTCAAATCCTCAGGTAGAATTGGTTTCATTGCAAAGAATAGGCTATTGTTAGAAGTATGTGTTTGGAGAGTTTAAGATAAAATTGAGGTCGTTCAAGATGAAATATATGCTCCCAAGAATGAGACCCAATCTGTTTCTGATCTGTATTGGCAATATAGATCATCTTTGGAAGACTAACTGTCCAAATCCTTGGTTTATCCCCTGATAACTTGTGCTTCTACATTTTCATTGCTGTTTCCAATCATTTTAGAGATTCTGACTTGTGGGGACTGGGAAGCTCAGCATATTCACACAAACTTCTCGATACTTTAATAACTGATAGATGTTAAGAGTGGGGTGATTTTCTTTTCCGATGTAAAGATTGGTGCACCCAAACAAAGTCAATGTTTAAAATATGCAAACTCTTTTGAACTTCAGTTTTAAACCCCATTATTAGTTTACAACTTTAAATTGATGGAAAATTCAATAAAGTATGTAGAACTGATGCCTGGTTTAGTTTCTTCAAAGACAAGTTTTTGTAACTTTTATAAACTAATTAAGGTAGAACTCTGAACACAATTTTCCTTTTATTTATTTATTTATTTTTTTAATTTTCAGATTTTAGATCCCATGAGAGCAATGATCACCGGAGCTCCTTTGGAAGATGCTCGTCATCTTGCTCAACGATATAGTCGAATGAGACATGAAGCGGAGACACAGGTAATTAGAAAGATGGGCATGCTGGGCGTCGGAAACATGCTATATTAGATGAATATTATGCTTGAGCATTACTTTATAATTCCTATTCTTAATGTTTGCATTGTAAGCTCATAATTCATATTGACCATAAAAAGCAAACAGGCGGCAGAGATTTCCAGAAGACAAGCACGAGTGAGGGAAGCTCCAAATTCTGAAAATGCTTCAAAGCTGCATGCAGCAGAATCTAAGATGCAAGAACTGAAAGCAAACATGGCAGTTCTGGGTAAAGAAGCTGCTGCTGCATTGGCTGCTGTTGAAGCACAGCAGCAAAGGCTGACTTTTCAGAGGCTTGTTGCAATGGTCTGCATGTAGTCCTTTTATTTATTTTCTTTATTTTGGTTTGGAATATGCACATGATCTCAAGTATATTAATTTCTATATTGAAGCATATAATCATTTGATAGTTTTTGAAGGTTGAAGGAGAGAGGACTTATCATCTGAGGGTAGCTGCTATTCTGGGTGAAGTTGAAGCTGAGGTTAGTTCCTGGATTCATTGTTTTCAGAAGAGAAGTCTTTTATAAATTAAGGAAATTTAAATCTAACTGTTGGCCTGGAACTCATGTCAGGTGGTCTCAGAGAAACAACGGAAAGAGTCTGCTCCTCCTGCGGTTCCGTTGGAGAATTTCTCAGAGAAAACGATGTACTTCTTGGCTGAAGTATGTAATAAATATCCCAAATTTCAGACATTTAGAGGGTGTGTTTGCAAGTAGCTTCAAGGAAGGTTAAAAATTCTTGAAAATTCCATATCAAAATTTCATGATAAACTTTTTTTAAGTTTCTAGGTAATGTCCCAATCAAATAGCGACAAGAGTGCTGGGGGTTGACCTTGTTGGAGTTGTAGCCAAACAATTTGAGACTTCAGACTTGTGCAGCAGTTTAAAAATAAGTTATATCAGCTCCACTCCTTTTCCCCTCCCTGATATCTTATATCTAATTTTAAAAGAAACAGTGTAAGTAAATTATAAAAGAAACAAATACGCCTACTTTTTGGGAGAAATTAAGAAGGGACACTCTGCTGGTTGGAAGGGAATGGTTCTGTTATTATGATTTGCCCATAAGTTATAATATCAGATTTACTATTTGCTTTTTCTTGAAGTATTATTAGAAATAAATCTGGTGGCTGTCGTAAAACATTCTTTCTTGAAGTGGCTCCTCAACACACCATGACACAGATACCTCTCATAGCTCGATGCACTAAATTCTTTTGTTTACCTCCTGCAGGCAACACATTCTTTTAGTGCAGCATCTGAGAAGGAATTGAGCTTGGCAGTGGGCGACTATGTCGTTGTGCGGAAGGTTCTTTTATTTCCTTCCTCATTTATATATTTCAATTTTAGTTGAACATAAAATAAGTGGCCAAATGAAGGAAAGTAACTTCTCTATTTGTTTTTGCTGTTGGAAATAGTTTCCAAATTTGAAAATTCTCAATAGGTTTAGGTTGTTGCTTGTGGAAATAATTTCTCAATTCGAAAGTGCTCTTGGTCAGTCTTGTAACACATCTACCATTAAATGTTTTGCATAATATCTCCCATGCTCACAGGATACTCTTTTCCCATGCACGAATTACATTTCCCTTGATTCTAGTTTCTGGAACTAATGGGAAACTTCTCTTAACATTATTGAGAAGCCCATCTCTATTTCCTGTGATCCATTTAAAAACTTTATATATAAAAAAAGGGATGATTGAGAAATGTACTATTTTCATAAGAAATATTTTTTGAAACTTCTAAAATTTTAGTTTGCCAATGTTTTTATCTAACAATTGGAAGAAATCTCTTGGGGTGCATTTGGATAAGTGAATTTGATTAGATCTTTGGATTCCCAAATCAAAGAATTACAAGTCTTATAATTGGAAATACATGGAATTTAAATTCCATTGTTTGAATGAGTTAATAGAATATCGAAAATTTCAGGATTTGGAATTGAGGTTAACATTATATAATATTAATTTTGAAGTTTTAGTGCCAAGATGTCAGTGGGTGAGGTTGTGGTGGTTGGGATGCGATGTTGAAAACGACACCACAGTTGTGCCTATGGTAGTGGTAGTTGTTACAATTCATTGCAAGTTTGTATTAGGTTAATGGTGACGGTTTGATGGTGGTGGCATTAGTGGTGGCGGTGGTGGTGGCCACTACGGTAGTGATTGGCGATGGTAATGATGGTGGAAGGTAATGAAATGGTGATACAATGGTGGTGGCAGTGGTAATGGCAGCGATGATGGTAGTGATGGTAATGGTGACGGAATGTGTTGAAAATGGAAATATAATAATGGTGGTGGTTAAAGTAGTGGAGGTTGTGGTGGGTGGTGGCAGCCAAGATGATTTTGGGTGGTGGTGCTGACAGCAACGATTGTGGGTGGTGGTGGTAGTAGCGGTGGTGGGTGATGGTGATGGAATGTATTGAAAATGATGATGGTGATAGGTGGCGGCAATGATGGCGGGTGATGGCACTAATGGGGGCGACGATAGTGTTGATTGGTAGTGGCAATAGCATTTTTTCCCCCCTTTCTGGCTCGAATTGTAGTCAAATGAAAGTTGCAAAAAATATTTGTTCCCTTGAGATAAATATCCTATAGAAATCAATTCTTGGATTTGGGGTGGAGTTCCAAATCCAAATCAGGGATCGTACCCCAAACAAAAGAATTAAATTTGAGCGTCCTAAGTCCCAAATCCAAAATACATCCCGTAAAACTGCCCCCGATTTTTTGAACCAAATGCACCCTTAGACTCGAGGATCTTAATATATTTCCTAATGCTTCTAGTCTGTTTCAACACCATTATTCATTAGGTTTCTCTTTAATTTTATTATTCATCTTTGGAACTGTTTGGGTCACATTAGACATACTTTTGGGGGCGCATTTCCTGTCCCCATTGTCGCCGTCTCCTGTTTCTTTTTGCCAGCTGGCAACTATAATATGTCCGATTATCTGTCTTACTAAGAGAAATTTTCCTGAAAATTTGCATGAAAGTGTGTCTGCATTTTTGTCACTTTGTCCAAAATGAAAAAAATGCATGTCAATTACTATTGTTAGAATTGTAGTCAACCTCTATTTTTGCCACCTTGCCAAAGTCAGAGAGGAATATATGTCCACCATAGTTTTCATGAAGCGAACTGCAGGCCACGTAACGTTTAGCTGCTAAAAGAGGGGAAAAAGAAAGAAAAATGTGAATGCTAGATTTTCCATTGTAATTATTTTTACATACATAAAAAAAAATGCAAAATTCAAGACTTGCGATTGACTATAAATTCCGAAGGTTAGACAAAACTTACATATCCCATCGAAATGGAGTGCTTGTTGAGTAAATTGTAAGATTCCAAAATTTCTTTTGTTTTCCTCTATTTATGGGCAACCTAGCGGTTAGGCTGGCAGCATGCTCCCTCATTGATTTTGTATTATGCATTACTAAAATAGTAATTAATTACAGATACAAAATAATGCCTTCATGTAAAAATGAAGCACTGTTTTTTTTTTTTTTTTTCCCATGATATTAAAGTTAATGAATTTGGTCTGCTTTGTTCAGTATTTCTTAAACTCCCATCTTTTTCCTCAGGTGAGCCCATCAGGATGGTCAGAAGGAGAATGCAGAGGGAAAGCAGGCTGGTTTCCATCGGCATTTGTGGAGAAACGTTGCAGAATTCCCACCAGTAATGGGGATGCTGAAGTTTACTAAGCCATGAAGCAAATGTTACTGCTTGTAGTTTTACTTTATCCTTCCAAACTACAATCACTGTATCATTTACCCCAAAAAAAAACACACACACTATTACTAGTCATTAAGGAACGATCGTAACTTCGTTTCAAATATTCATTTATATATATTCTTTCATATTTGTTTTCAAGACAATCATCGCTATTGCTGAAATAAGGCTCTGTTAAGTTTGTGTACCCAGAAAATAAAATCAGGGAAAGGTGTTTATCAATCTTCTTGGATTAACAGTTGAGATGATTTGAGATTATGTTTTTCAGAAAACAACTTGCTATGAAGAGCAGGTAGTGATGCCCTCCCTCCATCTCAGAAATCCTCGGTCAGTTTAGTTCAAATGCCGAAAAAACATGATTGCCTCATAAGCATTTATGGCTGAGTTTGTTTGTCAAGAAACCAATGCAAGAAAGTGAAATGTTGGAAAGTTAAAGAGTAAAGAAATGGAGCTTGTTGAAACTTTAGTCTATAACTATGGTATAAAGTTGGATTTCGTCATATAAATTTAGAGACTTATAAATAATTTTCTTAATTTAAACTCAAATCTTAATAAAAATAGGCCTTAACTCTTAAGAAGCCTTGTTAGGCCATAAATATAAAAATATTTATATGTGTGTGGGGGCTAATATAATTGGGCAATTCAAGTAGACTTTATAGTGGGCTACTATGGATAAAGAACAATGATGAAATTAAATTATAGAGACCAGATAAAATAGAAACTAGCAGTAGTTTGATGGGTGACGTTGAGTGTGTCCTTGAATTTGCCTCTAAGTCTGGTATTTATAGAGAAAATTTTCAAATTTGCTGATGCTCCATGTGTCACCGGCTGGATGCATCAGTTAGTTTGCTTGTTTCTCAATCTTTGCTAATGATCCCATGAAGATAGGAGCAGCTTCCCACATTCTTTTGCTTGCTGCCCACTTTTGTTAGTGTGCTCTTTGATTCATACTAGCAGTTCCATAAAAATAGGAAACCAGTTTATGACTTGGTTATGCTCCTGTAACTTATCAAATCTGATTCCAGCATTTTCTTGGACTGGACTTTGGCATATAATGCATTTAAATCCGCTTTCATATTTGGGTTTTTATTTATCCATATTGGCCCACAATAAAGCCTACTTGAAGTGCTCAGTTATATTAATCCCACACACATGAATATTTTTATATTTATGGCCTAACAAGCCTATATTATAAAAGAAAAAAAAAAAAATCATAAATTCATATTATTGTCAAATACAACACTTCTTATTGCTTCTTTTATTTATTTATTTATTTTGTGATCAGCAGTGGGTCCGGGTACAAATACGCTGTTTGCCCATCTATCATTCTTTGTGCTGTCTTCATTTCTTCAGTCTAAAACCCTATTTTGTGTTAGCAAAATACAGGCGTTTCCTACAATTTTCCCAGGAACCAAACGAGGATCTCAATGGATGCCGAATCTCCCGACCAAATACCACCGTCCGAAGACATGCAAACCTTATCTGTAACCTTTCAAGATCAAGCCTCCTCTTCAAACCCCTCAAATCCCATCGCCGCCCAGTGAGTTTTGCAACCTCTCATTCTTAACCCTCCGTTTGGTTGCTGAGAAACTATAAGTAAAGAAATGAAAAACCAAATTTTCATTTCTTTTTTGTACAATTTTCCAGAAACCAAACATTGTTTTACTATATTGAATTTCATTATGTAATGTTTGTTTGTGGTCGACTCAGGATGAGTTTAGAGGAGAAGTTTCAGATAGTGAGGAGTGTTGGGGAAGAGTGTATACAGGAGGATGAGTTGCGGAACCTTCTCGCGAAAAAGCCAGAGCCCATTTGCTACGACGGGTTCGAGCCCTCGGGGAGAATGCACATTGCTCAGGTCTTCTGTTACATTTTAATCTTTTTTGGTTTATTATTGCACTTTATTATTATTTAACACATTTATAGAGTTCTTAAGAACTCTTCAGCCCTCATTTAGTTTAAATTCGTAAATTGTATTGTATGTTTGATATATAATGGTGTCTTAGAGGTCAATAACACTCTTTGCTTACATAATTAGTTAAATTAATGTTTGAATATATATGAAATGTATTAAATTCTATCTTTCATTTCAAATTCCTCTTTGTTTCTTTTTGGGTAATTTTGTTTTCTTGTTTTTCAATATATATATATATATATATATATATATGTATGTATGTATATATTCCATGGTACTTTCCCAGTACGCCTTATTGCCTTATGGCTCACACCTTTCCTCGTAGGATGAGGAAAAGTATGTCCCCTCCTCCAATCCTTGTCTGTTTATAACAATTGCAGGTATATGTGTGTTTGGACAGCATTTTTCTCTTTTCTGAATGGATTCTTTTTTATATATTGCTTAACAGGGAGTTATGAAGACAATTAATGTGAACAAACTGACTTCTGCTGGTTGCAAAGTGAAAATCTGGATTGCTGATTGGTTTGCACAGCTAAACAACAAAATGGGGGGTGACTTGAAGAAAATTCAAATAGTTGGACGTTATTTGATTGAGATATGGAAAGCTGTGGGGATGGATCTCGAAGGAGGTAAAGTAGAGTTTCTGTGGTCTTCGGAAGAAATTAACTCCCGGGCACATGAGTACTGGCCTCTTGTAATGGATATAGCTCGTAAGAACAAACTCCCTAGGATAATGAGGTACATGAGTAATGCTTGGAATTTTTTTCCCCATTGAAATAGTTAATTACTGAAGTAGAAAAAAAAAAAGACTACTTTTTTGTCCTTTTCTAGGTGTTGTCAGATTATGGGTCGCAGCGAGCAGGAAGAGTTGACAGCAGCCCAGATTCTTTACCCGTGCATGCAGTGTGCTGACATATTTTTCCTTAAGGTTCTTATACTTTCTTGTGATGAATATGAATGTATTTAGCTGCTTGAGCAGACACATAGTAACTGCGACAAAATTCTTCAAAGTTCTGCTAGTCCCAAATTATCCCTAAGTTTTTTTGACTTAGCATATGCGGCCAATCTAATTGCATTTGCATAAAATGTGAATATTGGCAATTTGGGGAGTAATATCTTAAATATTGCAAATAACCTCCTTCCTTCTGTGCTCTGTCACTAACACATACACACACACACACACCCCCCAGCATGCACTGCCTTCCCCCAGTAATATTCATGCTCGAAACTTTCCGATATTAAACATACTTTTACTAGTTCCTAGCAGTGAGCAACTCTTAAATCCAGAAATTTTTTCTTTTCTCATTGTATGGTTCTATCTAGCAATCTATTTTCTTTTATATGTATATAAAAAGGATGTTATGGGTGGTTATGTAAATTGCTATGAGAACCATGTGCACAAAATTGTATACCATTTTTACCGTCCATTACCCTGATTTAGGCTGTCCTTGCTAATATATCAACATCTCTTATTTTGTCATGATTTATCTGTAGTAAGTTCAACTATATTGTAAACAATTTTCTTTAACTGTGTTATCTCAACAGGCTGATATCTGTCAGTTGGGCATGGATCAGCGAAAAGTGAATGTCCTTGCAAGAGAGTATTGTGATGATATTAAGAGGAAAAACAAGCCCATCATTTTGTCCCATCGTATGTTTATACTTCTTTAGACTTCTTCTACGACTTTTGCTTGTCCTTCATTCTGATCCCTATAGTTGCTCTTGGTTATTTTGACATGCAGATATGCTTCCTGGTCTACAGCAAGGGCAAGAGAAGATGTCAAAAAGTGATCCATCATCTTCCATCTTCATGGAGGATGACGAGGTATGACTGAGCTCTATACAGGGGAAATGCTGCCAATTTTCAGATGTTGTGTACTGAAATGCTTAAAGAGTGCTAAACTGACCTTTTTTTCTAACCACGGTTTGAATTTCACTAAAAAAAAAAAAAAAAAGAATGCCATAGGTGTAATATTATTATTGATTGATGTCATAGAATGAAGTGAGGTTGAAGATAAAGAAAGCATACTGCCCTCCAAAGATCATTGAAGGGAATCCTTGTCTGGAGTACATTAAATACATCATCTTCCCATGGTTTCATGAGTTCAAGGTGGAGCGTGAGGCTGCTAATGGTGGTGATAAGTGAGTTATGTTGATCTTTGATTACCTTAACAATTTTTATTTTTTATTTTTGTTGCCTTTTCTAATCATTTTCTAAGCTACTTTGTGCAATTATTGCCTCAGCTTTCCAGTGTTTTCTGTGTCTGTGTATGTAATGTTTATATTATTTATTTATATATTTTTTTTAAATTCAGGATCTACAAAAGCTATGAAGAACTTGCTGTGGACTATGAAAGTGGCGAATTACATCCTAACGACCTGAAACCTGCTCTGACAAAAGCATTAAATATAATATTGAAAGTAAGTTCTTTTCTGTAATCTGCTTTCCCTTTTTACTCCCACTTGCCAGGAGAGTCCCAAATGCTTAAGAGTTCTGCTAAAGCCTATGAAAACTAGTCTTCCCTTCCCTGTAGTATTATTATTTTTTTCTCTTATTTTAAGTATGATCTAATTTAAATATTAATTCCAAGAATTAGCTTAAATGTTTTATTTTATTTTGACTATTTATATCTTTTTTATTTGTCTAGTTTTTACTCTTTGAATGAAAAATTAATTGTTTCTAATCTAGAGATTTAGTATGTTTTTCACTTTTTCCTTATTCTGTTCCACCCTCTCCTGTAATTTTGTCATATGTTTAATTTTTGTGAAAAGTATATTTCTTTCTTTATTTTTTCTATTCTCTCTTTCATTGTTTTTAAAGGCGAAAGTGTAAAGTGTGGCAATCTACTCCCCTTGAGGTGAGGCGTAAGCCTCAAAAAACTTCGTGGCACAAGGCTTTTGAATTTTGAATTTTAAAAAATATATGTAAATAAATAAAAGTAAAAATACTAAAAAGTGATAAAAATAAATGAACGTATAAATTTACAGGAAAAAATATATTGGTATAAACTCTTCTTGGACATTTGAGGATCATTCTTAGACTCTTCCACCATTTAGAATTATTGAACTAAAATTCCCTTTTTTATTCATTATTGTGAATGACATGGAGAATATAAGAGAGAGAAGAGACAAGAACAGGGGGTTTCCCACTGGTGTTGCTGCAGGTGTTTTGGGTCTGCTCCCATGTTCGTAGTTAGAAACAAAACAAGGATGAAGAGAACGAGCAAATGCATATGATTAAGTTACCCAAAGTTGTTTTTGTGGAAATTTCAAAAAAAAAAAAAAAAGTCACTAATCAAAATTAAATTGGTTTATTTTATTTTATTTAATACACAGCACTATTAATACAAGACCAATACATTGGCATTGTTTTTCTTCTTTGTAAAGCAGGACTCTTGTTCTCTTTATTTTTTCTAATAAAATTTTTGTTGCTTATAAAAAAAATATTAATAAAAAAAAAGAACACAATGCCAATGTATTTGATTAGTTGTTTTGAATTCTGTTTACACCACAGAAGCTTTATGCTACTGAGAAAGGTGGGAAATATTGGAGGTTTCTCTCTTCTTTTTTTTTTTCAAAAAAATAATAATATTTTTTATGTGAATATGTGTCTGTTATGCAAAATAAATATGCAATTTGATCAATCCATCCAAGAATGTATGGCTTGAATTGACCCCATCTTTCTTTCACCTCTTCCCTGTGAGCTGAGTTTTGTCCTTGTATGCTCTCACCAACTTGGGTGACATTCGCCAATCACCATGCCCATCTTATTTGTCTAAAACGGGCTGATTCTTGATGATGCTGATCATTGGTGTATAAGTTTTATGCGTCAACTATTTGATGGAAGTTCTATGGGGGGATGTTGTTTTGTGGACTTTGATGATTGATAGGTGTGAGCCGGGAAGTTGTCCTAATGAGGCTAAGAAGTTGTTTGATTCAATATTGTCGAGTGACATTGAGCCAAGTGAGGTTACTATGGTTACGGTGCTTACTGAATGTCACTGACTCACTTGATGGGGATTTAATTATGGGGAAATATATATAGGATAGAAGAATGTGATATATTTGTATAGATGTATGTATGTATGTATGTACACACACACATACAGCAGTCTTAAAACTATTTTGGTTGCTTATATTTGTATAGGTTACTTATTTTGCTTGGAAGGAAAACCATTTACAGAACAGATGGCATCCATGTTTCAATCCGAAGGGTCTTTTGTTGGGTAGATGGTCTGGATTGACTTAATAAAGGAAGTCCAGGAATAATGATGAATTTTTTTTCTCCAATTTTTATTATCATCAAGCTAATGTTGTACACTTGACCTCTGTTTCTTCCTTGTAGCCTGTTCGTGATCATTTTAACAATGATGCAAATGCTAAGGATCTATTTAAAAGGGTCAAGGTACTTGTTCAGTTTTTGTTTAAAAATTTTGTATGCACCAAGATTGCTGCGTTTCTTCATTTCTAAAATTTTAATGATTATTAAGTTTGGTTTTGTAATTTTATTGAAATCAAGTTGCTTATAAATTTATAAAGTTACTGGTGTGTAGTCTTTTGGACGAATTTTTCTGTGACACAGGTAAATTGTTTTGGTTTATGTAGGCTTACAGAGTCACCAGATGATGTGGAAGAGATATGTGCGGAAGAAAATGTGCACTTCATTTACCTGCGGTGGGCTGTCCTACCATTGAACTGATTTAGATTAATTTGGTTATACTTACATTCAAAAAAAATTTTGTTCATTTAAATGTTAAATGCGAGTCAGTGGATAATGGTTTTATTTTTCTTAGTTACTCAATATTTTTAAAGATAAAAAGGATTGTGTCGTTGTACCTCTTGGTATAAAACTGGTCTGATATGATGAAAAGTTAAAATAGGGGGATGACATTATTGCAGCAATATTAACAAACCTATATAACTATGGGTCTTGCATTTTTGTTTGTTGTTATTTGATTAATGGTTTTTTGCCGGATGTTTACCTAGAGCAATTCAGGCTTGGGATTACTATGGAAAGAGTAATTTTCTTACGAGGACTTTCTTATGTGAGGACCTGGCTTTTTAGCCAATGTAGGATGAGAATCTTAGAAAACTGACCATTGGATTAGATATTCTTCCAATGTATGACATACATGCCAAAAATCACAGTGATTTGAAGGTTGGTTTCTAAGATACAAATTGAAAAACTGTGATGTTAGAAACCGATTGTGACAGTGTTTCACAATTCGTAATTTAGAAACCGACTCGAATTATTGTGATTTTTGGCATGCAGAATATTCCATCTAATGGTTAGTTTTTCAAGATATCCATCTTACATTGGCTAAGAGGCCAGTCCTAGCATATGTGAGGACATCCTCATAAGAAAAGTACTCACTGCGGAAATACCATATATTATAGCAATACTGCAATAATAAAAAAGTTGTTTAAGAAATACTGTTATTGGAAATGCAATTTGTGGGAAGTACTTGAATAAATGCTGAAATTGACCATTTTAACTTTCTTTAGAAAAAGCTGGCTTTGCTACTGTTATTTTTTTTAATTAAAATTTTTACTTTTAAAATCTTTTTCCTAAAATTAGGGATGTCAACGGGGTGGGTTTTTGCTTTTTCAATCCAGTTCCATGAATAAAAATCATTTTCCAAACCCGTCCTAATCCCAACTTAAAACGAAATTGGGCGGGGCAAGAATTATGCGGGGTGGATTAATCCCAACTTTAAACGAAATTGGGCGGGGCAAGAATTATGAGGGGTGGGTTTTCCAACGGGTTTAAGAAAATAATTAAAATATTTTTAAAACTTCAATTTTATTTTATTTTGGAATGAACCCTAACCATAATCTCAACAAATTTTGATTTCTATCTTGAATTATAGGTATTTGTAGTTAAAATATATATATTTATACACACTAACTTGGTGAAAAAAAATATAAAAAAATAGAAATGATAAAAATCTTAAAATACTAAATATTGTGAATAAATGGAAAATATTTTAGTATAATTATATACAAATAGATATTCGGGGCGGGGTGGGTTAGAGAAGCCATATTCCATTCCCGTCCCAACCCCTATAGGGTTTTTAATTTTTTTTTCCCAAACCCTATAGGGTTTTCAAATCAATTTCCTAAACCCTTCCCAATAGGGGAGGGGCGGGGCGGGGCGGGGCACCTTTTTAACCCATCCCATTGACATCTCTACCTGAAATGGACCACTTTGACCATACTGTGCCAGCACATTGTTTGATAAATTGTTCTCATGATCATTAATGAATTGCTCCAATGGTTTGTGGAAGTCATTCTTGGATTTCTTTTACAAGTATCAGCTTTGAACTAGGATAGGAAGAGTTATTTGTTTCATTTCATGCACAAAAACATAATTTCATCTAGGGTAAATTATATGAAATTCTCTTCAACTATTAGTCTGATTTTTAAAACTTACCTCAATTCTAAAATAAAACAAATAACTCTCTTCTATTTGGTATGTCTGATTATATTGATTTGTTAGGTAGATCTTCAAAGCTAGCTAGGGAGATTGCTAAATTCATTTGTTGGCTCTTCTGGTTTATGGATGGATTAAGATAAATCGTTCGGATGGTTCGGTGATCGAATTGGATTAATAATGAAATTAATGTTTGTTTAGCGAAAGCCATGGCTTTGAGGAATGGCCTCATTTTAGCCTCAATTAAGCATTTTCATTATATTTGCATGATTATCTCAAAGGGAATGCTAATTAAGTTGGCTCTAAATAGTAGAGATAAATGTCCTCGGTCCATTTATATAATTATTAATGATTGTAAAAGGATTATTTCAATTCGAATAATGATATGATTATTAAAATTAAGCATATATACAGAGAATGAAATAAAACCGTGTATGTATATATATATATATATACATACAGAGAGAGAGAGAGAGAGAGAGAGGCTTCAATTGCAAATAATACCATTTGGACTGTCATTTGGGAATATATAATGGCTAGATCTGACATTAGGTGGTGTTTGAATGATTAATACCAACAAAAAAATAATAAAAAGAAAGAAAAAGATGAAATTTTACCAGTTTGCCCTCTCGTTAATTGTTCCCCTTTATCATGGACTAAAATTCCTACTGACAAAAATTCTAGCACTCACTAGCATTGGCTAAAAAAAGAAAACTATAGTTGTGAAAACAGCCCTCAAGCACTATCAATCTTCCTTGGAGCTCATATGAAGTGCAACAAGAGAAGCATAAGCTCCACCACTAATCTTCATCAATTCATCATGTCTTCCCTTCTCACCCACAACACCATTCTTCACTACTGC
>JAESVK010001063.1:1125314-1147201 GCA_017140935.1 Hamamelis virginiana
TTTTTTTTTTTTTTTTTTTTTTTTTTTTTTTTTTTTTTTTAAAGGAATTTTTTTTTTCCAATCGTGACTAAGTGGCCTCCTTAAAAAACAAAAGAGGCATTTTACATGAAAAATCTCATATTTTGATAAAATTATGTTTATGGACCAATGCAGTCCCATCAAATTTTTAGTTATCTTGTTAAATCTTTTTTTTTCTTTTTCTTTTTAATATTGCAGTAAGAGGTATCTTGGGCCGACTTGCGCACACTAAACTAGGTCCCCTCTCCGGTCCGATCAATTTAATATTTATATTTTTTGAAATTTATTTTTCTTACTGCATCTTTATCAACTTTTGCTTTTTCAATCTCCATTTTGGACGAAAGACCAATCTTCCACTTTCCTTTTTTTTTCCCCCTTCTTGTTAAGTTCTATCCCATTTGACCATATTCCCTTCAACGATTCGCATCCCATGTAATTTTTATTTTTATTTTTTGTAAATTTTTTTTTTCCTTTTTGTTTCTCCATTTTTGGTTCATCTACAATCCAAGGATTTGAAAATTATGATTTAGTAGATCGATTTTAAATATATGAAACTCCTTTTGTTCTTATTTTTGTCAAAATTAAGACTCAAAACCTTACATCCCATCCCTTCTCATTGCAGTGGCAAAGTTTATTGTGACAGAAAACTTTTCAAGCTCTATTCAGTTAAGTGGAGATATGCTAAAACTAGTAGGAGTGTCTGATTTCAACCTTAATTTGAATTGATTGTTGATATCAGTCAGAATTTGACGGGGAGGAATTGGGTTTTGCTCTTAGATCGATCATGTTTATTCATGAGGCAATTTTATGTTCTGATTGGATGACTAATCGAAGTAATAAACATGGAATTTGGATCGTTTGTTTAGGTTTTTTTGTATACTTGGATTTACTTGGATATTTAAGATCATAACGCGTCATCTAAAGTGAGAGATAAATGATTTATTTGAATGATGTGTTATGATCTTAGTACCCAAATAAATCTAAGCACAGAAAAATCCGAACAAATGATCCACATTCCACACTCAAAACACGAGATCTCACAGGTCATGCTTCCTACCATTGGGCACATTGTGCTGTCAATACCTTTCCTCCTCGACTTAGAAATAGCAGAGAC
Organism: Hamamelis virginiana; assembly: GCA_017140935.1. Taxonomy (NCBI): domain Eukaryota; kingdom Viridiplantae; phylum Streptophyta; class Magnoliopsida; order Saxifragales; family Hamamelidaceae; genus Hamamelis; species Hamamelis virginiana. Next base: position 1,126,447 of record JAESVK010001063.1, read on the forward strand.
AAAAGTCAAGAAAGATTGGCTATGATGTAAAGCCACTAACGTACGTTAATGATATTTGTATAGAGAGATGGTGGAATATTACTCCATTTTCTAGAGAGAGAAAGTGTATGTGTGTGAAAAGAGAGAGAAAGTGGAAGCAGAGTAGCAATGGGAAATTTGCAGTCTTTATGCAAATCATCTCTCTCTCTTGTTTTGCTTTCCCTCTGTAAAGTCCCTCTCTTTGCACTCTCTCATTTGGATTCAGCATTTCAGCAAATGATTGAAATGGGGGGGACCAAAAAAAATCCATGGAGGCGATGCAAGGTGGAGCAAATGTGAGTATGATTGGTCAATTCGGTGTTTCTATGTTACATAGAAGGTTATTGTGATCACAAAGCACATGCCATAATGATGAGCAATCCATCTAAGAATTCCAAGCTGGTGGTTCATTCACCATCACCAATTCAAAGATGTTAATGGAAGGCCACTAGGCAGGGGTACCAAGATCATTTTTTCTTTTTAAATCCAAATTATGGCTTTTACAGTGAATTTTTCTTAGCTCAATAAAATTGGGTGCAGTGAAATTGATGAATATGTGTGTACTCAGTGAAATTGATGAATATTTTTTTAGCTCAATAGAGAATTGTTGGTTTGCAAGGGCTGGTAAGTGAATGTTTGGGCCATGTTCTAGTAGTGTTATTAGGATTTCACTTTGTCCACTAAAAGCCCAGTTGTTACATGGAAGCCAACTACTCAATTATTGAGTAGGTTCTACTGTTCTATTAGTAGTCAACTTTACTAGGGCGGAAAAAAAAACCGGCCATTTGTCAAACCAACTCCGATCATGCCGTCTTCACAGTTTGACCTGGGTTGGCTTTTAAAATGGGTTGGTTTGGATTGGAAATTTAGTGGGCCGTTAGAATTAAATTGGCTCATTTTATTTTTCCAAACCGAGCCTTTTACAACCTTATACTAGACTTTGTTTAATGTTTTGAATTTGAATTCACTAGCTACACATATCTACGGCAAACAAGATTATTCTTATTTTTAAAACTGTCATAGAATCGTTTCCTAAATAAGAATAATGTCATTTGATATCAATATTCAATTATCTTTCCTCTCATTTCATTAAATTCTCTTGATTGAACATGCTAATATAGTTCTTGATTGCTATGAGAAGTGTATCACAAAACCATCTGATGACCTAGAAAAATATATTTGATATTTTTTCCAAGTTAAAATTTCAAAGATTAGTCTAATTTTATTTTTTTAGATTAGGAAACTGTTCAAACTGCTCAAACCGTATTGTTTGAGTTGGCTTATGTAATTGGTTGGTTTGAATTGGAATTTTAGTGGGCCATTAGAATTGGGTTGGCTCATTGGATGCTTCCAAATCGGGCAATTTACACTCCTCAACTTTACAGAATAACTAATCTTGGTGCTTATGCTTCATGAAGCGAAAGGTTTTGAATTTGATACCCTTCGTGAAACCATCAACATACTACATCTTTTAGCATTAATTAGTGTGAAATCGTGGTGGCTTCTTCCTTATCTGAGAATTAGTTAAGCCAAAGATTTGGATACCTTGTTGGAAAAAAAATAAGGGTGATTGAGTTATAGGTTCTTTAAAATAGTGTTTTAACCTATTAAATCCAAGCTAAAACTCTTTATGGTGATTCTATTGCCACCCACCCATATTGCTAGTGGCACCCACCAATTAATAAAAATTTTATTACTATTTTACCCGCATGTAAATTTACTATTAAGGACAATACTAGATAAATAAAATAAATCATATTATTTCCTGCACCCTCCTTTTTCTTTCTTCATTCATATATTTTCATAAACCATAATCTCACAAACCTTTACACTCTCGTATAACTTTTTGAAAATTCTAACAAAAAAAAAAGGTATTTATTAATCAATGGATAATGAAGTGGTCATGTGAGATGATTCCAACAATAAAAATGTACATTTTTTTTACGTATGATTCACTTTTTAAGAAAAAATTTAATTTCAAATTCGTGCTTTTGTTCGGCTCTAAGATATTGAACATCAATCAGTGTTAAAATAGTACTAATTGAACATATAACCATGTTCAGTCACCCCAACCAAACATATAAAAATGTTCAGTAGTAGATGTTGAACATTACAGAATATCCAGTAAGCACTAGTAGAATATTATCATATGTTCAACAGTCGTTAGCCAACACACTAAGTTAGAACATATTTTGGCCTGCTTTTCCTTCATGGAGTGAAGAAAATAAGCTTATCTGTGGGATGAATGGCAGAATGGTTAGGTTGCTCTCTTTGTTGAGTGAAGAAAACAAGCTCTTCTTTGAATGAAAATAAAAAATATATTTGGGGCTTTTTGGTATTAGGTTGTTGTAAAAAAAGAAACTTATGTTTCAAGGTTGGTTACGTTGGGGTTAGTTTGGGTATTATAAAAGACGTAGGTAGCAAATAATTATATTTTAAAATTTTATCAGTGGGCGTAGATAGTAAGTGGGTGTCACTAGTAATATGGGTGGGTGGCAATAGAATCACCCAACTTTTTAACCTAGATATACTTTTTGGACAAAAATACCCTCCATAGATACCTTTTCTTTTTCTTTTATTTCTTTTATTTTTGGGTAAGTCTGCATAAATACATTTTTAGCCAAATTCGCTGGCAACCTTTCCCAATGCCTTTTCTGATGATATTTTCAGGCGTAATTTTTTCCAATTACTTTCTCTAGCAGTCACAACTTTTCTGAAATCAACAGATAAATTATCTACTATCATAACAGATAAATTATTTATTATCAGAATATATAAACTTCAAAACAAGAAGAAAATAAAATGGAATCAACAGATAAATTGGAATATATAAACTTTAGAACATATAAATTATCTACATTTATCTGTTTGATTAGAACAGATAAACTTCAGACTTTCTTTAAAACATTTTAACAAAACACCTACGGTTTATAGTTTGGAGGGGTTGCATTATCCGCTCCCTTTACAAATCTAGCGCTTGGTGGGCTTAATTCCTAGCTTGATGGGCTACCCCTTAGATTGGCCCAAGGGCCAAGTATCTTAATCATCTCTTTATCAAAAGGATGACCAAAGAAAGGCATTTAAAGAACTAAAGAAGACCAAGTGAAAGTTGAAATGGCCTTTATTCTTTGCTTCAAATTCATATATATAGCCGGAAAGTATGAGGTTGTATTCATTAAACAAAAATGCTATACAACCAGAAACTTTAACTTGAAATTAAAAACCACCCTGATGTGTCATGCTTTGAGTGGTTTTTGAAAAAGATAGAATCTATTTGAGAGAATAACTAGAACACTCAAAGTATGACACATCAGGGTGGTTTTCAATTTCGGGTTAAAGTTTCTGGTTGTATAGCGTTTCTCTTAAAATAGTCACACCCATGCTTTGCCTTATTTTATAAGGTCGGCAAAAAGCCTAATTGTGAAAATACACATGGGCCCAATTTTGAGAAATCCAAATATTCTGCTCACATATTATGTCTTCTAATCAAGCTCATCGGAGATTAAGAGTTACTTTATTCATAAATGTGAGATTTTTATTGATTAGAAATATAAATTTATAGATTAAATGGGTACAATAATGGTATCCAATCAATGTGATTTAGTATGGGCGACACGCATAATTTTAAAATATAATTTCCATGTTGAATTTTTCAAAGCGCGTGTCAAAAAAGGTGTAAAAAATATATATTTTGAGAAATCGACAGTTGGATTATATATTCTTCTTATGTATGTCATGCATGTCAAATATCATATTAATCTAATAATCGGTTTCTAAAAAATGACACTCTGAAAAATAATTATATTCTTAAGTAAAAAAAAAAAAGTCATAGTTGTTATCCATTTATTAATATGTATCCTTACTTTAATATAAGAGGTTTTGGGCTAAAGTATTGTTTTTTACATCATAGTACCATCTTGGATCTAGGGGTGTACAAAAACCCGCCCTACCTGCCTCACAGCCGCAGTTAAAGTAGTTGGGCAGGTTGAGTTGTGTGGATTTGATGAATTTTTTATGGATTAATTCGGTTGGTGGGTACAAATCTATTTAGAGAGTTTAGGAGATTGATAGATTTTTATTTGAAAAATAAATAAATAAAAAATGTTTTCTTTAAAACATATTTGCTTTTGTCTGGAATCTGGGATTCAAACCAATAGATCAAGAAATGCTTTTCCACCTCCTAATTCCTTGAATTTGATTAATAATACAATTAAAAGCATTGTGAATGTGGCCAATTGGCCATTGACTTTGTGACCAGGTGAAAGGTTCCTTTAGTTTCAATGGCTGAGATTATATGGTGTGTTGGATTTTTCAAAGATTCAATACTTGATTTTAGGGATATATTGCTAAATGACTCGACAAAGTGGGCCGCCACTGTGTCCGCCGCCAATGGTGGTCCACTTAATCTTTTGCCGTTGATTTGGCAGGCTTTGTTTCCATTTACTGGGGCAGTTTTGTCACCAAGTCATGTGAAGGGCAGTAAAAGGGAACATTGATAGGAGTGTTCTACTCCGAATCAGGTGGCCCTAGCAACTCCAGAGGCTTATATTTATTCTGCAACTGAAGGGTAGATCTTATCTACTCTGTGTATGATTTAGCTGATATTGGGTCTTGTTAAATTCTGACAGAGTATTATTTATAGTGAAATCACCATATAAATATTTGCTGGTATAGCATAAGTCGGCAAATACTTAAGTAGCCGTTGAATCTCTACTATTTAAGTGATGATTTAGGCCACTTAAGTCAGTAAAATTGCTGACTATATCAAAACTCATTATCTACAATAAAAAAAAAATTGCATAGCTTGTCACAAATTGACAATACGATTGAATTGTTGAGTTATAATGCTTCATGCCCTCATGGACATGCTCATGCCCACGTATTCTTTCAATTTATCTACCCTTTAATTTAGGCTATCCCATTTTTTTTTTTTTTAAAAAAAAATTTGAGTAAAAGTTTGATTTGATATGGAGTTCTCCAATGATTAACTCGAATTTTTAATAAAAGTTTTTTGAAAATTCATATTTTCTCCTAGGTCACATTTGATATGCCGGATTTGATAGGATTAGGTGGGATAAGCTTTCCCATTGGATAATTATATACTTTGCTTATCCCTCATTTGCATTTAGTACATGTTCGAATATAATGTTGGAAATAGCTATGAAATTCCTATCCAACATAAGTAGCGGAGGTGGCGACAACGACGATGGTTTTATCCAAAGATAAAACAACACCACTCAGGATAAAATAATACTACTCTCTCTTTGGAATTATTATATCGTCCATATAGAAGATCTAATAATTTAATTGATAACTTATTCCATTCTTAAGTAATGTCACCAAACATAGGATAGAGACAAAATTATCCTATCTAGATCCCATATCCCAAATCCCATGTAATAAACATGGTAAGTGCCTCTTTTCAAAATCCTTATACTCACACTCCCACCTCGTCCCTTCTCTCTAAGCTTTTCCCTCTCCAACTACTCTGTCTAAATTCTAAATTCACATTTCTAAAACTTAAATCCTTTTATTCTTATCCATAAACATTGTAAACCCTGTGTGCCAAGAAGTTCATGAGAACAGGAAAGCAGAGGCACCCCTCAGAGAAGAAGTAGTTCAAGATAGAGCATAAAACATTACTTGAAGTTAACAAGACTACTTGAAGTCAACAAGAGGGCAAGGAAGCAAGTTTGGATGATTCTAAATAGGACACTGGGAGAGAGAGTGCATGAGAGCAACCAAATAGGGCATAAGAATAGCTAGAGTCAAATAGGAAAATGAACAGAGATTTGAGTTTGGATTTGAGTCTCCAATGATCTGTTACGGATCGATTTGAGTTAAATGTTAGAGCTTGATTTTAACCCTTTTTAACTTAAATTTGAATTTGAATTAGATTTGAGTAAGAGTTGGAGATGTTCTTACACAAATTTGTACTTAAATATTAGTCTTCCACTAGGATCTCCAATTTTGGTTGAGATCACTTGACAGGCAAAACCTATTTTCCATTCCATTTTTCTTCTGGTCATCTTCCTTTCTTACAATTGTTACCCTTTTTTTAATATGGACAATACTTTTTGAGAAAATCCCATAAATGCTGCTAGTGAAATATTTATAAAGGGCAATGTTATATTTTTTATGTTCTTTTTTGTTTCTTTTGGAAGGAGTGATACTTGTACTCATGTGGGACTTGTGAAGGTTCCAAACTTCCAATCCTAATGACTAATAACTAATGAGAGAGGTGGAAAGAAAGAGTGGAGATCTTCCGTCCTACTTTTATGTACCACTTTCAAAAGGTGGGATTTTCAAGGTTGATTTTTGTGAGAGGGGACAGAAAAATGGTACATACAAGTGGGACAGAAGATCTCCACTCGGAAAGAAAAGGAAAAAGATAAACATTTTCCTTTTGAAAATAACGTTTCCTTCATTTGTATTATTAAATTCCCGCTGTATTGCATATTTCATGTGTCTTATTCCATGATGTAAATTATATGAAATTTTAAGTTAGTTTTATAAAATCCCTTTAAAATTTAAAATTAAATAAATAAACTCCTCATTCCATGCCGTGGGTTCTATTCTCGCCTTTGATGAGTTTATAGTGATTTGCTTTAAGTGGTAGACTTGTATCCTCACGCGCCCCACAATTTCAGCATTCCGATGTCCCTTCCCTTGCTAATTGATTAATAACTAACCCTACTGATGCATATCATGTGATAAAAAAAATTAAAGTAATACAAGCCATTCACTTTTTATTAAAAAAAAAATGAAAATAGGGAAGAAGGTAAAATATAAAAGTAGAAATGATCCAGTCAGCATATGCTTATATAACTTTATGTAAGTATGAAACTAATAAATAATTGTGGGATACATATTTTGAAAAACTAATTGTAGAATTAGAAACTATACTTGTGCATGTCATGTATGCCAAAAATTACAGTGATTTAACAATTAATTTCTTAGAAATATCATTGAGAAAAACTGTGAGAGTTTTCAGCGATAATAGTTTTTCATAATTTATTTTGAGATTTGACATTGAATCACCGTAATTTTTGACATTTATAATATCCAGAAGAAGAATATTTAATTGTAACAATCAATTTTTAAAAATATGTATTTTACAATTATTTGTTAACTTTATATTTACATAACTTATGTAAGCCCCAGATCGGGATTGAAAATAAAAATAATATATTGATTAAATATACATTAAAAATACATTTTTTAGGGATTTGAAAGCATTTTCTCATAGGTAAAAGTAGAATATAATATTGAACCAATAAAAATCATCCATAATAATATAATATGAAAGCATTTTAAAATGTTTTTTTTTTTTTATAAATATTTTGTTGCTATGCCCCACCAATCTGATAATGACACTACACCTCCGCTCTAATTGGACCGTGACGCCCACTCGCCTGAAAGCAATCCATAACCTGAAATCACACCAGGGTTTTTGGTTTTTACGAGACTTTTTGCATTAGCTTCCGTTGGAAAAGCCAAAAGCGCGGGGTTTCATTTTCAAAACATTACTCACCTCGGATGCGTAACACACACAAATCCTCTCTCTCTTCCCGCCTCTGGATTCGCGCTCCTTCCTTCCCCTTAACTCTTTCTCTCTCTGTCTCTGTGTCTGTCTGTCTGTCTGTCTCTCTCTCTATATATATATATATATCGAATTTCACTTTCACTGCCGAAGCCAAAACCCAACCATCCTTAAACCCCACCCCAGCACCAAAGATATCGGACAGTCCCTTCTCTCTCTCTTTCTCTCTTATTTTTTTACTTTTGGCCGGTAGAGAGAGAAAGATAAAGAGTTTTAGGGTTTATGATGTTCCATTCGACTCGATCTCTGGCCTTCGCTGGCCATGGCGTTGTCTCCTTCACCATTTCTGATGTTTCTCATGTGGTAGTGCATTTTCCTGAGAGATGGTTCGTTCTCAAAAGGTAAAATTTTATTTATTTATTTTATTTTTTAGGGTTTTGTTTGTACAGCTGAAGAGATGGAAAATCTTGACTCTGTTCTTTTTTAGGGTTTTGAAGGTGTAGATTTGTAGATAATGATGGTTCATTCTTTTCGTTCAGAGTCTTTTAATCTAGTGGCTCTGTTTATGGTGCTTTGCCCTTTTGAGTTCGAAGTTGGGTTTATTATCAAATGTTTCGATGTGGGTTTGTTTAGTTTATTTGGAGGAAATTTTCAGATTAAGTCAAATGTTGCATCTTTGTATTGCTGGTTAACACATGTTTTTGTGGGTTTGTGCTTTGTTGCTAATGGGCATTGTGATTTGTGTCTTATGATTTTTTCAGCGCTATCTATTTGGGCATTAAAATCCATGGGTATTAAGACCGATTTTTTTTTTTTTTAAAGAGAAAACTATAAATGGTGTTTGATGGAATAATTTGGAGAGGACTATTGTTGTGATTCACAAAATAAGCTAAACTCTCAGACTTTTTCGGAGAGGAATATTGTTGTGATTCACAAAATAAGCTAAACTCTCAGAATTTCTTAGTTTGGCACCTGGTAGTTTCAACATTTTTGAATCTGGATAGAGTAGTTTTAGAGATGGATAGAGCATCCGGAAAGAAGGTACTTTGGCTATAGGATTTTATGTTTTCACTAATAAAAGCTATGAAAGTGCTGTGGATTTTATATTTTCACTAAGAAGGTACTTTGGACTCTATACATCACAGTTCACTTTTCGGTGAATATTAGTCATGGTATACAATGACTTCTTCACCCTCTCTTGGCATGCTTTTCTCTTCATTTCTCTCAATGATTTTGGTTCCACTCTTGGAGGATCATGAAGTAGTTTTCTCCAGCCAGGATGATAGACATTTAGAACGCCTATACTAATGTATACAAGGTTTTTACGCAACTGTCTCGCTCCCGTTGAAAATCTATGCGATCTGTTTGGCTCAAGTTTCTTTGTATTATCATGAAAATCATGAACCAATTATTATATTATTATTATCTTTGTTGGGTTAACATAGAAATGTTCAAACTACCTTCTGATTACATTAGTCAAATTTAACTGGCTGAACATGGGTCCTTTGGCTTACCAAATTCACTTCCAAATGAGAGAAATTATTTCTGCTGAAGTGAGAGAGTTTCTCTGGAATATCATCACAATATTGTTCTAGTAGACACATCTAGTTGTGATCTGGGCAGCTTTTCACTTGTCTGCATTCATGGGATAAACTTGGTGCAAAATATTAATAATTTTTGGTGGGTATTATACTATAATCATTGCTTTTTTGTGATGCTATGTTACATTAGCCCATTTGATTCTTTAACTGTGATGCTCGTTAAAGTTATTGACATTAAGACCAACATCCTTTTGGTTCTCCACCATCATAATATTTATGCTCTGTCACCTTCATTTTTTTTCTATTTACTCAAAGTATCTGTTTTGTTTCTTGGGTACTGCTCACCCAAATGGCCAATCTAGCATTCTTGTATTGCAATTTACTTGGGTTCCTTATGAATTTCCCCTTTTGTTTCCCTTTGGGACACAATTTCCATCGATATTATTACTGTTTCTCAGGGTCTTCTGTGTTTATCAATGTAGCTGCATGTATTCTCTATAAGTCCTGCATATGAATTACAGTGTGCTCGATAAAAGTTGAGGCCTAAGACAGAAAGTCTTAATGAAGCCTTTTTGATATTTCATATATAATAATTAACTCTTTATAATGTAGAAAACTTTTATTTTAAATTTTTTGTTCCTTCTTTAGATCCATAAATACTACTCCCTCTATTTTGAAAAGTCAAATTATATTTCTTTTAACTTTCCCTTATCACCCTTTATTATTCCAAGAATGCCCTAACATGACACTAAATACAATTGTAGAAAAAGGGTAGTTTTGGAAATAAAAGGTTAAAAGGATCACAATCAATGCATTAATGAGTTTTCTTAATATGCGTGTTTTTTGGAAGAGGGCTATTTTTATGGGATGGAAGGAGTATTAATTTAATTAATTATTATTATTTTTTTTTGAAGTTTTTAATATCCAGATTCATATTTTCTAGTACACATTTATAATTAAAAGTACTTTCAAATAAAACAAACACCCTTTATAATGAAAGACTGATTTAGGAATAAAATAAACTAAAACATAAAGTTTAAATAGTGATAAACTTTGCACTGTGGAAGTAAGAGAATCCATAAATGGTTGCAATGTCTCTGGTTTTTGTTCCAAAAGATTGATTGAGTTGAAGGATTTGAGCAACTCTAAATTATTACATCCAAATAGTGAACAACCCATTGTATACCTAACGTGCTTGTAGGACTGTTGGAGACTTAAATAAGTAGGTTCGTAATATATTATTGTTTGTATGACAGGACAGACAGGACATAGACACATTGACACATCTAATGCTCAAAAAATTAGCATGTTAGGTATTTGATGATAAATAAATGTGTATTTATAGTTATATTATGCATATCAAGCTCTAATTTGTAACGCCAACAGGCTTCTAGCCTAATGGCATCTCTTTCCCTCTCTTATGAGGGGGGATGTCTTTGGTTCTAACTTTTGTAAGTGTAGTTATAGTTGGTGTGTTGTGTTGAATGTTATTGACGTTCTTCTTGGACCAAAAAAAAAAATAAAATAAATGAACACTTTAGTTTCTATATTATTTATCTAAAATTGTATCTGATGAATTATAACAATGGCATAAATAAGAATCGAGCCGAATTGGTCAATTTAGTGCGGTTTCAACAATGTTTGGCTTAGTTTTGGTTTAATTTTTTGATAAATCTACCAGGTTCGATGCGGTTTTGGTTTAAGACTTACTTGAATCGAACTGATTTGAGAAATTGAACCAAACTGAATTGACCTTTATAATATATTAAAATTATTGTTTATATATGTAAAAATTGTCATGTGTTTTCATTTGACCAGTAGAGTAGTTATTACCATACGCCCTAATACGCATTAAAAAAAATGAAAGAAAGGGATTGAATTAGTGTCATATTATTTAAAATATTGGCTTATTATTTGAAATTTCTTTTAGTCATTTCATTACTATACTTTATTAAGAAATGTGCTATCATTTTAATTTTTGATATATGTTTTGATCTTAATCTTTTTAAATTTATTTGTCCAAATAAGCTTTTATTTATTTTTCATTAAAATTCATGTTGTTTAGAAGTAGGTTTAGGTAATGTTGTCAAACCGAGAAGCGAACTGAACCAATTTGATCTCAGTTTAGTTCAACTGTAGACACAACTCGGTTGGGTTCGGTTTGGGTTTCGCAGAATCGACCTAGGTTGGTTCAGTTTTGGTTCATGTTTCATGGAATTGACCTAGGTTTGTTTGGTTCTAATTTTACTCGAAACCAAATTGAATTGAATTGAGTTGCATCTCCAGTATATATACACGGAGAACAATGTACCTACTATTATAAGCTGTTATATCAAATATATATATGCCCAAGTCCATATTCAAAACAAAGTAAAGAAGAAGAAGAGGAGGAAAATTATAATTTGGGTAAATAATTTTTGAACATCTTCCATCTTTGTTCGACACGTGTTGGTGTTTGATACATAGACAATGTCATGACATCGAGTGTTGATCATTCTTAGGTATCCATTAGATAATACTTGGATTGATAATATATATTTAACTTAAAATTAAGTAAGGGTTAAAGGACTAAATACGGCTATCCAAGTACTTGGGTTGGAGGTCTTCATTTTGTATGGAGCTGTGGGCGATTAGGTGTGTTGGGGGCTTTGAAGTTCGTCTTTTCGCAGGCATCCTTAATCTTTTTAAGGCTGAGCCAACCTTGATGAATTATGCCCTGCCCCTTTAATTACACTTGTTGAAAGAGTACTATTTTCTATAAAAGTCCCCACTCCTTTTAATTAAAGTTTAGTTTTTTTTTTTTGGTGGGTCTCTTCGGAGAGGTTTGGGGTGTAAATGATTTGAGGGATTTGAGTATTGACATGTCCAAGCTTTGGTTTTCCTTCCAATTCTTAATCATATTCAAGCTTGCCATCTTGAGCCTTGTGCACTTTGTCGTGGCTGACTTGAGCTTAAGGCAATGATTGCCTAGGTTTCTATATGAAATGAAGGCCCTCAACCTTGCAACTCAAGTGCAATGAAGGCCATATTTTGTTTTTTTGTTTTTGTTTTTAATTTATTCTTATTTTATTTTACATTTTTACCTAACCCTAGCCCTTATTTACTTATTTTAAGTTCAGTAGATAATAGCTATTCTAATAATATCTAATGAGTACTTATCTAAGCCGGTCATCTAACTTTCATAACCTCACTATACTAAAAAAATGATTTCTCTTCTTATTTATCAAGGCTCAAATGGCCCTCCACGCGATAATATATTTTGAACCTTATAATCTTCTCTTTAAACTCAATTGTTGAATTTTTTTCAGATTCTGATTCATAATAGCTCTTGAAAAGAAAAATAGATATCTTTATTTCGGAACTCTAATTGCTAATATCTGAAATAGTATTATACGTGGCTAGCAACCTGGAAATAGGTCACGTATATGATCATATTATGTAGTGTACCACCTCTTTGGAGCCTTTGGCTTGTCAAAACTTAAAAGCCTTGCTTTTATATACTTGTTAATCCTCAGCAAAATCTTCATATTAGAAGCATTTCTTTGGAGGTTGAACCAAGATTGGGATGGAATAGGTAGGGAAAGTACATCTTTTGTTGAGAGCCAGGATGGAATTGTTCAACCTACCCATGTTACATCCCTACCTACCTATGTGAAGTATTGTTTTCGTTCAACATTATGTTTGATTTTCTGCGGTGATATTAATATGATATGTTGGCCTCGAACACAATTAATCATTGCAGGAGAGATTCTTTATGTGTGTGTGTGTGTATAGATAGATATTTGCTGCTGTATATTTCAAACTCGATCAATGTTTTCTTGGTTTTACACAGTAATTGATCTTGAACTTTTTCTGGATTTTGTGATAACATTCAGTTCTCACAATGTTCCACACTGGGTGGCTCGCTCTACAAATTAAACTGCTGGTCATCATTTGAGTTTGTAGTTGTATCCAATTGATCTTTTAACATTTGACTATATGGCATGCATCAAAATGATGTCTCATGTGTTTCATAATATCATGTTACTCATGTTTGAGTATCCATGAACTTTCTTTGGTGGTCAATGTGGGACAAATTTTTGTACTTGTTTGCTAGTAATCACTGATGTCTGCTCCTTGAGTGTGCTGTTCTGACACAACCATGCTAAGTGTCATGGCAGTACATCAATCATGTATTAGAGATATAAATATCATATATGTGTATATATAATATTTACAGAAAGAGTTGCTTATAAACATGTCAGAATCATTTATGCTCGTTAGTCTGCTTCGTTTGTGTCTGAAATTGCTTGATTTTTCTTTCTTTCTTTGTTTTTGTTTTTGTTTTTTTTTGTTTGCCTTCCTTTTTAACAGGCTTGGTGGAGATTTTGTTTGTTTGGTTGCCAGTTATTTTTTTTTGTGTGTGTGTGTTCTCGTGCGCTCTAGTGTTGATATTTATGCAAGTAACTTGATGATGGTTTTTTGATGAGTTACATTATCATTATCTGCAAAAATAAAAAATGTTTAGTCCCCAGTGCATGAAAAAGTGAGATTACACAATAAGAAGTTGCTTTGTGTTAACCCTCCCTTCTCTATTTTTCCAATTTTAGGTTCAGAGACGACATTGATGCTTGCAGTAAGGATTATGCTCTATTCCAACATTATACATGAAAGAACTATATCACTTGAGGGTACTGTTGGAATTAATGGATTAATATATTTCCATGTATGGAGTAGGGAATGAAGCCATTGGTCCGCGTAGCATAGAGATATATATTTGTATCATATTGACATTCTGTAAAGTCTTTAGCTATCTTGAAATTTTTTGGATTTTAGATAGTGTGCCGCAATCTCTATGTTTCTTCTCTCTCTCTCTCTCTCTCTCTCTCATATAGTGCTTTTGTTTATATTTGAATTTTTGCAAGTCGACTGTGAGGCATTTTGGGCTTGCTTTGACAGAAATGTTCAATTTATATAATATGACTGTTTTGTCGATTTCAATGAGAAAGATCAAGCTGCAGCAATCGAGTGATGTGTGCAAAGCCCCTGTCATGTCTAATTAAGAACAGTCACTGATTTATTCTGATAGAGTGGGCAAATTATTACTTTCTTTAATAAAACTGTAGCAATTATCTACTGTTGGGCATTCACCTATCAGGGTTTCCCAGGAGGCCTAAATTGATGGAAATGAAGGTTTATATTGAAAACTTGAGTTCACAAGCTGAAATAAAGTCAGCATAGACCCTGAAATGGTTTGTTCATTATCAATTGGTTTGTTGTGTGCATGTAGGCATGGGCTTCTTCCATTACTCAAGCTATTCTGTTGTGTATAGATTATGCAACAAGACATCCATCCATAGGTTTTACAACATTTATTTCTTAAGCTACACTACAAATAACAACTCTTACTCATATTTAGTCTTTTAGTTCTCTGTTCTTTAAGCATTCCTCATGACATCGAGGTACCACTTTCCATTGAGTTCACCCGAAAATAAACCCTTGAAATAATCTGCAACACCAACTCTTCTGAACAATGCTGGAGTTTCTGGAGTAATAAGGCTTGGTGCTGGACCCATATTGATGTCCAGTTTTGGGCTATAAAATGTAGCGATAGAGAGCCTCTCTTTCATCGAGTTAACAGTTGCACGATGCTCGATGCTGCGGTAAGCTCCATTGCTCACAATCTGCCAAACCCATATAGAGAAACAAAATACAGTTGATATGGGAACTGTTAAATATTTACCACCTAGAACAGTCACATGAAAAAAGGTTGTCACTTTGGGTATGGTATATATCAGGGCATTACCTCCAAAATGTCTCCAATATTGACAATAAAAGCATTAGGGAGAGGTCTAATTGGAACCCACATCTCATCTTTCCTTATCTGGAGGCCTTCCATATCATTGATTTGAAGGAGAATTGTAAGGCCGACAGCGTCGGAGTGAGGGGTGAGACCAATGGCTAGTTCTGGTTGCGGACATGGAGGATAATAATTCATCCTCATTGCTTGAAACCCTTCTTCAAACAACTCTTTCATATCCTCAACCTTCATTCTTAGAGCTTTTGCCATAAGGACAAGGAGTTTCATTACTAGATTTTTCAGTTCCGTAGAGTAAACTTCCAAGGTATCTCTGCATGTAAAATCTTTTGCATTAGAAAATTTACCATGAGTGACCATAAAATATGTTACTATGTATAACCTTTTACTTTTTCTTCGTACCTTTTAGTTCTTGGTGAATCACGTTAAGGTTGGGTTTGAGTATTAGGGATGGAAAGAAGAGTGTGCCATGGCGATTCAAAGAAGGGTAGAAAAAAACTCTAATGACATCTGTAGAACTGAAAGGAATTGGGGTTGTTTGGGAGGTGGTGAAGCTTGATTGGAGTTACAACAATGGTGCTACATATATTTTCTAGGGAAACGAGTTCTTTGGAAGCATGAGTGATTTCGGTTAAAATGGCTGACGACTGATTGATTAGAATTTTTATAAATTCCAGAGAGTTTTGCGGTGAAGATGGAGGAGGAGAGGCGGAAATGGTGGTGGTGGTGGAAGGAGGATGAGGGGTGGGAGAAAGAGGAGACTCGAGAAGGAGGTAACGGCTAAGAAGACAATTTGAGTAGAGTGGAGTAAAGGATATCATGTACCCAACCAAATTAAAGAACAGAAAAATCCAAATAGAGGATCCAAGCTCGAAAAGGAGGAGACGGTTAAGAAGATGACTCGAGCAGAGTTTGGCTCGAGTAGAGAATAAGAGGTATCTAAACAAATTCAAGTACGAAAAAAATCCAAACTGAGGATTCTAGCTCGAGAAGAATGCGACGATTAGGAAGAAGGTTTTACAATAGTGTAAAAAGTAATTTTTAACAAAAAAGCAGAAGTTTTTTCTGCAACTTTTACAATATTTATGTAAAATGAATTTCATTTTTTTTATTTTAGTGTTTAACAAATTTCAATGCACTTATAAACTATGCAACTTCTTTTTTCCTACACAACGTTTGATAGGAAAAATGTCAACTTCAGTTTGAGGTAGCGTTTGATCATTACCTAGTAATTTATAACAAAAAATGTTAACTTCATTTTTTTTTTTCTAATGTTTAGCCATTAAATCACGAGAAGTTGACGTGCCGCACATTCATTGGTGGATCACTAGGTAATGATCAAACGCTGGATCACTAGCGAATCAGGATGCGGATAGCGTGCCACACATTCATTGGTGGATCACTAGGTAATGATCAAACGCTGGATCACTAGGGAATCAGGATGCGGATAGCGAGATCCACCTTCAAGAGAGTGGGGAGATGGCCCCAACAAATAGAACTTTTCTCCAAATTACGTCATGGACCGACTTTAAACAGGAAAAATTTGGCACACAAATTAGAATTAACCAGCTAATCGTCAAGTTTTGGGGTTAGTTGCATGATTAAGACAACTTTGATTACTCACCTACTCTTTCATATTATGTAGTTTTGATCTTTTCTTGAGATTTAATTTGATTTTGTGATGGTGATGTTTTAACCTATCAAAGTGACCGGCAATAATTTAATTTTGATTCTATTATGGTGATTTTTCAACCAACCAAAGTACCAATGATAGAGCCAATGCCCTTATAGTCTAGTGGCATGTATCTTTGCTTTCACGGAAGAGAATGAGAGATCTCGAATTTAAGTACATGGAAGTATATCGGTATTCATTTATTGGTATTACGAATTTAGGGTTTGGAATAACTTCCATTGAATGTCTAAAAAAAAACAAAAATGAGAGAGAGAGAGAGGACCTGAATGGAGAAGGGAGTTTGGGGAATAAGTGGGGTTTCCTCAAGTGAGGTGGAAGAGTGAGCATGTAAAACATATCTCCCCAATCAAGCTTCTGCTCCTCAGACACCACAAAAGCCTGACCAAAGCCCTCCATATCTCCAGGTTGTTGCCAAAACTTCTTCTTCTCTTCCATTGGGAGTTTGAAGAATTCTTGAATCTCTAACTTTACTTTCTCCACCAATGAAGACTTCACTCCATGATTTATCAACTGCAATGCATTTGTTTATTGCAGAATTGTCTCCAAAATTAAAAAAAGAAGAAAAAGAAACATTATAAAAAAGAAATTGTTATATTATGCTGTAGGCAGAGTGCATATTTTGGTCACTAATTCATGTAATAGGCTAATAGCAATGTAGGAATGGCCACGGGACGTATGACAATACAATTTAAATACTTTCCACGTAGGTTCCATTTAAGTCCCAACTAAGAAAATTTTAAATGTAATATAGAATATTTAAATTATTAGAAATAATCCTATCAGCATATGCCTACTTTAGCTAAAGTAACCAAGAGACTGATAAACCAATTACAAAAGTTGGCCTGGCAGCAAAGGAATGAGCTGTAAACAAACCCACATCCCAGGTTTGAATCAGCCAAATTTTTTTGGCAAGTCACTAGCCAAGGCTAGTAGGCTAGTAGCTTGAGCATTTTACGACCCTATGGAGCGGTGGCCTAGTATGTGTGGGGAGTCGGATTGAACCCTATAATATTTTTGAAAAATCAATTGTTGGATTGGATTCCCTCATCATGTTTTTCATTCCTACAAAAAATAAAAGTGATTCAACAGTTGGTTTGTGAAAAATTGTTACCTTTTTGTTCTTTAAAATTCACTATTTTTTCGGTCTGCTTGTTCAAAAAATGGATAGTTGAATCACTATAATTTTTGGCAGATATAAAAAACATAAGGGGATTATCTAATATAAAAGTTGGTTTTTTCAACAAACTAACCATACTCGTTGTGTCAGGAGCTCCTTATATTAATTAGGATTTCTGTATTTCTACACAGTTATAGATGATAATTGTAAAAGTTGCTTAGAAACATAGGAATAAAAAAACCTGGAAGAAGCCCCAGTGTTTGCATGCAAGGTGCAATTTCTGAAGCTCTGAATCCATAAAATCTCCAGAAAGTAAGCTCTGCATGTCGATGACTGGGACTTGGGGTATAGCAGCGGTATTGGATATGATCGGAGGGTCTTGATCGGGCCGTACATATCGCGGAGGAACGGCGGTGATTGGCTCCTTTGCCAGTTCCTGTACACAAGGCACAAGCAGAGACCTCCCTAGAGTTTCTTGTTTTGGTTCAACTTCCATAGCTATGAGAGACAAAGAGTACTCTTTCTCTCTCCTCTCTCTCTCTCTCTCTCTCCAATTTATTTGTTTGATTCTCACACTGTAATAATCCATACATTCATACATCATATACACAGTATATAAAAGTGTGAATGTGGAAATTTTTTTTGATTGATCAAAATATCCCTATATAATTATAAAAGTACAAAAGTAGACATTATTTCTTAAAATTCCACCCATCACAATAAATAGGCTTTCTAAAAAAAATTGAATTAAAATTATTTATTAATATTAATTTATTTTTAAGTCTAACTTAATTTTTTAAATATAATCTCACTGAATTTCATCAATAAAATTATGTTAATATGAAATTCTACTAAATAGAGTAAAAATATTATTAATTAAATTAAACTTTTTCAAATTCTAATTCATTTATAGATCAAACATGATTTTTCATACAATTAATTACTAAAAAATACCAAATAAATTACTTTCAATTTCTCATTTTCCATACAAAAATAAATATAGTTTTGCTAATAATTTTACTATTCTTTCTTTTTTTTTTTTTTTTTTTAAATTTATGATATGAAAATTTTATAATTTAATAAATTCGTATGTATTGATTTAATATCGTTTAAAATTTTCAAACTTTTTTAATCACAAAATTTTAATAATCTTAAATATTTCATCTTAATTATATTATTCACATTACATTTAATTTCTTAAAAATATTTTTTTCTATAAAGATTTATACGTGTAAGGCATGTAGTGCATTTCTAGTAAATCTAAAAAACTGAGAACCACCTGCTAGTGCAAGGCATGTAGTACATTTCCTCAACATTTAATTTAATTTAATTTGGTAGTATATTAATCTATTCTTGCAAGTGCCACATGGCAATATTATATTGATTAGGTGGTTTAATTTGACCAAACCGGAAAAATTAATCCAGTGAAACCTATTTTTGCTTCTAGAATATGGTGGCATTATTAGTTGTGGGATCATGCTCGTGTCTCAATAGTGAAATTATTTGTTTTGATAATAGCATATATATATATATATATATAGTAACGTACTCCATTGAATGGATCCATTTATTGGGATGAAAATCTATTTTTTGAATTTACTACAGTAAAATAAAATTGTAGCAATTATATATTTATTGGTTGGGCATTCTCCTATTAGGGTTTCCTAGGATCCCTTGACACAGTTTTTATTCCTAATTTGACACGCGGTTTGGAAAATCCAGCGTATAATAGATATTTTGAGAAATCATGTATACCAAAAATCACATTAATCAAACGGTTACTTTTTAAAAAATATTACATTTTTAAAATAAACTATAAAAAATTATGTGAGAATGTCATAGTTGGCTTTCTGAAAAACCAAACGTTGAATCAATGTGATTTTTGACATATATAACGTATATAAGCAGAATATCTAATCCAACGGTTGGTTTCTCAAAATACTGATCCCATGTTTAGTTTTGCAGATCGCCTGGCAAATTAGAAGTAAAAACTATGTGTCAAGGGATCCAGTCCCATCATTTTTTGTTTTGCATGCTCATGTTCTTCACAACCAAAATGATCCATTTTGCATTTTTGAGCAGCAGTTTATGCTTCCAAATGTAGTGAAGTAACTCCTGTAACTTCACATTATCCTGTTTCTTGAGCATAAAAATATAGGCTACAAACGAAGTGGGCTGGTGTTCATAGGTTTAAGGTTTTGATGTAGGCATGTGCTTCTTCCATTAATCAAAGCTATTTCTTAAGCTAGCTACACCGGAAATTACAACTCTTATTCATATGTAGTGCCCTAGTTCTCTGTTCTTCCAGCATCCCTCACTTTTGAATCTTCATGACATCAAGAAACGATTTTCCATCGAGTTCACGCGAAAAAAAACCCTTGTAATAATCTGTAACACCCACTCTTTTAAACAATGCTGGAGTTTCTAGAGTGCAAAGGCTCGGTGCTGGACCCAAATCTCCATCTAGTTTCGGGCTATAAAATGTGGCAATAGAGAGCCTCTCTTTCACTGAGTTAACAGTAGCACGATGCTCAATGCTGCGGTAAGCTCCATTGGTCACAATCTGCCAAAGCAAATACAAATATTGAAACAAATTAATAATAGTAGATGTACAGGCTAATGTTCTAGTGACCAATCAGCATGGTAAAATCAGTAAACACTTAGATGACCGTTAAATCACTCAGACTCAGATGATCTACATCTAATGGCAATCTGAGTATTTGTTAACTGGAATATTTCTGTGCAAACTAAACCACAAATTAATAATAGTAAATACACAAGCTGTTAGTTGAGGCTATGTTAGAGACTATGTTACATGAAAAAAGATTTGAGATTTGGGTATATAGTCTTAGGGCATTACCTCCAAAATGTCTCCAATATTGACAATAAAAGCATTAGGGAGAGGTGTAATTGGAACCCACATCCCATCTTTCCTTATCTGTAGGCCTTCCATTTCATTGATTTGGAGGAGAATGGTAATGCCAGCGGCGTCAGAGTGAGGAGTGAGGCCGATGGCTAGTTCTGGTTGCGGACATGGAGGATAGTA
>JAESVK010001063.1:1155694-1208621 GCA_017140935.1 Hamamelis virginiana
GGTGAAATTATGTTTTGTAAAAAAAAAGTTAAATTTTTGCTCAACATATACAATTGTAAAGTTAATATATGGAGTAAATATGTCGTTCATAATATTTTGGAATTCTGAAGGTGCATTTTTTAATCCGAAAGGCATTACATTCCATTCAAAATTCCCAAATGGAACTGTAAATGCAGTTTTATATTTATCTTCTTCATGAACCTGGATTTGCCAAAATCCTGACTTCATATCGAATTTTGAAAATATTTTAGCGTTAGAAAGTCTCTGAATTAAGTCTTGTTTGTATGGTAATGGATACCTAATCCATTGTAATACATCGTTAAGGGGTTTATAATTGATCACAAGTCTGGGAACTCCTCTTTCAAGTTCAGAAGCTTTTTGAACATAAAAGGCTGCACAACTCCAAGGAGATTTGCTTGGCCTAATTAATTTCTTTTTTAAAAGATCTTTGATTTCTTCAATACAGTGTTTTAAGAGTTCCTCTTTCATTTGAATAGGCCTTGCCTTAGTTGGTATATTAGTTTCTTGAAAGTCTTTTATATAAGATAATTTAACAATATGTTTATTTCTTTCCCAAAAAGCATTAGGATGATCAGAACAAACTTCCGATTCTAATTTCTTTTGGAAAATCCCAATTTCCTGTTGAATAACTCTATGAGTTAGTTGTTCTTCAATTTTTCTGTGAGCAATCTCTTTCTTTAAAAAGAATAGTTGGTTAGTTCTTCTTTCATTACATTTAAATCTCGTAAAATTGATAAAGTTTTTAAAAGATTTAAATCCTTTAATTGTGGAGGGCTAATAAATTGGAAGACAATTTGTTTATCCTTAAAATTAGTTTGTATTCCTTTATTATCAACCTGGAATGGTTGGATTAGATTTAAAAATGGAGTTCCTAAAATTACATTTTGTCCAATATCTTTGACAAGTAAGAAATGTGTCTTTAAACAGACTCCTCCATTACATACATGTGCATTTGTTAATTTATAATTAATATGAAGTTTATTACCATTTGCAGCATTTAATTTTTCCTTTGTAGTCTCAAAGTATTTAATAGGAAATAGTTCTTCTTGAATACAATTGAGATCTGCACCAGAATCAATTAATGCTATGGTGTCAATTTCGTATTCTTTATTGATAATAATGGTTAATCTAACATGTCATTTCTGATAATTAATTCGAATTAACAGATGAAGATAAGGATCTTTTTCAGTTTCTGGGTCTTCATTATCTGAAGCCTCAGAATCTGAATCTTCATTATCATTATTGCCTGTTAAAGAAGGTGATGTTTTAGGGGAAGAAGCCTGACTTTGTAATAAGAGTCTAGTGACTTTTATTCTTAAGTCACTAATATCCCTTTCACTATTAATTGTTAATTCTTTTAAGTTTTTTCTAAGTTGTATACATTCTTGTTGAAGATCTTTTATGGTTACATTATTATTTAATTTTTCAGGTTTAAACCTATCAAATATTTCTTTTAGATCGTAAATGCTTTTACTAGTTTGTGATTGTTTACAATTTTGTTCGAGATCTTTCTTAAGTCTAATAAGAAATTCTTTTCTCCTCTCATGATCTTTAATTTCATCAATAAAGTCAATGAGAATACTTTGTTCTTTAGTTAACATATTAATACACTTACAGTTATCTTTAATTCCTTGTTCAGATACATCAGGATTAGTATCCTCTTCAGCTGAAGAATAGATTTCATCTATTTGAAGTCCTTCTTCTCCAGTGTCAGACTCTTCTGAATAGAGAAAGAAGTTTGAAAGTATTTGTTTAAATTTATCTGAAACATCAAGTTCGTTGATTTTTTGTTTCATTGGGCATTCTCTTGAAATGTGGCCCATTCTTCCACATTTAAAACAAGGTCCAGTAGATTTACTAGAAGATGTTTTGTTGGAAGATGGTTGCAACCATTTCTCAGTAAAGGTTTAACCAGGTTTCTTATTCCTATTATTTCTTCGAAAAGGTTTTCTTGAAGTTGAAGGAGAAGCTGTACTAGTTGTACCAGTTTTAACACTTCTCTTTTTGGCCTTTTTCTCTTTCTTTTTAGCCTTTGTGGAAGGGGCTAGAGATTGAGAAGAAAAACCAAATTGTTCACAGAAAGAACCCAGTTCTTTCTTTCCTTCTTTTCTATCTTTCTTTTCTTGTTGTCTGAGTTTATAATCTGTACATCTAGCGATTCCTTCAGCTTGAATTATGCTGATAAGATCACCATATGTAAGATCATCATATGGAATAGTTCCATTATTTTGCTCTCTTAATTTTGTTTTAACTTTGTCTCCAAAATGGGTTGGGAGACCTGCTAGAAATTTCTCTTTCCAAAATAGTTGGCTACAATCTTCTCTCATCATTACTTTGGTGAGAAAGATATCTTTATACCAACGAAAATCTTCAAGTTTAGGACATTTTAAGTTTGACAAAAGATCAGAATCTTTATCTTTAAGTTTAGAAGGGTCTCCAATAAAGTGTTTAGTTATAGCGAAGATTAAGGTTGCAACTGCATCCTGTATATCTTCACCATCTTCATTTTTAATTGCAATGCCTAATCGATCAATTTTTACAGCGTTTAATATTGTATCACGTTTTGTTTGGTTGAGATAATGATCCCACCAGCTCTTGAGTTGGCCAGTGAATCCAGCTACTAGTGCCTGGGCAATAGTATGGTCAGAGGTATCTGGATTCTTGGTTTTGTAAGCAGTACAGACCATTGTCATTTCTTGGAGAGTGTTAATTATATGATATTATGTTTGATTATCTATGTTCCATTCATAGATAATTCCCCCTTGATATGAAGCTTGATGGAAAGAGCCTCTTTCTTCCATAGCAATATCAGGAAAGGTGATTCTAGGATAGAAACTTCTTAAAGGTTGAGTGTGATGGATTTTGTTAATTTCAAGTTGATTATCTTCTGGTAAGAATCCTTCCTTATCAGAAGCAGTTTCTTCATAAGTTCTATATAATACTGCAATCGTTTTATCTTTGGAAGACTGAGGTCTATCTCTAGGAGGCTGAGGTGTTTCTGGGACTGTTCTGATATTGTTTCAATGTTTTTTAGTTTATCATCAATTATCTTGAAAATATCTTTTGATAATTCTTTATTAGCCTTTTTAGGGACTTCATGTGGTCTAAACAAAGGACTATCATCCGCCTTGGTAGGTTGAGATACTTCTTTTTGAACCAAGTTCTCAACTTGAGTGAGTTGTTCACCTATAGTTACAAGATGCTGATTTGTGAAATTATTTTGCTCAAGAATTTTTGTTATTTCCTTATCCTCGGATACTTTCTTATAAGGGGAAGCTGCAACCGTAGTTCCTCTTATAGGAATCTCAAATTGTTCACTTGGCGGATGAACAGATTCTCTGAAAGTATTTGGAGATACTTGCCAAGTTTTAGTAGTTTTAGTGATAACATTTAATTCTTTCTTACTTTCATGAATTTCAAGCCAATTAAAGAAACTTATTTGAATTTTATGGGCATTCATAAAATCATAATAAAGTTCTCTAATAAACTCAGTTTCTTCCTTAGTATATCTTTTAAAGTATGCTTTCCTAAGTTTTCGATTTTCTTTACTCGAAAAATCTTCATTCAAAAGTTTCTTATTAATTTCAAAATCTTTTTCTAAGACATAGAGTTGAGGATCATCCTGTGAATATGTAGGTGACATATTTTCACTATCATTATCCTGAGTTTTATTATCCTGTTCTGAAGGAGTGGTAGTATAATAAGGTTGGGGAATATTTGAATTTCTAACTCCAGTTAAATCTGGAATTGTTTGTTCAAATATTCTAGTTGGGATAGAAGATGTAGATGACCTAGCATCTTCTAAAGGAACCTTATTCTCATTAGGAGGAAGTCGGAAGGAACTCCCAATGTTCCTAAGAACAAAGCTGATTCCTACACTTCCATCTTCATATTCTACCATTCTTCTAATTCTAGAAGTTATGACTTCAAGTTGTTTAGGTGGAGGGAGAATCTTTAGGAACTTCCACTATTGTGGGAATGTTAGTTCATCCCATCGAATCTTTTTAGGAGTTATTAATTCACCATGTTCAGTTCTATTAGTTTGTAAGAGAAGAGTTTCTCCTCTTGATGAAAGAGTTTTAGCCTTAGGATCTAAGAAGGTTGTAAAAACCTTATATCGGATCCTAGATAGTAAAATGATAGGGCGAGCTCCCATCAGAGTTTCAGTGTTATAAACCTGTAAATTTAATGTAAGAACTTTCATGATATGCTCATCATTAAGACTTACACTGAAGTTGGGGAAACAGTTAAAATACACAGGTCCGTCATGGAGACCTGCTTCAACTCCTCCTAACATAGATTTTTCAAAGTTAAGCAGTCGGCAATCTCTTAATGCCATGATTATGGACATGTTGAGACCTTCCCTCATTAAGGGTTTAACTGCAACTTGGACTAATCCTAGATGGAGAAAGTTAAAACCTTCTTGTTTATATCTATTGATTGAATCTTTATCAAAGAGTTGAATAGTTTCGAACTCATTCTTGAGTTCAACAGTTTTTTCTTCAGTTTTGATACTTAGATAAGAAAAGTACTCGAAAGTACCCCGATGATAAATAGCTTTTCCAGGTACTTTAGGAATTTTCCAGTTATCAAGTTTACATTATCCATGTTAATATTTGTCTCTTGTTTATTAATAGTTTCCTTTTCTTTTCCCTTTCGGGAGGACGATGATGCCTTTGACAGAGTTCGTAAAAGGAAACTCATGTCGGCTGTAACCCTAGGTTTGCCTCGTT
Organism: Hamamelis virginiana; assembly: GCA_017140935.1. Taxonomy (NCBI): domain Eukaryota; kingdom Viridiplantae; phylum Streptophyta; class Magnoliopsida; order Saxifragales; family Hamamelidaceae; genus Hamamelis; species Hamamelis virginiana. The sequence continues at coordinate 1,160,449 of JAESVK010001063.1, forward strand.
CGGCGATCAAACCTAGGTACTTAAGGTCTGCCTAAAGCCTGCCTCACTGCCCGACTTACGATCCTGCGGCGGGACTTACAGTCGGCGAATCTGACTTCAAACCTATCCTAGGCTACAGTCAACCCATGCTTCCACTCACTCCCTATGGCTCTGATACCATTGTTACCCGGACCGAGATGCAGATAAGAAAACAGTTGATAAACAATATTCACCAAAACAATATCTTGCACTTTCTAAGTATCAAGGTACATCACCAACAATTGTTAAAAATCAAACATTTGCTGAAGCAACTGCCTCAAGTTCTTCTAATCAAGTAATAGCCACTACTAATCCTACTCAAAGAACTTTTCAAAAACATGAACAACTTGATATTGCTCCCCCACCAAAATCAAAATATTTTCAAAAAACTGATCAACTTGATCTTTTCCCACTGGAAAAGGAATTTGCAGGAATGGGAGCAATAGAAATTGCAAACAAAGTTTTTTCAAAGAAATTCCAGTTTCATCCCTGGGAATTTGACAAAACTCAAAAATACTTTGAATTTATTTTGGTTGATACAATATCAGCCGTTTTTAAACATCATTTTGACAAAAATGATACTAGTATCATAACTCATTCAACTTGTAGAATCCTTCGGATTCTTTCTCTTTCTAAATGGAATCAAGATCCATTCAAACCAAAGAGATTTTCTGTCAACTTCCAACCAGCCTTCTTTAACTATCATGACTATCAACTCGCCTGGTATAATACTTTTTATTTCCAGAACCAAAGTTATCGTCATACATGGATGATTTTCTTTGACAGAACTTTCAAACTTGATATACCAAACTGGTTCTTGGATTGGTGGGATTTAATAGGTCCTTTACCAGAAATCCTCCTTTCCAAGGTTCTTGAAGGATATCAGATCTTTCAAGAAAAAATCCGTCCCCCAACTCTTCAAATTAACTATCCCAAACTGTTACTATATTATGGTCATTTTTGTTTGGCCTGGACCATGTGTTGGAAATATGAACTTGTCTCAGATGATCGAATCCCTAGGTTAGTCCGGAAATTCTCGGTCAAATGGTGGGATGGATCTCATACAGATCACATCCAGCCAGAACGAATTCAGAACTGGTTTAAACAGCACCCAACAATTTGCAGTTCAGGATCAGCTGATGCTGCAAAGGTTCTGTTAGACAAAAATAAGATCATGCATAAACTCGCAACGTCTTCTACAATTTCTAAAAAGGAGTTGAAGAATCAGCTTCTTGCAGCCCTTTCAGAAATAGAAGATGACAACAAATAAGATGACTCAACTGAATCAACAGCAGAACTTGGCCTTGATGATGATGATGACTTTAGGCCTTCAAATTATCTGTTCCACTGAAATACTGTATTTCCCTGGTAGTGGATTTGTCTCCATACAGGGTAAATTAGTTTTAACTCTACACCGAAAGTGGATTTGTCTCCACTCGATTGTTCAACTTGTCAGGCGCCGAAAGGAGTCACGCGTGACATTCCAGGACAAGAAACAATTATTGCTACAGTAAAAGTGGTTACTGTTTGACACTGTAGCAGTAATCAAAAGTCAAAAGTTAACTCAACAGTCGATTATGTGACCGACATCCAACACTGTAGTCATGTGAATACATGATTACCTTCAACTACCGGATGCTTTTCCTTTTTCTATTTAAGGAGATCAAATTGCATTCTCAACTCAGAGTTTGTTTACTCCTTCAACTTGTAAACCACTCCTGAACCCCATCTAGATTGTAATCCATTCTTCTAGAGTTCAGAATATCTCCCGAACTTTGTAAGTTTTTATTTATCAATATATAAACTGAAACTTTTTTAATTCTTTCAATTATCAACTGTTTTCATTATATATCTTAGTATTTGAATATTGTTTATCAACTATATATATATATATGATCATTTTGTCTTTTCTTACAATAGTATCACAATATAATTCCAAAATAATTTAGGAGGCAATTTGTCTGATTTTGTAGTTTGGGATGGTATTCATTTTGATTCCTTTTTTTTTTTTTTTTAAATATAATTTAAAATATGATAGTGCAATCAGCATATATAATCCCAAAAGTAATTTAGGGAGCATTTTGTCTAATTTTATATCCGAATATGGTACAGTAATTAAAGCCCTATAATGAGATAGGATTTTGTGTATCGTATACATAATAAATTATGGGAACCATAAGGGAGCCTTAGGCACCGCTTGGATTTATTTTTCATAAGTACTTATTTGCTTTTTTAAAAATTTGCAATACATAATTTCATTGAAAAATTTTAAAAAAGCAAATAAACTCAAGCTTGATATAAAATGTTTTAAAGCTAATAAATCATGTTTTTATAATTTAAAACATGATCTTTTTTATCGTATACATAATAAATCATGTTTGGAAATGTTTTAAAGCTTTTGAAGGCTTTGATTTGATAAAAAAGATCAAATCCTGGTCATCCTTGGTTGAAACCCTAATATGAGCTTTGAAAGGGCCTTTTGGGCCTCAAGAGCCAAACATAAGCCCAAAGGCTCGGTAGACTTTGCCACTGATCAACTTAGCTACAAAACATACCCTAAATATCCATGCCAAAGCCTCGAGGCCACCCGGGACAAGATCGACAGTCATTTGGGGCTTTTGTGATTCGAAAGACAACTGCATTTCAAGTCACAAAAGATCTTATTTCCTATAGAACTTGGCTTGGAATGCCATAAAATTTAGCAGGGACATTCCTAGACTCACTAAAAACTAAATGTAAAAAGAATCGACTCAATCCGACTTAAAAACCTACATGCGATAATGACCTCTAACTAACTACACAAAAGGATACCATGAGTGACTTAGGGTTTCAACACCCTATTTCATTTCAAATCATAGGCAACCATTCATGACCCTTCTCATGGTAAAAAATGGATGTCTACAAGGATTCAAGTCATCAAAGAGAAGATTCAACATTCATGAAGCTCAGGCACTAAAGCAAATCTCATGTGAATATATTGTATATTCAATAAAGATCACGAAGCGAACCATGACTTTATTGAAGTTCAAAGATGAAGCCTGGCACAAGAATTGGAGATTCAAATCATGAAGACTTTGTGTTTATTCTTGTGTGTGAGTGCTTAGGATTTAAATTGTATAAATCTCTCTTATAGGTTGAACTTTATTGGCTCAAAAGACCTTGACCTTAAAGACCTTAGTTTTGAACTTATTTGGAAAATATATTTTGATCAAAACTAAGTTAGAATCATAGCAGGCATATTTGAACTCAAAAGACTAGCTAGGTTTTGGGAAAAATGTTTTCTCACCTTGCCTAGTCGACTAGGACTCTTAGTCTAGTTGACTAGTAGAGTGGCGGCAATATGCATGTTTTTTTAAAAATCAAAAGTAGTCGACTAACTCTCTTGCCTAGTCGACTAATCGTGCGCAGATTTCAAAAGTCCATGATTTCTACTGTGCTAGTCGACTAACCCTTTAATCTAGTCGACTAATCGACTCCGAATTGTTTTCTAAAGAGTATTTTAAATAAGCTAGTTGACTAACTTCTTCTTCCTGCCAGTCGACTAAGAGTGTTCTGTAGCTTATAACAGCTAGTTTTTGACAAACCTAAACGGCTATATTTTTACTCATAACAGGCATATTTCTCTTGGGGCTTATAAATACTCATTGGATGAGTCTTGAATCAGTATATCAACATAGTAGAGCACACTTATACTCAAATCAACTTGTTTACACCAATCTTGTGTGATCTAGTCAAAGTATCATCACTCTCTTGAGCCAAATCAGTTTTAATCTTTGAGAGATATTAGTGTGAGCCTTCAATTGTACTCCATCTACTCTTAAGGAGTTCATTTTTGTCAAACTCAAGCTTGTGTTGAAGAATTGTTGTCTCTTGGTGCTTATTTTCTGCCATTAAAGAAGATTGAGTGGTGCTTATCTTCCGCCATTAAAGAAGATTGTTGGTGCTTATCTTCCGCTGTGAAAGAAGATTGAATGGTGCTTATGTTCCACCGTTAAAGAAGATTGTTGGTACTTACCTTCCGCCATTAAAGAAGATTGAGTGGTGCTTATCTTCCGCCATTAAAGAAGATTGTTGGTGCTTATCTTTCGCTGTGAAAGAAGATTGTTGTAAATATTTTTCCACTTTGAAGGAGTGATCCTATAGTGGATTGAGAAATCCTTGAGCTTGGTGCTTAAGGCGTGGATGTAGGTGGAGTCCGAACTACGTTAAAATCATCGTGTTTGATTTCTCTAACTCTATCTCTCATTTCCAATTAATTGTTTATATATTTGTGCTTTTGCTGAAATTAATTGGACCATAATTTTTATTTGGTAATATTTATTTAAAGTTTGCGAAAACCCTATTCACCTCCTTTAGGATTATATAACTTAGGACAACACTTTGATTTAATCATGTACATTATTTATATTTGTAAGACAATTAAGTCTATGTAAGGATTCCTTCACCAGCAGGTCAAAAAAAGAAAAAGAAAGTCTTACCTAAAGTGGCCCCAATTTAGATTCCATGCACCTAGTTGTGCCTCTGTTTGTACACAAATTGGCCTTCAGTGTACGCGGGCGTGCCAGAACTAGATAAGTTCAAAATCAAAGCCAATCCTTTTGACCTCGGGTGCCGATTGATCAGAGAAAAGCCAAGAAATCAATCAAATTGATTTTCGACTGATCAATAAGCCTCCTAAAAATCAAGGATGGATGAATGTATAACAGGCGATTGTGAAATGGTTAGGGTTCTTCCCTTTATCAGGGTTCTTTTTGCCTATAACGAATCAATAGGACTTTAACATAAAATTAAAGTGTGATGTGAAGAATCAACAAATAAAAAGCAATTAAATTAAATGAAGAGAACAAATTAATTTAAAAACAATCTAAGTTAGCAAGCTAATTTAATTAAAGTAAGAACATGCTAATTTAATTAAAGTAAGATTAAGCTATTCTATGGAATTGAAGCAAATTACCATTGAAAGAAGAATGATTACAGCTAATAAACTAAAGAACAATTGCTGAAATTGAAATGCTAATGAACTAGATAAAAGATAAACTAGCAGGAGTTTCTTGGTGACGTTGAGTGGTCCCCTTCAAGCTTTCACATATGATATTTATAGACAAAAATCCCATGGCTGTTGGTTCTCTCTCACGTGCCTTTCTTGCTGCTCGGTTGTGGCTGTTATGCTTCTGATTGCATGCTTCCACATCCCTTAAAAACAGGGGATAGTTGCTGCTTCCTTTGACTTGGTCTAGCAACTGATTTACTAGGTTTCTTCTCTTGATCTTCTGCTGGTTTGGTGTTCATCTGATGTAGTCTGGTGCTGACTTTGCTGATTTAGAATTTGGTCCTTCATCCGTTTGGACTTTGTTATTGGATTTCATTTGGGCTTCATCTAATTTTAGTGGACTTCTAATCAATTTGCTGGACTCTAAATTCCTTGTGGCCCAATCAATAAACCTACTTGGAATTTGCCCAACCCATTTATATCTGGCCCAACATTTGCCCCCCCATTTTTGAATTTAAAAACTAGATAATTTTTTTTTTTTAAATTTCAAAAAATGAAGACAAGTTAATTTTCTTATCATCAGATTTGCTTTTAAAGTAAGCCCAACCACTTCTCACTTCCTTAAATATTACAACCCTTCCAAAAAACGAAAAAGATCCAAACACTCCCTTTTTCATTTTTTTACCTTTTTATATTCTCTCATTTTTCTCCACCGAAACCCTCTTCCTCTATTGTCAACCTCCAAAGCTCCCATCTTTCTCCAAGATTTCTTCATATTTTCTTCAAATCTCACTAATTTCATTGATTTCATCTTCCCATCCAAGGATCATGGTTAGAACATGTTTTACACCATCACGTTCTTCACCACCGGAAGCTCTATCATCATCCTCAACCATATTATCCTCCATTGAAGGTACATATAACGAGAATGACGTTTTCATACTCCCAAACTCAAAAGATCTCACCCTTGGCCCTTCGTTTACACAATCTTTCAACGATACTGAGCTTCGTCAAGTTTTTCCCAAATTTGGTGATGAAAAATTACTCTTTGAGTCACATATTTCATGGGACGGATGGTATGAATCAAACTCAATTCGTACTTGGAATAAAGCCCCCTCTCAATGGACCGAATGGGTTGATAGGGTTCGCACCAGTCACCATGCTCGCTGGGTTGAAACAGGAATTGCATAATGTATAGAGCTTTCTCGGCATCCATTGTCCATGGATTGTTCGATGATTGCTGCTGCTTTATGCTTTTGGAGTCGGTCTTCGAATGCCTTCTACTTCGGTTGTGGACCAATGGCTCCAACCGTTTTTGACATTACACATCACCGGTTTATTTTCTCATGGTGAAGAGGTAAGTGCAGCCCTTCAACCTCTCCCATCTGATATAAAATTCAATGATTCGAATACTAGACAGTCTTTCGGCAAATTCATTCGAGCCAAAAAGAAACATAGTACTTTAGTTCCAGATCAGGAGCATTGTGCATTATTTTGAACAGATTTCTCTTCAGTGTTTGTGCAAATAACATGACTAAAGAATTCAAAAATTTAGCAATTGCTCTTACCTCAGGCCGAAAATTGGCCTTGGCTCCCTTCGTTCTCAGTCATTTGTATAGATCATCTCTGTTTGACATTGTTGAAACTGGTCATACTTCGTCTGGTGGTCCTTTTGGATCCAGTAAATTTGGCTTTTTAAATATTTCAAAGATTTTGGCCCCCCTCCGAATACTGTACCTAAACTTGAACAAACCACTTTTAGCCATAAATGGATTTCGACCGGGACTTCTGGCAAGTCTTTTTCTGGATGGATGATTTTCTTTTGCCAACTAGATTTTTTAAGGGATAATTCTCTCATGTTTCCCTTTGATGACTCTACTTTCCTCCCACTTTGGCTTCGATCATATGCTCTACCTCTTCCAAGCAATAAATCGGTTTTAACCAAACTTTGGGCAAGTTACTTGATTACTCGAGAGCTACATTATGGTGGGTCAGTTGAATATGGGAATCTAAACCAAAAATGCAGTTTTGAATTATTCTCACCTGCCTTATTTGCTCGCCAGTTAGGTTTTGTGCAAAGTGTGCCTATACCTCCATATCCTTTTGTTTCAACAAAGAATCCTATGATCAGAAACACATTTCCAATAGAAGAGATCTTGTTTCAATCTCTAGTGTTCTCCCCACCAAAAGCCTTATGTTTTCTACCTCCAGAACTCCATGTACCCCAAACACCACAGAGGCTTTCAGAGTTTGGTGGCAGGCTTTCTTCAACACTATCCTTCTTGCGATTTCAGCCAAGACCCTCGAAGCATTGACTCCTCCAGAAAATGTTGAAAAATACGGCATAGGTAATTTTTGAAGTTGATTTTCTTTTACTTTGCATATACCTTTTTTTGCATATAAATCGTATTATTTCCTTTTGGCTTTGTAGCTATCTCGAAGAACAAGCACGCCAAAACCAAAAGAAAACTCATTGTGCTACAAAAAAAAGAATTTGAGGAAGATGAACCAGCTCGTACTCCAACCTATCATCCTGAGTCTGTTCAAAGCCCTCAACATTCCATAGCTCGTGCTGATGATGAAATTGGCGATACTGGTGATTCTAACATTTCACCCACGCCACTTTCTTTTGTTGCTCCTATTTACACGGCTCCAGCCCCTGTTTACATAGCTCTAGCCCCTGTTCAAGTTCTTGAGAAGCCAGCTACTGCACCTTCTAAGAGACAAAAGATTGCCGTTTCTCCTACTACAAGTGCAATGTCAAACCCAGCAACATTCTTTGCTAGTTTGCACCGTGTTCTTAGTCAGTCTACTCCGACCTCCACACCTTCTTCAACATCCATTCTAGTGTCTTCCTCCCAAGTTGAGGATGCTAAAAAGATAGTGACTTCTCTGCTGAAATTTCCTTTCAAAGAAATTTTTCACCTAGGCAATCCGACATTTCCAACCTGGCGACCTTGTTTTTTTAAAAATATTTAATCCAGGTAAGCTAGAACCCAATTGAGAAGGCCCATTCATAGTCCAGCAGTTCACCCGACAAGTTAGGTTTTGGATCACTGACCTTAACGGAAAACAACTGAAGCGACCATGAAATGCTGCTCACCTGAAGAAGTACTACCAGTAAAAGGAATGACAAATTTGAAATGCAAAATAACAAGTCACGATGATCAGGGTACATTCTTCAGTATCGTTTCCTCTCGTTCTCTTCGCTCTTTTCCTGCTCCTTCTCTCCCCGATTTCCTCCAAAACCTTCTGTTCGTCTGTCCGGGTACCTTCTCCGATATTGAAATTTCTGGATTCTTGGAGAAAAGTTTCGATCGGTTGGCCATCGATCGTACGATCTCGGTACGGTCGATTGATCGTGGAACAGATCCTTGGATTTTTTTGGTGCCACAAGAAATGATCCCGGTATGCAGAACTCGACTTAAAGTGACTCCACTCCCGAACAGTGTTATGGAGCACCCTGAACTTCTCGAGAACAGAGTCGGGTGGAATCGGAAACCGATGCGACTTCCTTGCTGAAAAAAAATAGAGAGATTGTCAAAACAAAGAATTCAACAAAAACTAATAATATGCTAAAGGACAAATCAAAAAGACACCAAACCTGGTTGTGGAGACCATAATCGGGGAATTGGGAAGGTCTGCTCCTTACCATCACCAAACTCCCATCCTATCCCGCTTACGAAAAAAACTTATTCTTCCACTCCTTTATAGAAGATGGAAGACCACGCATACTCGGTCTTCTGGTCCGGTTCCCTAGGTAACACCACCCCAGAGATGCTCGGTTGTTCTCCTTAACCAAGCATATGCACATTAGGTCGGAGAAACTTAGTTCCCATTGATTCGACCGCCATTGAATCATGAATCCTATAAGGACTCTCCATGAGTTCGGGGTGAACATGGCTGGGCAAATCCCTAGGCTGGGCAAATCCCTAAGGTGTGCAGTGTCTCCATAATGAAACTCTGAAGAGGAAATCTGAGACCGGCTATGAATGATTCCTCATAAAAACAAACCTCCCAGGGCAGATTATCTGTGGCTCTAATATTAGGGCCAGGAATGCGAATCCTCATCGAATCAGGGATATGGTATTTGGTTTGGATCCTGGACTCCTCGACTTCCCTAAACAAATTTATGTGAACGAAAGGGTATGGAGGATTGGACAAGAAATGAGGAGGCAATGTTCTAATCGGGTTAACTTCAAACGTATCAGATGAAGACCACGACGTGGAGGGCTCATCATTAGAACGATTGGCTGAGCCTGGTCTCTGAGACCCCCCATGCTCATCCATTCCTACAAAGTTACCCGACCAGTTACACTATGGAAATACTAGAAACTACAAACTAATAAAGGCTTCTAGTATTTGCCGGAAAATTCAAAGATTTGGCCGGAAAACTAGAATTAGGATCCTAAATCTCCACCAAGACCCACAAAAAAGAAAAACCAAACGGTAAAAACGAAGATGGAGAGAGGAAAGTACCTTTAATTGACTGAAAAACTGAAGAAAATGAGACGAAGAACCCCAAGACAGGCAATGATTACTCCGGCGACACAGTAACTCTCGCCGGCAAGGGTTTTGAAAAGGTAGAAGAAGAAATGAAGAGGGAAAGAGGCATTTTTTCCCTCTTATAGCTCTCCGATGGGAGAATCGCTAGATGAACACCATGTGTCCAAAACCAATGGTCATCATAATAAATAACATTATTGTAATTATTATAGCCCCCAACCGTCACCTTGATCACAAGTTCCAAGAGACACTTGTTGTCTCGAGCGGTGCGAAGCTACTTAAGAGCAGTCGTCCGTTCCATTTATGGGACTGACAAGTAGTCACATTGATATCCGAACAAATCGTTGATACCGATCAAAAAGAAAATCCGCTATAGGTGCATGTTTGGTCGACTAGGTCATGACACGTGTTTGGTCGGGTGGGAGGATCGGATCGGGTAACAATGTATCCATTCCAATGATCGGACTAGATATGACTCAGGTCGGGGTTATTATCGTCATTCCCTATAACTCTGATCCAAGCAAGGCGGAACATCCCGATGAAAAGAGCACGACAATAGTGCAGAATATCAGATATCTAGATGTAGTTTCTTATGATGATAAAGTATATCTGACACCAAGCCTCAACGTGGAAAAGTATGACATGATTTCCTAGGTAAGGCCATTCTTAAATGGCCTATTGAACTATTCACGCAAACATTAAGTGTGATTAGAAGTAGAAGGAACGGGTTGGGTGACTAAACTCTTGAGGTGATTACCGCCGTACGAACGTCAGATCACACCCACGTCTACGTAAGAACTCAACTCGGAAAGAAGAAGGTATGTTCACACACCCCCAACCTGTCTCTCATTCTCTTTATTTCTTCATGATGACTAACTTGACCGTCGGAATTTAATAGGTTGGCACTGTACCGGTGACTGTGATCAGTCCACTGTTCCTTCCAGTTCTTTACAAGTTCAGCCCATTTCCCATAAACCATATTCTGACATCAACAATTGGTATTGAGAATTTAGGGGCTGAAATAACTTCTATCGAATGTCTAAAATAAATAAATTAGAGAGAGAGAGAGGACCTGAATGGAGAAGGGAGTTTGGGGAATAATTGAGGTTTCCTCAAATGAGATGGAAGAGTGAGCATGTAAAATATATCTCCCTAATCAAGCTTCTGCTCCTCAAATACCACAAAGGCCTATCCAAAGCCCTCCATATCTCTAGGTTGTTGCCAAAACTTCTTCATCTTCCATTGGGAGTTTGAAGAATTCTTGAATCTCTAACTTTACTTTCTCCACCAATGAAGACCTCACTCCATGATTTATCAACTGCAATGCATTTGTTTATTGCATAATTGTCTCCAAAATAAAAAAAAAAAAGAAGAAAAAGAAAACATTATCAAAAAGAAATTGTTATATTATGCTGTAAGCCGAGTGCATATTTTGGTCTAATTTGTGTAATACCAATGTAGCTAGGAATGGCCACCGGACGTATGACAATACAATTTAAATACTTTATGAAAGAATACCAAATGGAAATGCAGCGGAAGATAGAGTTTAAAACTTTTTCCCATAGTATTCATCCAAGGATGAAGTCAAACAATAAAACGAATCAAACACTTTAATTAAAACAATAAATAAAGGCTTACTTGTATTCTTTTGCGAAGCAATCCTCAAAGCCTCTGAGCTCCAAAGTATATGGTAGCCTCCAATGGTATCCATACGAGTACAAGACGACACAAATCCTTTACACCTTCACAACACTTGGGAAGTAGCAAGCATGGAGAGAGAGAGAGTGACGGCTAGAGAGAGAGAGTGGGCAAGGTAGCTCACGACCCTCTAGGGTTTAGTGCCTCTTTCCTCTTTTATGATGATAGGTTGCTTAGTGCTTGCTTGACCTATCATCACATATAGATAAGACATATTCCTTTTATTTATAATTTGATCCCTCACTTATTAACTATTAATAACTAGGGCCAAATTAATAATAAATTAGAATATTCCTCTCCCCTAATTTATGTGACTCACTTATACCCTAATGTGTGTGACCCATTGGGTTCATCCCAACCTAGTTGTGGCTCGGTGACATCCCATGTCTCCTAAAATAGAAAATTTTCTATTTACAGTTCAATTGGAACAATTCCAATTTTGCCCTCAATGATAACACTTATCATTAGGCCTACACTAGTCATGAGTGACATCTAGCAACATATCATGACGTACCTTAGGTGTGGGTGAATATACGAATATAAAAGAACCCTTTATGATATAGGTAATCCTTTACTAAACAATGTCGTGATTAAGTTAGTTTGGTATGTATACATGTCAAACCCTAACTTAATCCTATGTTACATTTTCCCCAAAAATAATCTTAATTAGGTTAACCATTGAAAACACTTTTCTTGGTTACCATCTACTTTGGACAAAGACTTTATTGTGATAGTATTTGTGAAGTAACTATGACATTCACCCTTCATATTAAGGGTAGTGATTCTTTATTGCACACCCACCTGTCTTCATACATAATTCATTATAGCCAATAAGTATCGATTACATTCTTGTGGTTAAGGGTGTACGAGATACTATCAAACTGTAGCAACTCATGCATATGACAACTTGTAGTGTCTCAGGTCCAAGGATTACAAATGTGACTATACACATGAGCATCTTTTGACATGCAGATAGAATTCTATAAGCTGTACTCATATTGGTCAAGTTCAGTGTACTTAGCTTGTTCTTAACAAGCACCCACAGGTTTACTATAGTGTCACTACACAGAGTGTATGAGACTCACCATCCTCCCAATTAAAGGAGCTAGTATAACATGTGCTAATCTTAACGGTTTATAATCGTTCAAATATATATAAACCTATGATTAGGAATTGGTTTAGGATAGATGTACTTGAGAGTTGTAAGTCTCTCTATCTCAACACTTGAGATATAACTCTCTATTATACTATCCAGGAACTTTATTATGAACAGTAATTAAACGCAAGTTTACATGATAATAAAAGCAATTTCATAGATGAATAAAGTTTCATACATGATTATAATAAAATATAAGTTCCCTAAATACAACCTAACGATGGGTTTTAGGGCATACTTCTAACACTTTCCACGTACGTTCCAATTAAGTCCCAACAAAGAAAATTTTATAATTAAATAATTAGAAATAATTCTATTAGCATATGTTTACTTTAGCTAAAGTAATAAAGATGCTGATAAATCAACGAGAGTTGGCCTAGCAGCAAAGGGATGGGTTGTAAACCCACATCCCGGGTTTGAAATAAACTAAACTCTTTTGGTAAGCCACTTTTCGAGGGTAGTAGCCTGAGCATTATACGACCCCATAGAGCAGTGGCCCAGTACGTGTGGGGAGTGGGATTGAACTCCTATAATATTTTTGAAAAACCAATTGTTGGATTGGATACCCCCATCATGTTTTTTATTCTTGCAAAAAATAACAATGATTCAACGGTTGGTTTGTGAAAGATAACATTGTGAAAAATTGTTACCTTTTTGTTCTTTAAAAGTCACCATTTTTTCGGGTTGTTTTTTCAGAATATGGATATTTGAATTACTGTAATTTTTGGCAGACATGAAAAACACGAGGATTATCTGATCTAGCAATTGATTTTTCAAAATTTATCCCACAAACTAACCATACTCTGTGTTAGGTGCACCTTATATTAATTAGCATTTCTGTATACGGAGTTATATATGATAATTGTAAAAGTTGCATTGCTTAGAAACATATGAATAAAAATACCTGGAAGAAGCCCCAGTGTTTGCATGCAAGGTGCAATTTCTGAAGCTCTGAATCCATTAAATCTCCAGAAAGTAAGCTCGATCTGCATGTCGATGACTGGGACTTGGGGTATAGCAGCGGTATTGGATATGATCGGAGGGTCTTGATCGGGCCGTACATATCGCGGAGGAACGGTGGTGATTGGTTCCTTTGCCAGTTCCTGTACACAAGGCACAAGCAGAGACCTCCCTAGAGTTTCTTGTTTTGGTTCAACTTCCGTTATTCCATAGCTATGAGAGACAAAAAGTGCTCTTTCTCTCTCCTCTCTCTCTACAATTTATTTGTCTGATTCTCACACTAATAATAAATCTAAAAAACTGAGAACCACCTGCTGCCATTGATCGGCAACATTTAATTTAATTTAATTTGGTATATATAGTAGTCTATTCTTGCAAGTGCCATATGGCAATATTATATTGATTAGGTTGTTTAATTTGACCAAATCGGAAAAATTAAGAGAAAATTATTCAGACCCCCTTAGATATTAAATTCCATACCAGTAGACCCAAAACACTATAATGTTTATCCATAATCCCCTTCGATTTTTTAAAATAAACTTTAATTATTTAATGACAGATTTATCATTTTTATTGTTTTTATGGAGAGTTTTATTACCTTTTAAATAGTGTAACTGTTTTGTTGACATTATGGTAAGTTTTTGAGATTTAATTCAATTCAAAATTTGATTTTAATTGTGATATATCCGTTTATTGTTTTAAATAAAAAAGTAAATTTACTTATTTATATAAACTAGAAATAAATAAACGTATTTGGAAGTAAGGAAATTTACCTATATTTATTAACTAGAAATAAGTAAACTTACTTGGAAATACGTAAATTTACCTATTTATATGTCTTTAAACAAATAAGTAAATTTACTCATATATATAAACTGAAAATAAATAAAAGTATTTGAAAATAAGTAAATTTACCTATATATATTAACTAGAAATAAGTAAACTTATTTGGAAATAATTAAATTTACCTATTTATATGTATTTAAATAAATAAGTAAATTTACATATAAATATAATCTATAAAGAATAGTAATTTTATTTCACTTTTCTTTTTCACAAGGTATGATTTCCCTCTATTTCTCCTCTTTTTTTTTTTTTTTTATACTTTTTTTGAAATATGTTTTAATTCTCATTTTCATTCTCATTTTTTGACTTTTTGATAGCAGACCCACACCTTACAAATATGAATTTATATGTCTTTAAATAAATAAGTAAATTTACCTATTTATATATACTAGAAATAAATTAACGTATTTGGAAGTAAGTAAATTTACCTATATATATAAACGTATTTGGTAAACGTATTTGGAAATAAGCAAATTTACCTATATATATTTACTAGAAAATAAGTAAACTTATTTGGAAATAATTAAATTTACCTATTTATATGTATTTAAATAAATAAGAAAATTTGCCTATAAATATAATCTAGAAAGAATAGTAATTTTACTTATTTGTTGTGTTGCAATGTGCTTCTTTCACTAGGGCATTTCGTCGAACATCTTAGGTGCTATTTCGGGGTTATGGAGGATTAGTATCTACAAGGTAAGCAAGTAGAACAAGTCAGTGACGTTTATGCATTTGGGCTACTACTGCTCCACTGCTCGTGATTAAGCTGGGAACTAGGATTTGGTGGGGTTGCAAGGCAGCGAAGTAAATGGAACCGTCCATTTTGACACATTTGTGTTAGAGGATTTGTCGTCGGCTGCAATTTCTTCCCGTCTTGAGGATTTCTCATTGACTCTTTCACTCTTCGTCAAGGTCGGAGACCACTTCTTGCTGCTGTAGAAATGTGCTTCTGCACAACTCTCGTAACAGGGATATGATCCCTTCTCTGCCGCCTAGAAATTCAGTTGGAGCTCCAATTTCGTCCCAAACTGAAAATGATAAAAAAATTGAATTTCTAGTAATTAATTGGGGGTATATATGTCAGATCATATTAGATAGGTAAATATAAAATTCAGACTTTTTGGGAAGGGATTTTATGTCTACTACCGCTACACTAGGGGGTTATGGGTTATATCCCAAAAAATTAATCCAGTGAAAGCTATCTGCTTATAGAATTTGGTCGCATTATTAGTTGTGAGATCATGCTTGTGTCTCAATCGTGAAATTATTCATCACGAAATAAATAAATAATATTCACCTAATAATTAGTCTTACCAAATTTTGTTTTGATAACAAATATATATATATATATATTTCATGCATTCACTAGCTAAGGTTGAGAAACATACTCCAATAAATGGAGCCATTTATTGGGATGAAAATCTAATTTTTTGATTTACTACAGTAAAATAAAATTGTAGCAATTATATATCTATTGGTTGGGTATTCTTCTGTTAGGGTTTCCTAGGATCCCTTGACACAGTTTTTATTCCTAATTTAACACGCAGTTTGAAAAACCTAACGTAGAATAAGTGTTTTGAGAAACTGACCATTGGATTAGATATTCTGCCTATACACATTATGTATACAAAAATCACATTGATCAAACGGTTACTTTTTAAAAAATATCACAATTTTAAAATAAACTGTTAAAAATTATGTGAAACCGTCACAGTTGGTTTTCTGAAAAATCATCCATCGGATCAATGTGATTTTTGACATACATAACGTTAATAAGCAGAATATCTAATCCAACGGTCGGTTTCTCAAAATACTGACCCACACTTGGTTTTGCAGACCGCATGTCAAATTAGGAGTAAAAACTTTGTGTCAAGGGATCCAGTCCCATCATTTTTTGTTTTGCATGCTCATGTCCTTCACTACCAAAATGATCCATTTTGCTTTTGAGAAGCAGTTTATGCTTCCAAATGTAGCGAAGTAACTCCTGTAACTACACATTATCCTCTTTCTTGAGCATAAAAATATAGGCTACAAACGAAGTGGGCTGGTGTTCTTAGGTTTAAGGTTTTGATGTAGGCATATGCTTCTTCCATTAATCAAAGCTATTTCTTAAGCTAGCTACACTGGAAATTATAACTTTTATTCATATGTAGTGCCCTAGCTAGTTCTCTGTTCTTCCAGCATTCCTCATTTTTGAATCCTCATGACATCAAGATACGATTTTCCCTTGAGTTCCCGCGAAAATAAACCCTTGTAATAATCTGCAACATCCACTCTTTTGAATAATGCTGGAGTTTCTAGAGTGCAAAGGCTCGGTGCTGGACCCATATCTCCATCTAGTTTTGGGCTATAAAATGTGGCGATAGAGGGCCTCTCTTTCACAGAGTTAACAGTAGCACGATGCTCAATGCTACGGTAAGCTCCATTGGTCACAATCTGCCAAAGCATATACATTTATTGAAACAAATTAATAATAGTAGATATACAGGCTAATATTCTAGTGATCAATCAGCATGGTAAAATCAGATGGTCTAGATCTAACGGCAATCTGAGTGTTTGCTAACTAGAATATTTCTGTGTAAATTAAACCATATATATCGTCTAACAAATTAATAATAGTAGATACACAAGCTGTTAGATGAGGCTATGTTAGAGACTTTGTTACATGAAAGAAGATTTGAGACTAGCTAGGGTATATAGTCTTAGGGCATTACCTCCAAAACGTCTCCAATATTGACAATAAAAGCATTAGGGAGAGGTCTAATTGGAACCCACATCCCATCTTTCCTTATCTGAAGGCCTTCCATTTCATTGATTTGGAGGAGAATGGTAATGCCAACGGCGTCAGAGTGAGGAGTGAGGCCGATGGCTAGTTCTGGTTGCGGACATGGAGGATAGTAATTCATCCTCACTGCTTGAAACCCTTCTTCAAATAACTCTTTCATATCCTCAGCCTTCATTCTTAGAGCTTTTGCCATAAGGACAAGGATTTTCATGACTAGATTTTTCAATTCTGCAGAGTAAACTTCCAGGGTATCTCTGTGCATGGAAAGAAAGTTAATATAGTCACTAGAAGGGTTAAGAAAATGTCAAGTAACAAAAAATTGGGTACCAAGAAAAAAGTCATGTTATTTACATTTAAACCGTGTTTGTTTTGCCATAAAATATTTTGCTGTATAAGTTCTTTTATATTAGAAAATTAACTCATTTTAGCGCAATTTTCAGTGTTTGGGTCTCACTCGTAAAGTAATTTGAAAAACTAAGTATAAAATCATTTTGTTTTCTTACTATATATATATACATTTGCATCATGCCTGCCTATTTGAAACTATTTCTATTGCAAATTTGTTAAGACAGTATCGTCTTCAACAAAAAGGGCTCGAAAGTTTAAAATTTTGTTATTTACTTTTGCTTCATACCATGTGCTTGGTGATGCAAGTTAAAGCCAATATTTGTTGGAAATTCAATCTATTCATTCAGTAATTGTATGAGTATTTATAGGTACATCAGATGGCTGTTACATAATATAAGGATAAAAGATAAACTTGAAAGTGAACAACTTGGTTACAAGAGATTATCTTAACATCCCCCCTCAAGTGGAAGGGGGCCATTGGCAAACTTTCAACTTGTCACGAAAGAATTGAAACCGAGTTGTACTGAGGCCCTTTGTAAGAATATCGGCAATTTGATAATTGGTTGAAATGAACTGCACGTGGAGATCCTTCCTAGCAACCTTGTCACGAACAAAATGGAAATCGATTTCAACGTGTTTCGTGCATGCATGAAACACAGGGTTTGCTGTAAGGTAAGTGGCACCAAGGTTGTCGCACCATAGTTTGGGTGCTGCAGGTAGAGAGACACCAAGTTTTTGAAGAAGCGACTGAAGCCAGGTGAGTTCAGCTGTGGCATCAACTAAGGCCTTGTACTCGAATTCAGTAGATGACCGAGAAACTGTCCGTTGCTTGCGAGACGACCATGAGATCAAATTGGAACCAAGGTACATGGCATAGCCTCCTGTAGAGCGTTGGTCATCTGGACAGCCAGCCCAGTCTGAATCGAAAAATGCATGAAGATCATTGGAGCTTGCTTTTGAAATAAATAAACCATGAGAAGCGGTGTGTTGAAGATAATGAAGAATTCGTTTGATAAAAGCCTAGTGATCTTCAGTCGGCTGATGCATAAACTGGCACACTTTGTTCACGGCAAAAGCGATATCAGGTCGAGTCAAAGTGAGATATTGAAGAGCCCCAACCGTTTGGCGATACTGAGTTGGAATGTCCATGATAGTGCCAACATGTTTAGATAGCTTTTGAGAAGACGAGATGGGTGTTTGGATTGGTTTGGCTTGGAAGTCGACATACTAGATTTGTGAAGTAAATTCTTGATATATTGTTGCTGTGAAAGTAAGAGACCTTGAGGGTGAGCAACAACTTCAATGCCAAGAAAAAAATGCAGAACACCAAGATCCTTAAGAGAGAATTCAGACCCAAGCTTCTCAATAAGAGAGGACAGATGATCAGTGTCATTACTGGTGATAAGGATGTCATCCACATAGATCAAAACATACACAATAATCCAATGCCGAGAAGATATAAAGAGTGATGCATCAGTCTTCGAGGCATGAAAACCATGAGTCAGAAGAAAGGTAGAGAGGCTATGAAACCATGCACGGGGCGCCCATTTTAAACCATATAGGGACTTGTGGAGGCGGCATACATGAGTGGGATGATTTGAATCAATGAATCCAGGAGGCTGAGCCATGTATACTTCTTTATTGAGAACCCCATGGAGGAATGCATTATTGACATCCAACTGTTTGATTGGCCAATTGTTCAAAACAACAAGGGATAATACAGTGCGGATTGTCGTCGGCTTAACAACGGGGCTGAAAGTTTCATCATAGCTGATCCCATTTTGCTGATTGAAGCCCTTAGCAACAAGTCGAGCTTTAAACCTCTCAATAGCACCTTACGAGTTTCGTTTGATGCGATAGACCCACTTGCAACCCACAATATTCATATGACTGCAATGGCTTTGCGCCACTCATGACTTTTGTTTGCTTCTGTGAAGCAACTAGGTTCTTTTAAGATGGAAGGTGATGAAGGGGCCGTAAGAAAGGCATAGGGTTGCTTGGCTTTGGGATTGGGTCGCAGAGTCATTGATGAGTGCGAGTAGGAGGTGGTTGTTGGGAAGCCGAACTGGAAGGAATAGAGGCTGAAGTGGGATTAGAGGATGAAGGAAGATCAACAACAAGATTGATGCCGGCTGGATTGGAGATAGAGAGAGGGGGAGAGGGTGGTTGAAAGGGGTAGGACTCAAGTTGGAAGAGGGGATAAGAGGTGCAAGCTGAGATGGAGACTGGGATAAGATAAGGTTGTCAGATAAAGGCAAAATGGTAGGAAGATTGGTATGGGATGCGGCATGTGATTGAGAGTGTGGTGGCACTGGAGTGGGACGAATAGGAGCAGCCAACCAGGGACTTGGAATGGGAGAGAGAGGTGGGCCAAGAATAGATGGAGTGTTGAATGGAAATTGGGTTTCATCAAATTTCACATACCTTGCAACATAGACACGACCCATGGGAATGTGAAGACAACGATACCCGAGATGATGAGGACTATAACCAAGGAAAACAAAAGGCTGGGATCGAAAATGGATTTTATGATTATTGTATGACCGAAGATATGGAAAACACAAGCAACCAAAAACTTTTAAAAAATGATAATTTGGAGTGGACTGAAAAAGACGTTGAAATGGTGGGTCATGATTAGAGGCAGTGTTTTAAAAACCGGACCGTTCATCGAATCGGAAAAGTTACCGGGTTAAGGGTCAACCGGTTCAACCGGTTGAACCGCCGGGTTGAACCGTGACGTCATAAATATTTTATTTATTTATTTATTTAATTATTTATTAGAATAAAAGCTATAAATGATGCAAAATATAATTCTTTTTAAAATATTTGTACAATCAATTCATATATTTGAATTTATGTGCAGTCATTACAAATATTGGGACTATTTTAGTCATTTTAGAACCTTAAAAAAATTAAAAAAATTATTTAAAAAAAAAAAACCGGGTTGACCGGTTTTCTAACCGGTTTTTTGACTGGTTTGACCAGTTGAACCGGTTGACCCGCCGGGTTGAACGGTTTATTTGAAAATGGGTTTTTGAGGGTTGAACCAGCCGGATAGGGGACCGATTCCCAGTTGAACCGGCCGGTCCGGTCCGGGTTTAATAACACTGATTAGAGGCAGGACTTGGTATTCGATTGATCAAATAGACAGCCATTTCAAAGGCGTAATGCCAATAGCGATAGGGAACATTAGCATGTGCTAAAAGGGTTAGCTAGTTTCAACAATATGACGATGGCGTCGTTCGACAGAACCATTTTGAGCGTGGGTATGTGAGCAAGGTAGGCGATGAATAATTCCACAGTCGCGAAAAAATTTGGAAATAGAACGATACTCTCCTCCTTAGTCAGATTGGATGGTTTTAATTTTTGTGTCAAATTGTCTTCAACCATATTTTGAAATTCAATAAAGATAGAATAAACATCCGATTTTTGTTTCATGGGATAAAACCAAATGAATTTGGAGTATGCATCTAAGAAGATAACAAAATAACAGAAGCCTTCATTAGATAAAATAGGGGAAGGACTCCATACATCAGTAAAAACAAGACTTAAAGGGGAAGTGCTAATGCTTAACGAAACATGTAAAGAAAATTTAGAGGATTTGCTAAGTTGTCAGGCTTGACACAGATAGAGAGAGACGTGGACAGATTACAAGGCAGGTTGTTAGTCCTGAGTATTTGATGAAGAACACGCGAGTGTGGGGACCAAGACGATTATGCCAAGCGGTAGAGGAGACATGAGCAGCAGTGAAGGTAGACGGAGAAGACTTACGCTGAGTAGAGAAAGTAAGAAGTTTGTAGAGTCCAGCATCAGTCGACCCTTGGAGTAGAATCTTGTGAGTGGCCTGGTCCTTGACAACACAATGAGACGGGTGAAATTCGAAGAAACAATTATTATCATGAGTGAACTTTTGAACAGAAAGCAATGGTTTTGTAATTTCAGGAACATGGAGAACATTGGATAAAATGAAATTATTGGGAGACGAGGGAATGGTGGTGGACCTAATATGAGAAATTGCCAAGCCCTTACCATTGCCAACCTGTAATTGATCAGGACCACGGTATGCGTCATGAGTGGAGAGACTCGCAAGATCAGGAGTCACATGATGTGTTGCCCCGGTGTCGGGAAACCAGTCTTGGTAGGACTGTGCAGGATTGAAATAAGCCATATGTGCCAAGGGAGGTACTGCATGATTGAAACGCTGGTATCAGGTGGTGGCAATA
Source organism: Hamamelis virginiana (assembly GCA_017140935.1). NCBI lineage: Eukaryota > Viridiplantae > Streptophyta > Magnoliopsida > Saxifragales > Hamamelidaceae > Hamamelis > Hamamelis virginiana. Next base: position 1,181,982 of record JAESVK010001063.1, read on the forward strand.
TGACTTAGGCCGTTGCAAATTTGACAGCGAGGGCGATGGAAAGAATTAAAATTCCTTGGAAAGCGACCACGGCCACGGCCACGGGACCTATGAAAACGATCCCTTCCTCGTGAATGAGAGTTGGGAGATGTAGGTTGACGTTGCACAGTATTTGCAACTAAAGAGGGGTCAGTAGCAGGTGGTTGAGAAAGAGAGAGATTGGCAAATACGTGAGCATTCATAAATTCATGGATAAGTAAAAGAGAGTGAAGCTCAGAGAAAGAAGTTGGCTCAGGTCGAGCAATGATGGTGGTAACCAAATCCTTGAACTCGGGACGAAGGCCTTTGAGAATGTAAAGGTTGAAATCGGCAAGAGAGAGGGGTCGGCCTGCTGCTGTTAAAGCATCAGAATGAGAGTTGGCGAGTTGAAGATATTGTGAGATAGAACGATCATCTTGTTTGAGATTTTGCAGGTGTAAATGGAGTTCCATAATACGAGTATTGGAGACGGATGCAAGAGAGTGGACAAGAGTATCATAGACTTGTTTGGAGGTGTCAAGGCCGACAACGAGATGAAGAACTTCATCAGATAAAGAGGCAACGAGAAGGCTTAAGAGAAGCTGATCTTGACGAACCCAGGAAGTGTAATCTGGGTTAGGGGCGGAACTGCCATCAAGAAGAACTGAGGAAGGAGGACAGGGCCGAGAGCCATCAATAAACCCCATTAAATCTTGACCACGCAGGAAAGGGATCAGTTGGGTTTTCCAAGTAGATGAAGGTGGTGGAGGTAAGTTTGAGAGAGATGAAATGGTGGGCATTTTGGAGAGAGGGAAATGGAGGTTGGGTGGGAGAAGCAGCAATGGCAGACGTAACAGAGGAGGAGGCTGCTGAAGCAGTCGTGGTAGCCATGAGGAAGGAAAAAAAAAGATGGTGGCTCTGATACCAAGTTAAAGCCAATATTTGTTGGATAATTCAATCTATTCATTCAGTAATTGTATGAGTATTTATAGGTACATCAGATGGGTGTTACATAAGATAATGATAAAAGATAAACTTGAAAGTGAACAACTTGGTTACAAGAGATTATCTTAACAATGCACATTAAGGTTTTAACATGAGCTTTGGCTAAGTGGTCCGGGAACAAAGTTTACCTGCAGGAAATCAGCTCGGCAACTTCGGGCGCACAGTTATTTGACCAACGGCATAAGCCATCTAGATACAAAGATGCCGGAATGAGCCTAGATACACTAGGGGTATTATCTGCAGCCCTCAACTAGTGATGGCAAGACCCTAACAGCCCAGCGGGCGTCAATTAATGCAATGGTGATGAGTTCAGCATCAGACTAGGGCCAGGAAGCTAGTTTATCCAGGCTAGAGATCTCCTATGTAAGTGGGAGATCTGAGCAGAAGAGGGTAAGCAACTTCTCATTAGAGGAAACTAAATCTCTCTTACACTCTCTCACCTGTTCTTTCTTTCTTTTTATTTGGCATGTTTCCATTAGAACTAATTTGGGCGTCAGAGAATCTTTGATAGGCTTCACACCGGAGCTAGATCAGTTCGGCGGAGTTCTTACCAGCTGAGGGGAGCTAATTAAGTTTGACCGTACATTCGCCCAGCTAAAAAAATCTTTGATTTTAAGGTCAACAAATTTTTCATATTTCATTTTACACGAAAAAACAATCCAAGCATTGGGTGAACAAAAGTCGTAAAAAGTGTACAAAAACTCAAAAACAGCCAAATTTAGATTTGGACAGGTTTTGTGACTTTTGGAGTTTTGTCCAAAAATATCCCAATTATACATCCATTGCTTTTATTTTCTTCTATTCCTGCCTGTAATTAAATAAGATAGGATCACGTGGAGCTAACGTGTCCAGAAAGACAAAGCATTTGGCACATAATTAAATCAGAATTATGATGGTGCTGATTAAGACAACCCTTATTATATATATATATCTACTCTTTCATATTATCTAGTTTTGATCTTTCTCTGTGGACTGTGGCTGAAATAGTGAGATTAATTTAATTTGGTTTTTTGATGGTGCTGATTTTTCAACCTACCAAAGAACGTGCCAATGAGAGAGAGGGAGAGAGAGAGAGAGAGAGAGATTTAATTTTGTTTTGTGATGATGCTGATTTAATTTTCAACCTACCAAAGAACGTACCAATGAGAGAGAGAGAGAGAGAGAGAGGGAGAGAGAGGGAGGGAGAGAGGACCTGAATGGAGAAGGGAGTTTGGGGAACAAGTGGGGTTTCCTCATATGAGGTGGAAGAGTGATCATGTAAAATAGGTCACCCCAATCAAGCTTTTGCTCCTCTGATACCACAAAGGCCTGACCAAAGCCCTCCATATCTCCAGGTTGTTGCCAAAACTTCTTCTTCTCTTCCATTGTGAGTTTGAAGAATTCTTGTATCTCTAACTTTACTTTCTCCACCAATGAAGAACTCACTCCATGATTTATCAACTGCAATGCATATATTTTCCTAGTACAGAATTATCTCCAAAATAAAAAAATAAGAAAAATACAACATTATAAAAAAGAAATTGTAATTTTTCCTATTTTCTAAATTGCTGCAGCTTCAGCCTCCATACTTGGCTGGCTTTTAGTTTTATGGCTTTTAGTTTTATAGCTTTCACCAGCTTGCATGCTAACACTCCACTTTTCCTCCCTCCTAAAAATAAAAAAGATAAAAAAGGAAAGGAGAAAATATTGAAAACCTCCCTCAACTATCACCTTGTGATATTTTACCCCCAGCTATTGATTGCAACACTTTGCCCCCATAAACTATTGAATTGTAACAAATAACCCCCTTCTGTAATTTTTCACAGTCTGTCTTGTGGAAAACTAACCATTGGATCACTGTGATTTTTGGCATGCCTGACATGGATAGACAGATTATCCACCAATCTAACGGTCTATTTTTTAAAATACAATTTTGAAAAAGCCTATATTTAATTTTTATAGTCTATATTTTAATCTAACCGTCTTTTTTATTTTTATTTTTATTTATTTTTTTATTTTTTATAATCTAATAGTCTATATTTTCAAAAACTGACCGTTGGTTTAGATAATTTGTCTGTCTATGTCAGGCATGCAAAAAATCAGAGTGATCCAACGGTCGGTTTACCACAAAATAGACTGTGAAAATTACCGAAAGGGTTATTTGTTATAATTCAATAGTTTAGGGTTCAAAGTATTACAATCAATAATTGAGGAAGATAAAGTGTCACAAGGTGATAGTTGAGAAGGATTTTCTGTATTTTCTCCAAAAGAAAACCCACCACTAGGCCACCAACCCCGGCCCACTTTCCTTCTTTAGTAGGGAATTGGGAATTTCATTATATATGTAATACTAAGTTCTATGTTTTGGTACACTCCTTAATTAGTAACTAAGTTCTATGTTTTGGTATGCTTTTTAACCCCGTTTTACCTTAATTACTAAAAATCGTCCCCTTCATTGTAAAAATCATTGCTTTTATATTCATTAATTTACACAACCATGCTTTCACCACAGTAGTAGTACTATCAATGAAACTTTCATGTAAAATTGGTTTTAGTTGAAATCATTATTTTAGGCATTGTCACCCTCTCCCACTTGCCAATAATACTGCTGCAACTTAACAATATACTACATCACTCATCCCCACTACTACCACAATTAACCATGTTACACACCCACTTACTTCCACTTATTAAATATTTCACTCAATTATACATTAAAGAATTCTTTCATCCCTTCCCATTCATATTTCCAACTTTTATAAAGAGTAGGAGTCCACATTTAATATAAATTATCTTAATAATAATAATGGTATTGATATATATATGATCATAACTGTGGGCTACATATTTTTATTTTTTTTTAGGAAAAATTGCAGTTTGTCCCATTGAACTATAGACCGTTTTTAAATTACCCCCCGTGGTCGATTGAAGTAATGTGCTGTCTGAACTATTGGCCTTTTCAAATTATCCCATTTTCCCAGTTAGCCATTTGTGTTTTTGGACTGATAAATGAAATTAGGCTTGTTATTTTTTTTTATGCAGTATTTATCCTGAATTGCTAATGGGTTTGCTGGCATATCGGTGAATTTTCATGATTTTTCTCTATATATTCTATTTATTATGAATTTTATTTATTTTATAGAGAAAATAATTCATAAAATTAAAATATATTGAGAAAAATAATGAAAATTCACTGATATGCTTATAGACACTTCAGCAGTTTAGGATAAATACTGCACAAAAGAATAACAAGTCTAACATCATTTTTAACAAACAGAAGGAGGCAATTTGTTACATTAAAATAGTTCTGGGGTCACATTGCTTTAATCAATACCACAGGGTGACAATTTAAAAATGGCTTATAGTTCAAGGTACCTATTTTCTAAATTATTGCGGCGTTAGCCTCCATACTTGGCTCGCTTTTAGTTTTATAGCTTTCACTAGCTTGCTAACACTAGAATTTTCCTCCCTCCCAAAAATAAAAAAGATAAAAAAGAAAAGGGGAAAATAAAGAAAACCTCCATCAACTATCACCTTGTAATATTTTATCCTCTTCAGCTATTGACTGCAACACTTTGCTCCCATAAACTATTGAATTGTAACAAATAACCCCCTTCCATAATTTTTCATAGTCTATTTTATGACAAATCGACCGTTGGATCACTGTGATTTTTTGCGTGCCTGACATGGACAGGCAAATTATCTACTAATTTAACGGTTTATTTTTTAAAATACAATTTTGAAAACGCCTATATTTAATTTTCATAGTATGTATTTTAATCTAACCATTATTATTATTATTATTTTAAATCTATTTGTCCATATTTTCAAAAACCGATCGTTTGTTTGGATAATCTGTCTGTCTATGTCAGGCATGCCAAAAATCAAAGAGATCCAATGGTCGGTTGGCCACAAAACAGATTGAAAATTACCGAAGGGGTTATTTTTTATAATTCAATAGTTTAGGGAACAAAGCGTTGCAATCGATAGTTGATGGGGTAAAGTGTCAGAAAGTGATAGTTGAGAAAGATTTTTTGTATTTTCTCCAAAAGAAAACCCACCACTAGGCCACCAACCCCGGCCCACTTTCCTTCTTTAGTTGGGAATTAGGAATTTCATTATATATGTATGTGATTGTTTACTCTTATGCCTTGTTTTACTGTTACTTTTTTAATCCAATTTCAAATCACCAAGAGGGATCGAATATTTTGAAAGATTGATTATTGAATTAAATACTTTTCTTATGTGTACCGTAGATACTAAATATTATAATGATGCATTAGTTGTTTTTTGAAAAAAAATTATTATAATAAGAAATATAGCAGTTTTTTACAATAAGAATGTTTTAAATTTGACTGATGGATTAATGTGATTTTTCACATATATGATTTGCTTAAGAAAGATATCTAATCTAATGATCCATTTTTCAAAATATTCCATCCATATTGGTGTTATAAAAATGAGAGTAGAAATAACCGTAATACGAGCGTAAGGACGTCCTGACAGGATCGCTTCTTATATATATATATATATATATATATATATATATATATATTAGACATGATAATATAAGGCCGGCCTTACGCAAAGTTGCGTAAGGTCGGCTCCATATGGCTAATTTTAGATCACAGTTCATAAAACTGACCGTTGGATTAGATGTCCCATCTCTTTATGTCATGCCTGCAAAAAATCACAGTGATCTGACGGTTGTTTTTAAAATATGTCATTATGAAAATATGTAACTTATTTGTTCTTCAAAATATTACCATTTTTTTAACGGCAGTTATTTCCAAAACCAACCGTCAGATCACTGTGATTTTTTGCAGGCATGACATACAGAGGTGGAGCATCTAATCCAACGGTCAGTTTTATGAACTGTGATATAAAATTAGCCATATAGAGCCGACCTTACGCAACCTTACGTACGGCCGGCCTTATATTATCATGTATATATATATATATATATATATATATATATATGTTCCGATCTTGTAAGGACGTCCTTACACTCTTATCGTAAGAACGTCTTCACTGGGAGAGGCATTTTTGAAAAATTAACTGTTGGATTAGATCATGTTTATATGTATGTCATGTCTGCCAAAAATCACAACGATCGAACGGTTGGTTTTTAAAATACAGTCATTTAAACAATTTTGACAACATCCAACGGTAAATACTGTCAAAACGTTTTACAGACTGTATTTTGAAAATCAATTGTCGGATCACTGTGATTTTTGGCAGACATGACATTCATAAGAAAATTATCTAATCCAACGGTCGATTTTTCAGAATATCATTCTTATGGCTTCCAGAATGGACGTCCTTACGATAATGAGCGTAAGAACGTCCTGACAATATCGCTTCTGTATATATATATATATATGATAATTGTAAGAGTTGCATAGATAGATAGTCATACAAAATAAAAAATACCTGGAAGAAGCCCCAGTGTTTACATGCAAGGTGCAATTTCTGAAGCTCTGAATCCATAAAATCTCCAGAAAGTAAGCTCTGCATGTCGATGACTGGGACTTGGGGTATAGAAGTTGTATTGGACATGATCGGAGGGTCTTGATCGGGCCGTACATATCGCGGCGGAACGGCGGTGATCGGTTCCTTTGCCAGTTCCTGTACACAAGGCACAAGCAGAGACCTCCACAGAGTTTCTTGTTTTGGTTCAACTTCCATAGCTGCGAGAGGCGTGAGAGACAAGGACTCTCTCTCTCTACAATTTATTTGTTTGACTCTCGCACTGTAATTTAGATCTTAAAAACAGAGAACCACCTACTCCCATTGACCCACAACTTTTTGTATGTAGTTTGGCACGTAGCTACCATGGACGAAGCCACATGGAAAGCGGGGGCAAATGCCCACCCTTAATTTTTTAAAAATATTATTTTTGTATTCATATTCTATAACAACTAGAATTGAAACTCATCTCTTATCAAATTTTGATTTTGTCCCTCAATTTTTTACTATTGCAGCCCACCTAATTTTTATTTTTATTGTTTAAAATTCAATTTAAGTGTATTGATAATTGAAATTTGTTAGTTAATTATATATACATGTACAGAGATGCTATTATCAAGTCGACCTAATGCAAAGTTGAGTCAGGTCATCTCCTTATGGTCAGTGTCAAATGAGATTTTGTAAAATTGATCGTTGAATTAGAAATTACTTTTCTGTATGTCATGCTTGCAAAAAATCACACTGATCCAACGGTTGGTTTTCGAAAAATATCATTGTGAAATATGCAACTTATTTGTTCTTCAAAATATCACCATTTTTTTCCAGTAATTTTTTTTAAAAAACCAACCGTCGGATCGCTGTGATTTTTTGCAGACATGACATAGAGAAGAGGAGTATATAATCCAACGGACGGTTTTACACAATCTCTTATAAAACTAGCCATATTAAGGTGACTTGACAATAGCATTTCTGTATATATACATATATACTAAACATCTTACCCCATATAAATTTGTTAGCTCATTTATCAAAATCTTTCCTCCACTTTCAACTTAACAATCTTTTATTTCTCAAAAAGACTAAGGCCCGTTTATGTCAACTTTTTCTAAAATCACTTTTGAATAACTATCTCTTCACACAATTCTTTAAAATTATGTTCAAATTATGTCTTTATGTATTAAAATTTATATACTATAAGTGATTGTGGTAAAAGTTTGGGTTTCCTAACTATTAACACAATCACTTATTGTATGAAAATTTTGCCAACATCCTATCACATCTCAAGTTGTCTAAAAGTGATATATTATCACTACATCTCTTAAATCAAGTGAAATTTTGAGATTCAAAGTGAATTTTAGAAAAATCTGATGCAAATGGGCTCCAATTATAGTGCTTTTTGCAAGATGAATAATAAACTAATTGGCAATAAAAAAAAAAAAAAAATCCCCCCCCAAAGCAAATTCCTGGCTTAGCCCTTGAGCTACTAGCTGCTAGTTTATTTTTGTAAGTGCTACATGGGAATATTATGTTGAATTTGACCAAATCAGAAAAATTATTCCAGTTAGGGTGTTCAAAAAACCAACCAAACTGAAAAATCATACCAAACCAAACCAAAAGACCGGTTTAGTCTGGTTTTCTTGGTAATTTGGTTTGGGTTGATTTGATTTTTTTTTTATTAGTTTGGTTTGGTCCGGTTTTGTTATTTCCAAACCATTATAAACCGACCAAACCGGTATAATATAATATATATATATTTTAAAATATTTTTACAACCTTTAAAATTTAAATGATGCGTTTTGGATTGGTGCACAGCTGAATCTATATAAACTTTTCATATATTTGATAATATTTGATACTTTTGTAAACTAAAGAGATACATAATATAATTAATAATATTTTTATAAGCTAAACATGGACTTTCAAGGAGTTTAGTGACCAAAATTAAGTTCTAAAAACAGATTTTTTTTACATTTTGAAGGTACAAGAATTTGATTGTTTACATTATATATGGCTAAAGGCCCAAAATTGAAAGTTAGAAGGATGAAAATAGTAAGAAAAAAAAATATAAAAATGAATAATTTCAAAACCAGTCAAACTATCCAAACCAAACCTGAATGATTGGTTTGATTTACTATTTGACCTCATAGATCTTTACTATTTCTTTATTTTTTGTTTCGGATCTGTACTCCTTGTCAGTGTACCAAAAAGTAACACTTCATTTTTCTATTGGAAGAGCGTTTTTAATGGGATAATAAGTACTCCAATGGATACCATTTATGGCCAAATTTGGCAATAATGCCATCAATGTTTCTTATATTTGGAATTATTATTATATTATTATTATTTTGGAAAATATGGTCATCTCCTTCTAAATAGTTTACGACATTAGACTTCTCTCTAATTTAAAATCCATTTGATAAAACACAATGGTGCCAAATATGAAAACTATTTATTGGAGCACAATAGTGTCAAATATGGAAGGATCGAGGCTCTTATATTGGCACAGTAGCATTCTCAAATATAGAAGTGAGAGGCCCAAATTGGAGCTCCCCATTGGAGATGCTCTTAGCTAGATTTAATCCAGAGGCTTACAAATATTGTCATGCAAACTACACCAAATGCTGTGCTAGGTGCTTTTGAGAGAGAGAGAGAGAGAGAGAGAGAGAGAGAGAGTTCTAACATGGTGGATAGTGTTCATGAGTTTTGGTGTAGCCACATGTAGGGTAGGCATACTAATTTCTTCCACTAATCAAGCAAACCGGTTTTCTATATTGATTATACAACAATACATGCAGTAATAGGTTTTATAGCATTTATTTCTTTAATTTAAGCATAAATCATAGGTAGTATCCAAGGCCGTCTCAGTTCTTTTGGCCTTTCTCACTTTGAATCCTCATGACATCGAGATATGACTTTCCATGGAGTTCGCGCGAAAAATAACCCCTGAAATAATCTAAAACACCCACTCTTTTGAACAGTGCTGGAGTTTGTGGAGTGACAAGGCTTGGTGCTGGACCTATATCTCCATCCTGTTTTGGGTTATAAAATGTGGCAATAGAAAGCCTCTCTTTCACAGAGTTAACAGTTGCTCGATGCTCCATGCTGCGGTAAGCTCCATTGCTCACAATCTGCCAAATCATGTGATGAAACAAATTAAATACAGTGGATCGATCATATAGAAACTATTAGTTGATTTGATGAAGTCATGTGAAACATGTACCATATATATATATAAACATGTGTCAAGATGCTAGCATCAGGTGCACCATATTTTTAAAAACTTGGATCAGAGGAACTTTTTTATAACCATTTGCAGAACATATTTTTAAAAACTGACCGTTGGATTGGATATCCCTCTTATGTATGTCATGTTTGCCAAAATCACAGCGATCCAAATGTCATTTTAGAAAAATCTGACTGTGCAATAATGATGACATTTTGAAGAACAAAAAAGCCACAATTTTTCATTATGACATTTTTCAAAAACCAACCATTGGATCATCGTGATTTTTGGCAAACATAAAATTCACAAGGATTTCGTTTAATTTAACGGTAAGTTTTTCAACCTTTGTTTTGTAATGGGCTCTAGCTACATAGATCACAACTTTGTGTAAGGTGCACTTTATAATAGCACCACTGCATGTGTATATATATATATATATATATATAAATGAAAAATGTTCTTATGAGGGATATCTCATTTTAACTAAAATCAACTAAGACCTTGAGCCATTGGATTGGAACTTTAGATGAATCATGCATTAAGTGAATGGGAATCCAAGAGTTTGTGTTCTTAGTTGATTTTAGTTAAAATGAAGTATAGTTAATAAGATTGGGACTCTATATATATATATAAAGAGTTGGGTATGTTCTTAAAAATGGTAGGGCATTAAGTTATTAGGGCTGGCCTAGTTGGTGAGGGTGTAAGGGAAAAAGGGTTAGGATTATGTTGGATCTAGGCTGGGTTGATTGAATTCCCTTCGATCAAATAAAAAAAACAAAGGACATTAATTAATTACCTCCAAAATGTCTCCAACATTGACAATGAAAGCATTAGGGAGTGGTTTAATTGGAATCCACATCCCATCTTTCCTTATCTGAAGGCCTTCAATTTCATTAACTTGAAGGAGAATTGTAAGGGCGACGGAGTCGGAGTGAGGGGGGATGCCGATGACTAGTTCTGGTTGTGGACATGGAGGATAGTAGTTCATCCTCACTGATTGAAACCCTTCTTCAAACAACTCTTTAATATCATTTGCATCCATTCTTAGTGCTTTTGCCATAAGGTAAAGAATCTTCATGGCAAGATTTTTCAGTTCAGGAAAGTAGACTTCCAAGGATTCTCTGCATAGACAGAAATTAAGATGATGTGGTCACTACAAGTAGCTAGAAGGACTGGTTAATGTTGGGTACCTCAGTTGGTTGAATGGTTTTTAAAAATTTGACAAATTTTAGCCTCGGTACGTGTAATATTCTAATTTTTTTTCAATATTATCAGGCCAAATTTCAATGTATATAATCCCAAAAGTAATTTAGGGAGCATTTTGTCTAATTTTATATCCAGAGTATGGTACTTTTTGGCACCATTTGGATTTATTTTTTATAATTACTTATTTATTTTTTTAAAATTTTTCCTCTTTTAAATATCACATTTTATTAAACAAAAGTCATGAAATCAAAAGTCATAAATTATGTAAGGCTTCCTTCACCAAAAGGTCAAAAAAAGAAAATAGAAAAGGAAAGTCTGACCTAAAGTGGCCCCAATTTAGATTCCATGCACCTGATCGATTATTTCCTCTTTTAAATTATTATTTTTACATCTAGCTTTGAAATTTCTGGATCAGTGGCCCAAAGTCAACAATATTGGCCGGGATAACTTAGATTATTTTAGACTTTAATTTGAATTAAACACACTTAATCTAACCACCAAAAAGAAGAAAAAAGAGAAAAGGACTTGATCGATCTCCACCACTATATTTTTTAACACATAGATGCTAATATAAAGTGCATTGTACCTGATGCAATTTTGTGTCAAGTAATCTTTGGCCATTGGAGCAGTTGCAGAATATAATTTTAAAAACTGATAATTGGAATAGATATCCCTCTTATGAATGCCATATTTTTCAAAAGTCACAGTAATCTAAAGTCAGTTTTTGAAAAACGTCAGTGTGAAAAATTGTGACTCTTTTGTTCTTTAAAATGTGATTATTTTTTCACAATCTTTTAAAAAAATAATAAAAAAAAAAACCGACTGTTGGATCACCGTGATTAGATTACCATGATTTTTGGCAGACATGGCATTTATAAGAGGAGAATCTAATCCAACGGTCGATTTTAGAAAATGTATTCTGCAAATGCCCCAATGAAGATTACCTGATGCAAAGTTGCATAAGGTGTACCTAGCTTATATTAGCATGCATCCCTGTTTGTGAACATGTATATCGGTCTATGGTGACCAAATTAACCATCAGATAAAATGAAGTTGATTTTTCAACCCACCAATTATTTTGAGAGAGAGAGAGAGAGAGAACCTGAATGGGGAAGGGAGCTTGGGAAATAAGTGGGGTTTCCTCAAATGAGTTGGAAGAGTCATCATGTAAAAGAGGTCTGCCCAATCAAGCTTCTGATCCTCAGATACCACAAAGGCCTGTCCAAAACCCTCCATTTCTCCAGGTTGTTGCCAAAACTTCTTCTTCTCTTCCATTGGGAGTTTGAAGAATTCTTGAACCTCTAGCTTCACTTTCTCCACCAATGAAGAGTTCACTCCATGATTTATTAACTGCAATACATTTCCTTCCATGATTTAATGCAGAATCAAAACCCCCAAACACCCTCCCCCCCCAAAAAAAAAAAAAAAAGTTACTGAAGAGAAATTAGTATTATGTTTCTTTAATTTTTCCCTTTTAATGTTAAATCTCAAATTAATTATCTCATATTATTTTGTATGCATATCTTATTCGTGGTTTTGAAAACACAAAATATATGGGACATGCATATATTTTGAAAATCGACTGTTGGATTAAATATTGCTCTTGTACTTATCATGGGATAGGAACAATCGATTTTTAAAAAACGTGTCCCACTTTTTTCAAAATCTGTTCTGCCCACATTTGGTCCTATAAAGGTCACCTTAAACAATTTTACATAAGATGCGCACCTTATAATAGTAGGGTATAGATGATAGATCATAATTAGGTAGATGGGTAGGTACATATGTAAATACAGAAATGATCCAGTTAGCATATGCTTATATAAATCTATGTAAGCATGAAGCTAATAGATAATTGTGGGATACATGTTTTGAAAAAGGACAATTCTATTCGACCTCCTTAGTGCATCTTACTAATTAATTTGGAACAACTATTTTGAAAAATCGACCGTTGGATTTGATGCTCCACCTATACATATCATGAATGCAAAAAAATCAAATTGATCCAAAGTTGGTTTTTCAAAAAATAGTCTGTGACGGTTTTTCACAATTTTTTCACCATTGTTTACAGTTTTTTTTCAAAATTAAACCGACCATCAGATTAATGTACATGTGATTTTTTTTTGCATTTGTGATAAGTATAAGTGGAACATCAAATCCAACAGTCGGATTCTCGAAATAACTGTTCTAAGTTAGTCAAATGCACTAGGAAGGACAAAAGGGAGGACGAATGGAATTTTCCTTTGAAAAATTGATTATTGGGCTAGATATTATTCTTATATAAGTCATGCATGCCAAAAATCAGAGTGATCTAATGATCGATTTTTTAGAAATGTAACTGAGAAAAATTGTGACAATTTTCAGCGGTCACAGTTTTTTCAGTGATATTTATCTTGGATCACCATGATTTTTGCCATGTATGATATACATATGCAGAATATTTAATTTAACAGTGAGTTTTTTAAAATATATATCATATAATTAACTATTAAATTCATGCTTACATAAGATGTAAGCATATGCTTACTAGATCGGGATTGTATGTAAATATACCTGGAAGAAGCCCCATTCTTTGCATGCTTGATGCAACTTCTCAAGCTCAGAATCCATAAAATCTCCAGAGTGTAAGCTCTGCATATCAATGACTGGGACTTGGGGTAAAGTTGTGGTATCGGCTGTAACCGGAGGCTCTTGATCGGGCCGTACATATCGCGGTGGAACTGTGATAAGTGTCTCTTTTGCCAGCTCCTGTACACATGGCACAAGCAGAGAGCTTCCTAGAGTTTCTGGATTTCGTTCCATAGCTGTGACTGTGAGGAAACCAAGGGCTCTCTCTCTCTCTCTCTCTCTCTCTCTTTATTTCTTCTTGCTGTTGGCCTGCAATATCTCCCACCTACTATATATCAACTGCGTGCAAAACTATATTTGAGAAAAGGGCTGGGTTCACCTAACCAAATCTTTTGCCATTTACAATTAAGGAAAGATTCAATGGCCTACACTATGCTGACTTGGAGGGGGATAATAAACTAATTAACTTTCATCACAAGCCAGGAACTAGAGGGAAGGGAAGGTGGGCCATGGCCCCCCTGACTTTTTGGAATATATATATATATATATATATATAGATGGGATGCTATTATAAATTGTACCTTACATAAAGTTGCGTAAGATGATCTCAATAGGTCCAAATGTGGAGCATATTTTGAAAAAATAATCGTTAGATTAGATGAAATACTAAACAATTTCATATTTGCCAAAAATCACAATGATCCAACGGTCGGTTTTTTATATATGTCACTGTGAAAAATTGTGACATTTTTGTTCTTCAAAATATTGCCATTTTTTCATAGTACATTTTTTCATAAATCAACCGTTGGATCACTATGATTTTTTTGTGAACATGAAATTGATAAGCAGTTCATCTAATCTAACGGTCAATTTTCAAAATATACTTTACATTTGGCCCTATCAAGGTCACTTTAGGTGCACCTTATAATCGCATTTTCATGTTATTTTATATATTATATATATTAGACAACTACTCTAAAGACTGACACCCTTGATATAACAATAAAATTGAATGAACAAATTAGAATTAAAATTTTGGAAATGGATTGAGACAGCCATCAAAAAGAGAGGACAGAAATAAGAAAAAAAAGAGTACATTAGAGGGAATTTTAAGGAAAGAGGGAGAATTTTGGCTAGGAGCTCATACAAACATCATGCATTTATATTTTTACCTTCTTCAATTAAGATGAGAAAAATTAATTTTTTACAAAATTGTTATGAGCAAACTCGAATCATATATATAACTCATAAATAATAACCCAAAAAGGTTTAAAATGAGAGAGCTATACTCAATTGAATTTTAAGGAAAAATATGAACTTAAAATATGTTATTTTGAACTACAAACCACGAATTTTAACAAACTCTTATGGATTATACTAAATTCGGATGGAAATACTATTTAACCTTTTGAATCCTTGGGTTGAATACTATCATCGCAAAATAAATTTGTATGAATTTTTATGGTATTGTGATTTTGGTACTAATATTTTGTAAAATTACAATTTTACACAATATTAAAATGATTATTTTACGCCACTTTCATATAAAAGAAAATATTTCTCCTACATTAAAATTTTGGCCCCCCTCGAGAAAAAATCTTGGTTCGGACCCTGGCCATCAGCCATCAGACCCTCAGTCATCCTCAAACCCACCCACTACCGTCACCGTTCAATCACCGGCCAACCATCATTGCCGGCGACCCCTCACCGACCACACTCTCATCCTCTTTCACGATACCCATATTATTCTCTCTCCTCTTCAAACCCAAATTTAAAAATCTTCATACCACATTGCGACTACACTCACTGGCGATCATTTCATCTCCGGTCACCATACCATGCTAGTCAAGAACGCCATTCTCTATCACCAACGATCCTCGTCGGCAACCATTTCATCTCTTGTCACTATTCCACCCCGTTTAACCTCACCAATTAGTTTTTGTATGACGGTTTAAGTCTTAACAAAAAATGATGCTATTTACAGGGAGTGGAGAAAGTAGAAAAATTTTCATTTTCACAAAATAAAAAAGAAAAAAGAAAAAGGAAATACAAGGAACAAAGCCCGTATCTACTTCTTAAGCTAAAAACATTGTTATTTGGCACACCTCGATCACTTTCACCATTTTTTATATTTTATTTGTTTGTGTGCGTGTTGTGGTAAAGTCACATTTATTTTTTTGTTCCTAATTGTGCCACTTTTACTTTTTTGTAAACAACTAACTTTGGGTTTTCCCATCTTCTTTGCCTAGCGGTGCAAATGTAGATGATTCAACCACGACATTGCAGCTCCATACCTTCACATCTCGTCTCTTTCTCTCCTTATTCGCTATGAAGATATAATCGACCAGTGTTTACCTCACCGGTTAGTGTTTTATTTATTTATTTATTTGTTTTTAATTTCAATATCTTAAGTGTAGTTTGGTTCGATGTGAAGCTATTTTGTTTTGATTAATTTTAGCAAAAATTCACTATATTAGAGCATCTTCAATGTATTCATGTCATTTGATGTGCCAAAGTCAAAATTTGATACTCCAAACGACATCAATGCCAAATTTTACTACCTATGTGCTTTAATGCATTAATATTATATTTTGACATTTCTCACCTTTTTGAAGAGAGTATGAGATGTGTAAATACAAGAGATTTGATGAATGAATAACTATTTTCAATTATTCTATAGGTGGAGTTATAGTACAGTATTTATCGGCATTACAATTGTATGTTAAAAATAGAAATTACATATAATTACACAGGAAAATATTCTATGTGTTGACACCCCCCTCAAGTTGAAGGTGGTGGACTTCGAACCTTCAACTTATCACGTAGAAATTGAAATCGCGTTGAACTCAATCCTTTAGTAAGTATGTCAGCGATTTGATCATGAGTGGAAATAAATTGAACTTGTAAGTCTTTGCACACAACCTTGTCTATAACAAAATCAAAATCAATTTCCACATGCTTAGTGAGAGCATGAAAGACAGGATTTGCTGTGAGATACGTGGCACCAAGGTTGTCGTACCATAATTTCGGAACTTTGAGAAGAGGAAATCCAATTTCAAATACTAAGGATTGAAGCCAAGTTACTTCAGTATTGGCATTGACAATGGCCTTGTACTCAGATTTTGTAGAGGAGTGAGAGACAGTTCTTTGCTTGAGAGATGACCAAGAAATAAGGTTAGACCCGAGATAAAAGGCATAATCACTTGTAGTGAGGTGGTCATCAGGACATCCTGCCCAATCAGAGTCTGAGAAAATATGGAGTTCTGTTTAGCTTCTTTTGGAAATTAGATTACCATGATGCCTACTATGTAAGAGGTAGCACAGTATGTGCTTAATTGCAATCCAGTGTTCTTTTGTAGGAGCATGCATAAACTGATAGACTTTGTTGACAGAAAAGGCAAAGTCTGGCCTCGTTAATGTTAAATACTGAAGAGCACCGACCACTTGCCTGTATTGAGTAGGATTCGGCAGTACAGAACCGGTTTGTTTCGTGGGAGACTGATTCTGAGCAATGGGTGCATGGATTGGTTTGGAGGCTGCCATCCCGAATTTGTGAAGAAGATTGGTGATATACTGTTGCTGTGAAAGGAGGAGTCCATCACAATGTGGAATGACCTCAATGCCGAGAAAGTAATGAAGCGAGCCCAAATCTTTGAGAGAGAACTCTAAGTCAAGTGAATAAATAAGGGAAGTAACCTGAGCTGAATTATTACCTGTGATGACGTCGTCAACATAGACCTGAACATCGAGAATAATGCCATGATTATACTAAATGAATAACGAAGGATCGGTCTTAGAGGCTTGAAATCCTTGACAGGGCAAATAAAGAAGACATGCAAGAAAACCAAGCATGTGGTGCTTGTTTAAGATCATACAGAGACTTGTGTAAACAGCACACGTGATGGGGACGTGTGGAGTCAACAAGGCCTGGCGGCTGAGCCATGTAGACTTCCTCCTTAAGAAAACCATGGAGAAATGCATTGTTGACATCTAATTGATGAATGGACCATTTTTTCGTTGTAGCAATATAAAGAATTGTACGGATTGTGGTAGGCTTGACAACCGGACTAAATGTTTCTGTATAATCAATGCCATGTTGTTGGTGAAAACCCTTGGCAACCAACCAAGCTTTGAAGTACTCAATGCTACCATCCGACTTCTTTTTAATTTGATACACCCATTTGCAACCCACAATATTCATACCAGGCTTCGGTTCATGGAGTGTCCATGTGCCATTGGTGAGCATGGCTGAAATTTCAAGAGCCATAGCCTTTCTCCAGTCTGGATATTTGTTTACCTCTGTGAAATTAGTTGGTTCAGTTAGAGGAGTGGAGGGCTTATGAGATAACTGCGTTAGCAAGGCATTGGGTGGCTTTGAGGTTATGTGACGAAAGACCATGGGATGGGTTCGTGTAGATTGATTGGTAGGTGGAATTGGAGTTGGGAATATGGCATGTTCGAAGATGGGATTGGGTGGCTTTGATAAGTCAACAAGTAATTTGATACCAGGCGGATTATGGGTGGTACTTGGAAGGGGTGGTAAGTTGTCAAAAGTTGTGGTTATTGTATCCAGCTGAAATCTTGTGCTCCATGGGATTGAATGAAATTTTAGGCGGAATTGTGGGAGGTGAGAGATGTTGACTTAACGGAAGTGGAGGATAAAGAGTCGTGAGTGGAGGGAGATAGGAAAGACTAATTTAGTAGATTGGATGATGGAGAGTCGTGATTGGGAGAGTGAGATGGGGAATTGGATGTGGCATATACGGGATTGGGTAACTGATTAAGGGATAACAAGTTAAGGGATTTGGTTTGGTAAGATTCGGTGGTGGAGAAATCTGAGCATGTAAAGAAGGGTGAGTAGGCATAGGATTGGATAGGTAAGGTTGACACGTAAATGAAGGAGGATTTGCAGGAGAAGATGGTAATAGGGGATTGGATAAGGAAATGACTTGCTGGAATGGCATTATAGGAGGAGCTCCAAGCACAGAATTGGAAGAATTTGCTGCACCGTTATGTTATGTAGAGAGAGGTGGTTGAAGAGACGTCGGGAGGCAAGGGATTGAATTCAAATTTGAATTTGGAATATTACGAGTGGATTGATTTGGCGAGGGACCAAGTAAGGAAGGGCCGGATAAAGGGAAGGTAAATTCATCAAAAGAGATGTGACGCGCAATGTAAATGTGACCACTAGGTGGATGAAGGCATCGATAGCCAAGGTGATGGGGACTATAGCCAAGAAAAACACAAGGAGTGGAACGAAAAATCAATTTTATGGCGATTATATGGACGCAAATATGGAAAGCACAAGCAACCAAAGACTTTAAAAAATAAAGAGGTGGGAGGTGAATAAAAAACACGTTGAAAGGGCGACACAAAATTTAAAACATAACTTGGAATTTGATTAATTAGGAGACGGCAGTTTCAAAGGAAAATTGACAATACCGACGAGGAACACTTGCATGAGCAAGTAATGCCAACCCGGTTTCAACAATGTGCTTATGACGACGTTCAACGGAACCATTTTGTTCATGGGTGTGAGGACATGGCAAGTGATGTAGAACACCACGGTCTATAAAAATTTGGATAAAGTGCGAAATTCACCACCCCAATCGAATTGGATAACCTTGATTTTTGAATTAAATTGACGCTCAGCCATTTATTGAAAATTGCGAAAAATTGAAAAGACATTAGACTTACGAGTCATAGGAAAATACCAAATATATTTGGAATAATCATATAGAAAAATGACAAAATAACGATGCCCTTCACTAGAGAGAGAGTTGGGGATGGACCTCATACATCAGTAAATATTAGATCTAAGGGAGAAGAACTTATTGTGCGCATAAGCGGTAAGGACAGCCTAGCACTTTCTGCAAGTTGGCATGCAGTACACAATGTGCTAACTTTATTGGACAAACACGGTAAATTATTGGTGCGAAGAATGTGCTAGAGAACGCAAAGGTGTGGGTGACCCAAACGACGATGCCAGCAGTCAGAGAAGACACGTTCAGTGGCAAGAGTAGAGGGATGAATGGGAGACGAATGAGAGGAAGAAGATTAAGCTTTCAATAAGTAAAGGCCTATTTCATTCAACCTGCGGAGCAGCGATTTTTGTGTGACCTGATCGTTGACAATAAAAAAGGAAGGGTGAAATTCAAAAGACAATTATTATCTTTTGTAAATTGTTGGACAGATAGTAATGGCTTGGTTATTTTAGGAACATGAAGAATATTAGATAAAAGAAAGGAAGATGATGGGATTTTGAGGGCGGTAGAACCAATATGAGAAATAGCCAAACTTGAGCCGTTGCCAACACAAATTTGATTAGAACCTCGATACTCATCATGATAAGACAAGCTGGGAATATCAGGGGTCACATGGTGAGTAGCACCCGTGTTAGGAAACCACTCTTGATACTAAGGCATTGAGTAGTAGGTGACTATGTTTGCAGTGGGCGGTCCGGGAATAGCAATGGATGCAAGTGGTGGCTGTGTGATTGGAACCCTGACATATTTGACAACGAGTACGTTGCTCACTATAAGAGTATGAGTCACCATGGGAGGAACCAGGGAAGCGACTATGAAAACGGCGCCCACGACCATGACTCCTGTAGCGGTTGAAGCGCCCACGACCCCAAAGTGGGGAAGAGGAGTTGGAACTTCGTTGAGTGACATTGGCAGTAGGAGGGGGTTCAGTCGGAGCTGAGATGGCAAGCTTTCCCATTGTATTGGAGTGAATGAACTCATGGCTTAGAAGAAAGCTGTGGAGCTTGGCAAAAGAAATGGGCTAGGGTTTAACGGTAAGGGTGGTAATAAGGTTTTTAAAGTCAGATCGAAGTCCTTTGAGAATGTATATGTTAAGATCCACTAGAGAGAGCGGTCGGCCAGCGGCCGTGAGTTCATCAGAATAAGATTTTGCCTCTTAGAGATATGTGGAAACCGATTTGTCATCTTGAGACAAATTTTGGAGATTCATATGGAGTCCCATGATGCGGGTATTGGAGGTCAATGCAAGAAAAGTCTCAAGAGTTTTGTATATTTGGTGGGATGTTTCAAGACAACAAGAGGAAGGACATCCTCAGAGAGAGAGGCGATGAGAAGGCTCATGATGAGCTGATCTTGATGAATCCAAGCACGTTGTGCAGGGTTAGCGACCTCTTTGCCATCAAGAAGAATAGTCGGGGAAGGACACGAATGTGAGCCATCAACAAATCCAATGAGATTATGTCCACGAAGGTAAGGAATTAGTTGGGTTTTCCAATACAAAAAATTGGTGGACGTTAGTTTCAAGGAGATAAAGTGATGAGCATTTTGAAGAGATGAAGGATAGGAAGGAAAAAAGGAAGATAGAGGTGTAAGGGTGGCTACTAATGACGTTTCAGAGAAGGAGGAAGCCATGGCTCAAAAGGATTTTGGCTCTGATACCATGTAAATACAAGAGATTTGATGAATGAATATCTATTTTCAATTATTCTATAGGTGGAGTTACAGTACAGTATTTATAGGCATTACAATTGTATGGTAAAAATAGAAATTACATATAATTACATAGTAAAATATTCTCTGTGTTGAGATGACACAAATGTTAAGTGGCAGTTGAGGTACCAAATTTGGCACTCCAAATGGCACCCCATTGGAGCAAATTATTTGGGTGCTAATGCCAAATTTTGGCAATGGCAACTCATATATTAGTGAATAGCACACCCATTGGAGATGCTCTTACAAGTATTTGTGATGATTGGTTTTTACGGATTGCAGGGTCTTGTCATTAGTGGAAATATTTTGCATGAACATTGCCACCCCAACAAAAAATAGTTGCTTTTTATGAAAATCACTGTTGAATTTAAAAAAGAAAAAAAAAAGTAACAATGTATATGTGGAAAACATTTTTGTTGCATAAATAGTTGAATCCAACATTGAGATTTCTAACATTGAGATACCAAAGGCGAATCTACAATTGCCATAAGTAGTTTTTTTTTTTTTTTTTTTTTTTTAACCTTCACCATAGGTAGTTGGATCATTAAAAATCACAGAATTATATAGTCATTGTATCAATTCATTTTAAAGAGCTTCATTCAACATACTGTACAAGAATTTGTCGCTCTGAGCATCCAAAAGAGACAATTTACTGCCCCCACGGACTACTGATTTCTCTATTAATTGCTTGCATTAACAAATCTAAAGATACAATTTAGTCATATTTCTACAATTATATGTTTTGCAAAAAAACATTATCTTTTAGTTGTTTGATTAATTTAGTTGAATTTCAATAAGATAATTGACAACTTACCAGTAAAAGGTGGTTAGAGGGACGATAACCAAACTCTAAAGAAGATAGCAATGTATGTGGAGATGTTTTTTGAAACAATGGAAGATGCAAGAAATTACTATAAAGATTGTGGTCGCCAGGAGGGATTTTGCATTCGTACTTGAAATTCAAGCAAGGCTCGATCACGATGCGATGTCGTGACTAATGCTAAATTTGTTTACGTGCATGAAGATAAGCATTACATGAGCACTAAGGTTAATGAGGTAGGCATAGATGATAAAGATAGTACGAAGAGAATAAGATGTTCAACTATTATGGGTAGGTGTAAATGCTAGTTTGCGAGTTGTACATGACAAGTTCTCAGGAAAATTTGTAGTGACAGGTTTTAACAATGTGCATAACCACAAATTAGTTACGCTAGCTAGGCAGGTGAAAATGATGTCCAACCGGCATGTGTTGAAAGTGTTTGCCCGGTTAGACATCGATACAATCCCTTATCATTTTATTCTTCCAAGATGCAGGCAAGAGGCAAACAAATTTAGAATTATGGATTCATGAGGCTTGGTGCAGAATGATGGAAAAGAAGACTATGAGACATTAAGACTAAGACGCGTGTCAAATTTCAACTAAATTGGCTTGTCATGTGGCACTCTCACATGAGGCATAAACAATTTTTGTGGAAACTATAAATGAATTATCCAAAAGGCTTTATACAATGAAAATTAATGTGCCAAATGAAGTTTCTAAGCCTAACATGAATCTTGCCCAAAATGTTGGTGATGAATGTGCTTCTCAATCTTTACTTTTAGATCCAAACATCTCACAAACCAAGGGTAAAAAGAAGGAAGCAAAGGAGAAAGACCTTGGGTAGCCGTTCTCGAAGATTAAAAAGTGGTATTGAGTTGGCCCAACAAAAGAAGAGAAGAAAGTGTGCATTATGTCTTATGTTGGGACACGATAAGCGAATATGTCCTTCAAATCTGAATAGAAAAAAGATTGATTCAACTAAGTAAGTAAGTTGGGTTAACCATCTTTTGCCATATGTCTTTAGATAATTCTCATCTTATATTATATGTGTCTTAATGATACCTTTTATGTTAAAGTTGTAGATAATGAAGAAATACAAAAGTTGGGCCAAGATACAGATCCTGATCAATGACAAATGCATACTTCCCTTTTCATGGTTACCGTGAAAATATAATGTTAGCCCTAAAGTCAATTCCATTGACCACATTTTGATGATCAACAAACATTACTTTAATTACTAACAAATGGTTAAATGTTGTGTCTCCTTATATTCAAAGATATATCTTGTTGGAACTCATCAACATATCTCAAGCACCTCAAAGCGCAAATGTTCAATCAAAAGCTTATGAAGATCAACCTATAAAGATCAACTTGAAAACAAGATTATGAAGATCAAATTGAAGCCAAGTTGTATCTCCATTGTACTAGGAAAGCTTATGTAAGGCATCTCAAATTATTTAACCTTACATAGCTCAAGACAAAATGTTTTACTCATATTGCATTGGCATATATACATATCCTTGGAATCTAGTAAAATGTTATTAAACTAAGTCAAAAATACTTTTGAATACTTAGTTAACTAGTTTGCATGTTGGAAGTTGATTTAGATTTAAGAAACTTAGAAAAATGGCTTAAGAACATATCTAGTCGACTAACCCAATTAGTATAGTCAACTAACTATGATCCAGTAGCCAAGCTTTTGAAAATTCTTAATCTAGTCGACTAAACATATAAGCTAGTCGACTAACTTGCTTCTAGTTAACTAAGCCTTTTGTTCCAGTCGACTAAATGTAAGTCAGTAGCCAAGTTTTGTGAAGCAGTTAAGCTAGTTGACTAAACCCTTTGTCTTAGTCAACTAATCGTGACCGGGAAACTTAAATGCTTTGAATATTTGATTAGTAGTCGACTAACTCCCTTGTTTTAGTCGACTAACTCTTCTGCAAAAGCAAAACGGCTAATTCCCTTTGTAGTAAGCTGAGCATTAATTGCCCCCTGCTGCTCCCCTCTTAACCAATCAGATCTAAGAAAAATGCAACGGCCATTTGAGACCAAATGCATTATAAATAGAGCTCTTACTCTCATTTATTGTAATGAATCCATATAGTTAAAAGCATTCATTGTGAGTATTTATTATTCAAGCTTTCTTATGAAAATCTCTTGAGCTATCTTTGTTAATCATTTGAGAAGCTATTAGTTTGAGTTTGTACTTGTGCAAATCAACTTGAAGAAAACTTCAAGGCTTATCTAAGTGAATATAGTTCATCTACTCAAGCTACTTCTCAAGAATCAAGCTATAGTTCTCTCAAAGCTCTTATTTTTCACATCTCTTATATTCTATCTTTGTTGAGAGTTTATTGAGAGCTTATTTGTTGTATTCTCAGTGTGTTGAGAATCATATTTGTGCTCATTCATCTTCACTTGTATTTCTTGTGAGATTAAGGTTTTGTGTAAACCTTGTTGGTGAGAATCTTCTACCGTTAAAGAAGATTATGGGTGAGAGTCTTCTACCTTGAAAGAAGGCTGTGTAAAGGTTTTAATCTCCACCGGAAGTGAGATTGATAGTGGATTAATCCTCTAGACGGAGATCTTGAGGCGTGAATGTAGGCGGAGACAGAACCACGTTAAAATCATTATGTTTGAATCTCTCTAACTCTATCTCTTGCATTTCAATTTATATACTTGCTATATTAATTGTTGAGTTGTGATTCAAATTGCATTCTTGTTATTAAACTTTTTGAGTTTTTAAAAAACACTCAAATCCCATTTGTAAATCTATTTTTATTTGCCAATACTCTATTCCTCGCCCTCTAGAGTATACTTTGGGACAACATATAACATGTTTTATGTATTACCCACTAAGTTTAATGTTCATTCCATTATTTAATGGACACTAAAAAATTTTGTTCCTTTTGTGACAGGAACATTTAAGTCTTGAAAATGGGTAGGAGGAAGCCTTGTTTTTGCTAACAATTTTGTATGGGACTCTTGTTGTTCCAAGAAAGGTAACATTTTTTTAATATACAATTTTCTTTGACCCCTTTGATTTTGTTGATCAACTTTATTTTAGTGGCGATACTACCTTAATGGTCATGAATATTTATAAAGTTTCAATTACTTCTAGGAATTTGGCATGAGTAGATGATTAATTAAATTATATGATTGCAGCGGTATATAATGCATTACGAATTGATGTCGTTATCAGTGATTGTGTGAAGTCACAAGTTTTTGGAATTTAATTTTTTGAAAGTTTATTGTATTTTGCTACCATATATGATGTGAACTTTTTGTGTTGGAATTTTTATAGATTCTAAAATGGATAGGAGTTTGCGAGTTTTTGGAAGCACATGCGAGGAAATTATGATAAGTTCACAAGATTTCCTTATGAAAGCTGAAGATGCTAATGATTTTGGAGCTTGCTGAACCTATTATTTGTGATCAAGATATTATTATATCTTGATTTTTCTTGTAAAATATATGGTCTTCCAATATGGCATGATGATGCATCTTAAGTTTTCGGTAGCATTAAAAAAAGGCGTGTTTGTTTGTTGACAACTTGTTTTAAATTTAGGGATTCAAGATATCTTGATGTACATTTAGTTTGATCTTTATACTATCAATCTTATTAGAACTTGATGGATTTGCTTTGTTTCAATTAATTTTTCTTTGTTAGACCAACCTGTTATGGATGGATAATAATGTTAGATGATATATCTTATGCAATGTGTGGGGAGTAGGGATGTATAGGAATGGAGTTATGATCTTATGCATTGTTGCCACTAATGCAATATATGCAATTTTGTATAAGGGCTCAAGAGCTTTAAAATGACCCAAAGAAGGTCATACAACCTTAGTTGTCGTGCATGGTTTCACATAATTTGTAAAGTGAAGATTGAAGTGTAAATGTGGAAATACAAGCACAACAATGACTGGATAGTGTTTACTTGGTATAATAGTTATTATTTTGTCTACATAAGGGTATTTTAGTCCAAAAAAATATTTAGGTAATTATTTTTAAATCGGGTTCATTCACGTAATATTCTGAAAACTTACGATTATATATTGACGTAAAGTGCCCAAAAAAAATGGGTTTTATACCAATAGGACCTTGGTATAAGAGTGCTATACCAATAGGCCCTGCTTTTTTTTTATGATACTTGTATGTGTGAAATTTGATTAAAATGGACAAAAATACCCTTTCATTAACAGGATATTATCCAATATTATCCGATATTATCAGAAAATCAACTTAATAGGATATTATCTAATATTATCTCCATGAATCAGGGAATATTTCAAATATTGAAACTCATTTACAAAGGAAAATCCACCCTAAATTAGGGTCCCTAATCAACTTCCCTAAAATCAAGGGATTATATCAAAATAAAATTAAGGGATTATTTCAAATATTGTGCCTCTAGCTATGCCCTTCGTGCTTTTTCAATCCTGACTACTAGATATGGCTACCAGCTCTCGAAATGATGAAATTGGTTAGCTCTTACTCTAGCTATTTACCTGCAAGGAGGGAATCTGCTGTTGATGCTTCATAACGACTATGATAATCTTTTTTATAAGCCTTGCACTCTACGAACATGATCCCAGCAAGATATATCTAGATCTCACTTTATTTTTACAGAGATACTAGTATCTCTGTAAAATTATAGTCTATAAAAAAGAGAGAGCCACGACTCTCTACCCATAAAACACCCTCTCAATGTAAGACCTCCTAAACCAAAAAATGATAGAACATATTACCAGAGAGTCATGACTATATCATCACAGTCCATATAAATTTGATCTTTAAACAAAATAAAGAGGAAACCAAAAAAAAAAAATAGAGAGAGACACGCCCTGGTAATATGACTCTATGGTAATATGTCCACATGTACATGATTGAGTCA
>JAESVK010001065.1:0-24707 GCA_017140935.1 Hamamelis virginiana
GTTTTCTTGTTATTTTATGTACGTATGCATGATTAGAAGTAGTTTTATTATTATTTTATGTGAGTATGCATGTTTGGGTTAGTTTCTTGTGGTTTTATGTGTGTAAGCATGCTAGGGTTATTTTTTGTTACGATTTTATGTTTAGGATGAGTCCATTGTTATTATTTCATGTATGCGAGCATGCCTAGGGTAAGTATTGATATATTCATATTGTTATTTGAATCTCTAAATGATTGATTGATGGTGTTAATGGTGATATGAATGTGTTAATATGTATTCTTGACATGTGATGAGTTGTGAGTCATTTTCTATGCTTTTTTCATGATTATTTGAACACATGATATTGATTTGATTGTTTGAACATGAAATTGTGTACGAGGGAGCATGCAAAGGTAAGATTCTCCCCTTGTGTTTGAACTAATTATTTAAGCATATTTTTGTGTACTTTTTGATATGTTTTGCATGGTAAATTAGTCAAGCATATTAGATTGTATGCTAGGATGTTTATTTGATGTTTTTATGGATTAAAAATGTTTTTTTTAAGTTACTTTAATCATGTATTCAAATCTGTCCAGATTTGAATACATGGTTTAAAGTGGTTTAATTAACATTTTTAAGCCATATTTTGCATGATTTTATTAGTAGTTTCATAGTATATTCATGTAGAAAGCATGCTAGGACATTTTCACATTTTTATTATTTGTTTTCATGATTTTTAAAGTGGTTTAAAGTTCGTATTCAAATCTGTCCGGGTTTGTTTATGTCTTTAAATTATTCTAAAAATTATTTTAGGGCCAAATCTAACTTAGGAATATGCTTAGGATCACATAGTTTGATTAATATGCATTTAGGAACATTTTCATGCATGATTGGAGTTGATTTTGTGAATGTTTGATTAATTTAGTTAAATTTCAGCATGCATTGCATTAGTATTTTTAAGATTTTAGAAATACTTTAGGGCTAGTTAGAGACCCTAGGCTAGGAAGGTCACTTGACCTTCCTTAGGAATTTCCTTTGTTGTAAAGATCATGATCAGATTTGTGTGTTTTATTTGATTTAAGAGTCGATCTTCGAGAGATTTCCTAAAAGATTTTTGATGCAATATTTATGAAATAAATATGATTTTATGAGATATTTGATTATTAATTGATTTTCAAAAGATTTGAAATATTTTAAAAGATTTTTACTTTGGAATGAAATTCCTCTCAATATGATTTGCTTTCTTGAAATATCCTTGAAAAAGATTTTCAATTGGAATTTAATTCTAAAGATAAGAATTATTTTGGAACATTTGGATTTTATGAATATCTTTTAATTTGAAATAATTTTAAGTAAATGATTTTGAAAGAATAAAAACTCTCGAAGTTAGAGTCTTGAATTAGGTCGAAATACCTTTGATGATGTGATTGATTACAATAGGAGAGTCCTAGGGTAGTCGAACTACGTGGACTTTGATACTTGCTAGGTGATACTAGTAAGTTACGTAGGCGCTAATAGGGCTCAAGTCCGCCCTAGGATGCCCGTAGGGTATTCTAGGTTCTTAGGGTTTGTTTGTATTTTTTTATTATTATTAATATAACTAATATAGATAATGCATTTATATCACTATTTTTTTGGTTGATTAGATTATTTAGGATTGTTTGCATTGAGAAATTTAAATAGCCCAAATAAATTAGAAGTCCTTTAATTAGGGCGAGGTAGGTGCCTACAAGTGAAAGCTTGGAACCTTCCCACGTCGTAACCTAGCCCCCGAATCCAACTCTGGTTTGTAGAATGTCTTTTCATTGAAAATGGAGTTTGTTTTGTTTTAAAATAAAACATTTTTATGGTTTCCTTATTCCTTAAAAATAAGGTGGCGACTCCTTTGTTTGATTTCTAAACCCCCCCTAATCACATCGCCCGGCGATGATGTGGACTACACACCTAAAGCCCCGTCCACGAGGCTGGTCCACAGAACTGGCGACTCCGCTGGGGACTTCGAGGGCTAAACTTCATTGATTTAATTGGGCTATTTAATTTCTTAAATTAATTAAAATCAACCACTTGCATTTGTGTGACTGCATATCATTTTAGTTATATTAGCTGCATGTCATTGTGTGATAGGACGATGTTGCCTTGCCAAATGATGGTCTAGTCCTGATCCCTGTCTCCACTCGACACTAGGGCAATCATGACGAAGCCATCAACCTATTGTCAAGTACCCTTCGGGGTATATCAATGGCCAATCAGTACTGTTTGACCCACGCGGCACGCCATGTGTCACATGTGGTTAGGTATATGGATTGGTCTGCAATAGGAACCTTTGAACCCACCTTTTGCATTAGTCCATGTAGACAGCCAAGTAGGACACTCTACCCTACAGTGCTTGCACACACCTGTTATGCTGCCGAAATTTCGACACACAATTGTACTGTTATGCTGCCGAAATTCCTTTTGGTATTTAACTGTACCTTTATGCTGTCGAAATTTTTCCTTGACACATACCTACGCCGTTATGCTGCCAAATTTCTTTTAGCACATAATTGCGTCGTTATGCTGCCGAAATTGTCCCAATTTGATGAGAGCCTTGTTTGTGAATGCTAGAACTTAGGGATATGTGCCCTTGGATAAACTTTGATATTTTTAATATAGGCCCTTTATTTTAAGGATTTTGGTCCTTAGAATGAAAAGACTATTTTGAGGACGGAAGAGAATATTCTAAAGGTACATACCCTTTTCTGTGATTAGGCTGTTTTGACTTGTTTTGACTAAGACCTTCGATTCAAAGGAAAGTGCCCTGAGAATGAAGGACTGGTCCTTGGTGTTGCTCTTTATGCCTTGTTTGGTTGATCATGTTTTATTTCCCTATTGGTGATTCTGATTTATTTCCTAATTTCTAAGGAAGTGCCCTTGTGAGATAGGGAAATGAGTTGGAATTATGATAGGACGGTTTTCTCCTTTCTCTTTCTCTCTGTTTGGATAGCACCTCCTTGATAGTCTGTCAATAGGTTTTGAGTATAATGGACTTGTCCCTTTTTTTCTAAAAAAGCCCATTTCATGGTGTAGAATTCCGGCCTGGCGTCGTGATTCTAGAGGGCGTCTTTTTAGTGTTGAACCCCCGAGTGTATCCTCAATGGCTGACGGAGAATCCAGTACCACTGCTACAGTGTTGAATGCAATAATGGACCGAATTGATGCCCTGGCCCGTGAGACTGAACAGATTAAGAAAATGTCCCAAGATAAACAGATCAGTACAGATCAGGTTAGGGAGGCCCATTTAGAGAACCCGAAGAGTACCTCTGATCCACCTATTCCAGCCCAAGTTGATGACAGTGCCAAGGCCCAGGCAGGAGCCAAGTCTAAGCCCATCAATCTAGATGGCGAGCCCAGTGAATCTAGATTTCTCTCTGGGGATCCGATCCTGTTGTCGAGTAAGGTTGAAGCCTTAGAGAAAGCCCTGAAGGGGATGCGTCGGTCTAATGACATGGTTGATGTGACATCTTTTTCCCTGTTCCCCAAGGCCCGTATGCCGTTCAGTTTTAAGATGCCTGAATTAGAGAAGTTTGATGGGATGGGTTGTCCTAAAACCCATTTGAAGATGTATGTGAGGGCGATGCAACCTCGTGGAGCTGATGATGAGCTGTTGGCTCAGATGTTTCATGAATCACTGAAAGGGTCAGCCTCGAAGTGATTTTTATCCTTAGATGAGACTAAGTTGAAGACATGGGAGGATGTTTGCAATGAGTTCACTAATCACTACAAGTACAACACTGAGATTGATGTGACTCGTAGGGATCTTGAGACTACTAAGCAGGAACCAAGGGAGAGTTTCTCTGCCTTCATTTCCAGATGGAGGGCGAAAGCTTCGCAGATGACCCACAGGCCTACAAATGATGAACAGGTGCAGATGGTACTAAAGAGTCTCTTGCCTATCTACAACAAGTATTTGTTCTCACAGTATTTCCCTAACTTCAAAGCCCTTGTTATTGCCGGTACTCAAGTTGAAGATGCTCTGGCTAGTGGGGCTCTCAAGGCCGAAGAACCTTTCAGAAACCGCCAACCACCTCTCAACCGCAAACCCAACCCTGAAGTCAATGCCATTGCCCAACTTATTCAAGCTACCCAATCAAACTGCCCATTCCAAGCTAGAGAGCCGGCCCGCCAGTTCACCAATCTATACATGTCCCTAGAACGTGTCCTTGAGAAATTGAAGGCACGTGGTCTCCTCACCCCTTTGGAACCCCGGCCTCTTCCAGATCCATTACCCATAAACTTCAAGGAGAATGAGTATTGTCAGTTCCACCAATCTAAGGGCCATCACACCAACCAATGCATGCGCCTTCGCCATGAAATCCAAGACCTCATTGACAAGAAAGTCATTGCCCCACCAAATCCACCAAGTCAACCAAATGTCACCAGTAACCCTCTTCCAACCCATGTTGTACCACCACCAGCTCAAATCAACGCCCTGGGCCTCGACGACCCAAAAATTCGTCACCCAATCCGCCCATATGTCCCACTCAAAACTACCCTAACCGAAGCCTTTTACCAAGCCCGATCCCAAGGCCTCATTACCCCACTCATACCTCGCTTCCATAAGCCTTTTTGCCAGTACCACAACATCTTCGGGCAAGACACGGAGAATTGCAGAGTTTTAGGGAAACTGATTCAGGATTTACTTGATGATGGAGAATTGTATCAGTATGAAGAACCTGAGCAACCTGAAGTTCTCGAAGAAGCTCCTAGAAGTGGGAATTCTCAACGTCAGTTGAAGGAGAGATATCTAGCGGGAGACCCGGAGGTCGGATTGTTAGGAGAATCGAGCGGCAAATTTGATTATTATGTGCTCTATTCATCGAGAAAGATTTCCGATTAACCTATCATTCCAAAGGGATGGGATGATTTACCTGCAGAAGTTGAACCAGATATTCCTTCTTCACCCGAACGGTTGAGTCAGGATATCATGCAGAAACAGTTTGAGAATGGAACCTCTTCAGTCGTGAAGATCACCGGGGAAGACAGTGATTTGATCGGTATGATTGAATGGGAGGATCTCATAAGCACACCTGAGACCATAGAGAATCTGTGGGCTAGTGATGAGGAAGTAGACCATCTGACTCGAGGCGGACGCCATTTCAAGCCAGCTCATTTGGAAGCCAGTAATCCGTTGGGGGAATTAGAGAAGGGTCAGCGATCAGATGTTATAGAAGAAGAGGAAGAGATACTGAAACAGTTGAAGAGAACACATGCTAACATTACCATTTGGGGATTGCTCATGGCTTCACAGAAACATAGACAGACAGTGCTTCGGTTGTTGAATCAGGTGCAGGTTCCTATTGATACGTCCCCTGAGGGTTTGGTAGGTTTAGTAAATCCGGTTCATCATGGACCGTCCATCTCATTTACTGAATCTGACTTACCCGAGAGTGGGAGTAATCATCTGCAAGCTCTGTACATCACTGTGGATATTTTGGGAAAAAGGGTTCCCTCAGTTTTAGTTGACAATAGATCAGCATTGAATGTATGTCCACTCAGTACTACTACTGCATTGGGGATTGAACCATCTGAGTTTTCGCCATCAGGACAGACTGTCAGAGCTTATGACAACACTCGCAGAGAAGTTGTGGGAATGGTGACTCTTCCAGTTGTTATTGGGCCAGTAGAATTCAAGGTTGATTTCTAAATCCTAGATGTACCAGCCAGTTTCAATCTGCTTTTGGGAAGACCGTGGATTCATTCGACCGGGGCTGTGCTGTCGTCGCTTCACCAGAAAATTAAGTTTCCACACCAGGGATCAGTGGTCACTTTGAAGGGAGATATGGAAATGAACCGAAATAGTCGAGTGCCAATCTGTGAGATCAGCCATGAGTCGTCAGAAGTGTTACTGTCAGGGTTCGAGTATGTACATGCTATCGAAGGATAGCCCGAGCAGAGGGAGTTGATACCTCTTGATTATAATCCTTATGGGAATCTGCACGTAGGACAGATCATGAAAGAAATGGGATTCTTCCCTGGAATGGGATTGGGCCGAAGGTTGCAAGGCATCGCTGAAGTTTTGAAGTACCCGTCTTCCTTAGTAGGCTACAAACCTACTAAGGAAGATAAGAAGATAATGGCTCAGAAGAAGAAACAAAAAGACTCTGCGAGGGCGAAAGGACGAACCCTTAACTCAACCCTTGAGCCATACAGACCAACTTTGAATGGGGCTTTCGTCAAGGAGGGTGATGACTTTCCATATTGTGGTTTCCCTGAATCGTGCTACCTTGAGGATCAAAAGATCAGTGTACCTGGGTTTGATATTTTCTTCAGTGATAAATGGTGTTCTCCTATTGCTTCAGTGATCGATGATGCTATTACTAGTGAGACTGGTAAGGAAAAAAAGGATTGGGTTGAAGACCTTGATGCTGGTGCCATGACAGTTATGTTCGAGCAGGCGGTTCTGTGTCTCGAATTGCATACTTATGAAGTCGAGGCGATCTATCCAATTGAACCTACAACTTCACCCTTATCAAACTGGGGCTATGAAGATTGTCATTTCATCCATGATTGTGAGGAGATCGAGTCACTTCCATCTGATGATAACTTGTAGGTGTCTTCAGTAGAATAGGATTTCCCTGCTTTCTTTATAGTAGTGTAGGATTTCCTTGTTTCTAATAAAAACCTCAACCTCATTTGAAGAGGTATGAGTGTCAATTTGTTTCATCTTCTGTGTTCAGTTATTCAACTTTCAATCAATAAAAGAAGTATTCATTCTCTTCTCATCTCTCTTGCAGTGTCTCTTTTTTATCGTCATTGGATTTGTATGGCATGAATATAGACCCGCGAGAGGATGTTCCTCCTCAGCTCGACGAGCAATATGGAAAGGGGCACGCTTAACCTAACATGGATGAATTAATTTCAATCAATTTAGGGACGGATGAATCACCTAAAATAATTAAAATTGGATCAACACTGTCGCCGCAAGAGAGGGAATCATTGGTAGAGGTTTTGAGAGAGAACATTAAAGCTTTCGCATGGTCGTACCAAGATATGCCAGGCATTGATCCCGACATTGTACAGCACTTCATCCCCACTGATCCTAACATGAAGCCAGTCAAGCAGAAGTTGAGGAGAATGAAGTCAGAATGGGCCTTGAAGATTAAGGATGAGGTGATCAAGTAGATGAATGCCGGATTTCTACAAGTAGTGGAGTACCCAGAATGGTTAGCCAACATCGTTCCAGTGCCTAAGAAGGACGGGAAAGTACGAATGTGTGTTGATTTCAGAGATCTCAATAAGGCGTGTCCTAAGGATGATTTCCCTCTACCTCATATAGATCTATTGGTCGACAACACTGCTGGCCATGCACTCTTGTCTTTTATGGATGGCTTTTCGGGTTACAACCAGATCAAAATGGCTTCCCAAGATATGGAAAAGACAGCTTTCATTACACAATGGGGGACATTTTGTTATCGGGTTATGCCCTTCGGCCTTAAGAATGCTGGCACGACATACCAAAGGATGGCTACCACACTGCTGCATGATTTGATTCACAAGGAGGTGGAAGTGTACGTAGATGATATGATTGTGAAGTCTGTGGATAGGGAAGGACATTTAGCTGCTCTGAAAAAGTTCTTTGAAAGAATTATCAAGTACAAGCTGCGTCTGAACCCTCAGAAATGTGCATTTGGAGTGACTGCTGGGAAGCTGCTCGGTTTTATGATCACATAGAGAGGGATAGAAGTAGATCCGGGGAAAATCAAAGCCATCATGGAGATGCAACCACCAAAGACAGAAAAGAAAATCCGGGGATTTTTGGGACGAATTCAGTTTATCAGCCGCTTCATAGCTCAGTTAACAACTATCTGCGAGCCGATTTTCAAGCTGCTAAAGAAGGATGTACCGACTAAGTGGAATGAGGAATGTCAAGAGGCATTTGATACCATCAGAAGGTATTTGAGCAACCCACCAATACTGGTTCCCCCGCGACAAGGTGAACCGTTATTACTTTACTTAACTGTCACAGAAACCTCGATGGGAGCTATGTTAGATCAATATCTTGAAGAATCCTTGAAAGAGAATGCCATCTATTACCTCAGCAAGAAAATGACGGATTATGAAGTGAACTATAGTGCTTTGGAAAAGACATGCGTAGCATTGGTATGGGCAACTCAAAAGCTTCGCCATTACATGATGTCTTTCCAAGTACTCTTGATCAGTCGAATGGACCCATTGAAGTATCTGCTTGAGAAGCCTGCTTTGTCCTATAAGACAGCGCGGTGGTTATTGTTATTGTCAGAATTCGACATTCAGTATGTACTGCAGAAATCAGTAAAAGGAAGAGCTATAGCAGAACACCTGGCAGAATGTGCTACTTCACAAGCAGACAATGGCAATTACCAGTTCCCGGATGAAGAAATCCTTGTGGTAGAGAAGAAGGTGTGGAAAGTGCACTTCGATGGAGCATTAAATAGGAAAGGATGTGGCATAGGAGTTTGTCTGGAGACACTTGAAGATGTGATGATACCTGTGGCAGTGAAACTGAACTTTAAGGCAACCAATAACATAACTGAGTATGAGGCTTGCATTTTAGCCTTAGAATCAACATTAGCCTTGGGAATAGAAGAGCTCGAAGTGTATGGGGATTCAGCCCTTATCATATGCCAGACTAGAGGAGAATGGAAGACTAAGGATGAGAAGCTACTGCCATATCACGATTATCTAGAGACACTGGCAAAAGAATTCCGTCAAATAAAATTCTTTTACCTGTCTAGGCAAAAGAACAAGTTTGCGGATGCCTTAGCCACTCTAGCATCCATGGTAGAGATCCCAATAGAAGGGGGAGTAGCACCAATGATCATTGAATCTAGAGAAGAACCCATCTATTGTTGTGCCCTAAGGGAAGGAGAACCAAACGACGGGAAGCCATGGTACCATGATATTCAGCAGTACTTAGAAAAATGGGAGTATCCACCAGAAGCATCCTATGTTGACCGAAGAACTTTGAGAAGGTTGGCTAGCCAGTTCATCTTGTGCAGTGGGAAATTGTATAAAAGATCTTATGACGGTGTCCATCTCTTGTGTGTAACAGAAGATGAAGCAGAACGGATCATTCAGGAAATACATGAAGGGGCGGCTGGGGCTCCACACATGAATGGGTATATGCTTGCGAAAAAGATTATGAGACTGGGTTACTATTGGTTGACCTTAGAAAGTGATTGTGCTAAACATGTTAAGAAATGCCATAAGTGCCAGGTGTTTGCAAGTGGTAAGCATCAGCCATCCATGCCACTCACTACCATGTCATCACCATGGCCGTTTGCAACATGGGGCATTGATATCATCGGCAAGATCACTCCTGCAGCCTCGAATGGGCACGAGTACATATTGGTGGCCATAGATTACTTTACCAAATGGGTAGAAGCAGCGTCGTACAAGACTTTGAATGCTAAGCAGGTTGCCAAGTTCATACAGTGCAACATCATCTACCGATATGGAGTGCCACGTGAGTTTATTTCAGACAATGGGCAACATTTCAAAAAAGAGACTAAAGAGCTTCTTAAGAAATATGGTATAGTACATCACCATTCCTCTCCTTATCGTCCGCAGACTAATGGAGCAGTAGAGGCAGCTAACAAGAATTTGAAGACCATTTTGAAGAAGACCACTGAAACATACAATGATTGGCATGAGAAGTTGCCTTTGGCATTGTGGGACTATCGCACATCCATTAGGGCGTCAACTGGGGCTACGCCTTACTCGTTTGTGTATGGTATGGAAGCAGTGTTACCAATTGAGTTAGAGATACCTTCACTAAGGGTAGTTATGGAAAGCCAACTAGCAGAAGTCGATTGGATGAGGGATAGATATGAGCAGCTGTCACTAATTGATGAGAAGAGATTGAGGGCCCTGTACCATGTTCAAGGTTATCAGAGAAGGATAGCTCGAACATTCAACAAGAGAGTTAAAAACAGGGGCTTAAAGAAAGGGGATTTGGTACTCAAAGAAATCAGAATGCCGATTCATGATCCGAGAGGAAAGTTCAAGCCTACTATCAGGCGGAGCCGTGCGTCTTATGGACATAGATGGGATCGAATTCTCTCAACCTACCAATTTGGATCAATTGAAAAAGTATCATGTATAAATAAAAATAAAAATAAAAAAAGAAGAAGCCCGCTAAGTAGAAAACCTGAAAAGGCTGCTTAGGCAAAAATTAGGGCAAAAGCTCGCTAGGTAGAAAACCTGCAAAGGCTGCTTAGGCAAAAAGTAGAGCATTAAAAAAAAAATGCTTTTCAATTGATCCCATGAACTACAAGGACCTGATTCTCCAAGTATTCAAAACAAGAAAGTTGAAAGTTTTATGAGAAAAAGAAATATTCAAAGGATGGAGATATGTAAGCAGCCCATAAAGTTACCTTGGGTGCGGTCAAATTCTTTAAGGCAAAACAACCCTGTGTTTGTTTTCAATTGTAATTGTTTGAAGTGATTTATTCAAAACTAAAAAGATAGAATTCTTTTATTCATGAAATGAAGAGAAACCTTTCAAAGGTTTATTACATGCCATATGATTCTAATTCCATTCATTCTGAATAATAAAAAGCATGGGAAATATGTTTCAAAAGTTCTGTCAAATCCTTCGTTCCTTCCTTGAAATTCCTTCAGAGTCATCATCTCTTCTTCTCTTGTAAAGTACTACTTGTAAAGCGTTAGGTGGAAGTGACGAAGTGTCCCCTCGCTCTTCAGACGAGAGACTTTCAATAAGTCCTGAAATCCTAGCCTTCATTTCTTGTCCCCGAGTACCCATATTCTGAGATAACCATTGCCTATAAGCCTCATCCAGTTCAAAAGGCCCATGAGAGAAATCAATGTGAGTTGTGCGCAATACAGATGGCCACCTTGACATCAAAACCTTCACCAATGATGGAGAGATCGCCTTGGAAGTATAAGTATGCTCTAAGAGAGATGGAATTGTCTGTTTGACTCCCATTTGGCGAAGCAATCGGGTTGCTCAATAGAAAGAATTACATTTCAACCCTACCAGAATAACCACAGAATAACTTAGAGAACAGAGCAGATAATGGCCAGAACAGTTCTAGTAATGTACATACACCATAAAAGTGAGAAAACTTGTTTTAGTACAAATATTTACAAGTTACATATGATTTTCAAAGTGAAACCCCGTGTCTCATAGAGGATTGATCAACGTCTTCGAGAGTTCCTCCTTATCCCTCTGCTAGATCCCTCGCCAGCTGAAGAATGACGTGGTGGGTCAGGTGCTTGAAACGGTGTTCACAGTTTGATCAGTTTGTGAAAAGGGAAGGAAGCTGAATTTGAGAATGTGATTTGAGGTTACCTGTTGACGAGTGAGAGCGGAGGTCCTCAAGCTCATCCTGCGAAGGTCACGCCTCATGGCGGTAGTAAGATCAATGTAATCCTGGCAATACTCTCGAGGGACCTGTCAGAAATGAATGATGTCAGTGTATCAGTGGGAATGTGTGTGCAATTAATTGGTTCAGTGAGAGGTTCACCTGTTCGTAAGATGGGTCTATGTGATATCCCTCATCGACTGAAGGTCGTGAAATAGTAGAAGTCACGAAATTGTCTTCAACTATTAGTTCTATGTTCCAATCTGCAGGCTGCAAGGCAGGAGACCTATTTGTTTCTTGATCATCATCACTAACAGCAGCTCTAGAGCTTTGACCCCGGGAACGACGACTCTGTGGACATAAAGATGAAGTTTTGTGATTGCATTTACAGGGACGAAAGAAAGTGTTATATTTACATACCCTTTGAGGAGGTTCTCCAGTCGCCAAGGGGCGCATCAAGAATTGTTGACAGAAGACCTCGTAGCTCGCATCAGAGAAAATGAAAGCAGAAAGATCCACTCCTCTCTTAGACTCTAACAGGGCCTCACCCTTCAGTTTATCAGTGTGACGCATATTTGCAGGAGGCAGAAAAGGCACCCTAGCTGCATCCATGTTTCCATAAACTTGGCGACAGACTCTTTCACCCAAGAACCAGTATCTGCCAGCAGGCCCCTCAAACAAGATTCGCCTATGTGTTAGGAGTACACTATGCATGTGGGGGGGAGCCAAAGTAGTCCTCCAAGTACCCCATGGGTCCCAGTTCACCTGAAGATTATGAAGAGTATGAGAGTTGAATCTAGAAGATTTAAGGGAAAGACAGTGGTTTGGGATTTTACCTGTTCTGCAGTGAGACCGGCAAGGATAGCTTTGGCAGCAGCATAATCATACCTATGGAGGTTGGAGTGCTTCCTGTGGCATGGATCAAAGCGGGCTAAAAATGGCCATTGGTTAACCCCCTCTTTCAAGAGAGGACAACCAAGACCCAAGTAGATGAATGCCCATACCTGCATGAGAGAAAGATCAAGAAATTGACAAAGATTTAGAGAGATTTTATTTAAAGACATCAGATATCAGTACCTGCCATATGAAAGCTAAGCCGCCGAAGTCTTGAGCAGCATCTCGTGATTTGTCACACATGGAGCGATACATAGTCGCTAATGCAGCTCCGCCCCAGTCATACAGATGAATATTATCCGTAATCTCCAAACTCTTCAAAAAGCCTAGAGGGGCTATGTCCTGTGTACCTGCAAAGAAAGTGCATGAGAGCAGATACAAAATGAATGCACGGGCAATATCCTCGGGTTCCCCTCCCTCCTCTTCATTTTGAACACTGAAGTGATTATAGAGCCAAGAACGCCTGACTCCTTTTTTTGTCAGAGGAACATTTTCAACGCCCAAAAGATTGTACAAGTATTCTTCATCAGTGTGAGCTTCGTCATAAAAGGCGAGTGGTTGGCCTCCAATATGAAGTCTTGTAATCATAGTGAAGTCAAATGGGGTCATAGTCATTTCCCCAAACCCGAAGTGGTATGTGTTGGTGATGTCCCACCAGAGTTCAGAAAGAGCAATCATGGCCATTCTATCCATGTTGTCGAGCCAGAGAGAATCCAAGAAGAATTTAAAGCCTGCTTGCTCAACAATGGCCTTGGCTTGGGGTTGGCGTGTCTCCATTAATTCCCACCATTTGATGAGCTTACCTAAGGAATATCTTGTACGGATTTCGAAATTGGGCTACATAAACACATTTGGGGTTATATTCACATCAAAGCAAATGTTGTTATTTCCAAAGGAACTTTGATTCAAATGTAATGCAAGTATGACTATTGATTTACATATCATGAATGAAGTAAAATTTGTGCTTTGAATGAGCCAAAATGATCAATACATTTTCAAAAGGTTTTTACAAAAAAAGATGTATGCATATTGTATGACACAATTTATTATCAAAGGCATGGGTGGTGTGTCACCAAAATCTAAAATGTTTCAAATTCAAAATTGATGGTGTTTTAATCAAATTAAACATCATAGAAAATTTTTGAGATACTTTACGTGACATGAAATGACTTGTAAAGAAGAAAATGGATAATGGTGTCATTGAGGCATTTTATCAAACATGTGATATGCATATTTTCAAAATGATATTTTCAAAGAAGATTGCTTATGGCAAATACTTTCTAAAATCCTACAAAAATCATTGAAACATGATTAGGATATGTTTGATTTGAAAAATCAAAGTTTACTTCATTGAGGCATTTCATCAAACACTTGGTGTGCACCATTGTCAAGCTTGTGAAGCTATGAAATGGGGCTCCCATGCTCTTCCCAAGGGTTACAATGATATGAAAATCAACAATCACAACATGCAAACAAGCATTTTAATTCAATCAATTGCATATGAATCAAGAGTTATTAAGGAAATTTAACTTACATTGTCTTTGGAGTGAATATACGAAAGATGTGTTTAAGGCTCCAAGAGTAGAGATGGTGGATGAGAGTCTCCATATGAGGGTGCCTTGTATCTAGCCTTGACTTCCAAGAATGGATATTTCAAGTAAGGTGGAGGTAATTGATCCATCTTTTGAAAAGAATGGAGTATGTGGGAAATAGAGAGGTTCACACCAAAAAAGAACAGGTTGAAGAACTTGAGAGAATGAAGATGATTTTGTGTTGGCAAGAGTGCAAACCAAAGACTTGATTGAGTATGTATGAATTGAAGATCAAAAGCTAGGGTTTTGGAGCAAAACCAAGCTTGGAAGTGGTTTAGAATGAGCACAAGAGTGCATATGAGAATGAGGGGTTTAAAAAGGCAAAAAAAATTCGGGTCACACATGGTGACCGTCCTAGCTAGGACGGCCAACCGTCCAGCCTAGGACGGTTAGCCGTCCAGGCTAGGACGGCCACCAGTGTGCCCCAACTTGATTTTCTCAATTTTTGTTTTTTCGGTCAATTTCCTCCAAAATTAATTCATGTTTTGCATGGAAATTACCACTAAATGATGATTTTGAATGATGATTTTGAAATGATGATTTTGAAAACATTATATATGGGAGAAGTACCATATAATTGAGGCTGTGTTTATATGGGAGATGTACCATATGAACAATGAATTTGAATTGTTTATAATAGTGATGTGAGATTATTTTATATGAAATATAAAATAATGATCTTTATATGGGAGATGTACCGTGTAAAGAGTTGATTTTAGAGGCTTATATGGGAGATGTACCATATAAAGTGATGGGTTTGAATTGTTTTATGAGAGACATAAAATAACGTGTTTAAAACATTTCATGTGAGACATGAAATAATAAATTTGGATTATTTTATGTGGAACATAAAATAATGTGTTTGAAATATTTCGTGTGAGACATGAAATAGTGATTTGAGATTATTTTATGTGAAACATAAAATAATGGTTTATATGGGAGAAGTACCATATAATTGATGATATGTTCATATGGGAGATGTACCATGTGAACGATGAACTTGAGTTATTTTATGTGAAGCATGAAATAACATTTTGAATGATTTGAGATTATTTTATGTCATAAAATAATACTTTATATGGGAGAAGTACCATATAATTGATGATATGCTCATGTGGGAGAGGTACCATATGAACAATGAATTTGAATTGTTTTATGTGAAGCATAAAATAATGGTTTGAAAATGTTTATATAGGAGAAGTACTATATAAATAATAATTCTTATGGGAGATGTACCATAGGAATAATGAGTCTGGACTATTTTATGTGAGAGAAGTATCACATAAGATGATAATTTGTATGTGTTTATGTGATAGAAGTATCACATAAAATGATAATTTGTATGTATTTATGTGAGAGAAGTATCACATAAAATGATGGCTTGTATGTGTTTATGTGAGAGAAGTATCACATAAAATAATGATTTGTGTATGCTTATGTGAGTGTGATATCACATAAATGTTTGTTTTGTGGTTTGTTGGTGTGATTGATTTTGAAATAATTGGAAGTGTGACTTCCAAGAATTATTTTCATTCTGGATTTGTTCAAGAAATAGATTCCAATGTTGGTAAAAAGTTGGTTTGATCATCCCTCTTTTTGTTGTGGCAAAAATGGGATGTCATTTTGTTTCGTTGGTATTACATGGCGAAGCCATGAAACACCAACGAGGGGCTTCTATGGACACCCCATTTTTACCAATTATTTCTACTATGTGTTCATGCAAATGATTAACTAGAATAGCTGATCATTGGGTGAGGAATTGGCCTTGTAAAGACCAAATTGACCAAATTGCCCTTTGCTGAGGAAAAGGACAATTCATTATTTCATGTGTACATTTGGATTAGAATCAACCCATTTGTATTGCATTCGACTTTTGAGGTGTTTTAGAACATCCCTGTAAATTTTCATGGCATTCTGATGAGAGCTCGATAGGTAATTAGGGTTTTTGCGACTTGAAGGGCATTTTCGTCTTTTTTCTCGTATAATTTCCGAATGACCTCCGAATTCGAAACGGATTGTTTCATGAGGTTTATATGGATGTGGGGAGTGTATTTGGTGTATCAATTGAGCCTTTGAATGGTTGGGATGGATTCTCCCAAAATCGATCCCACGGGTAAAGATGAGCCGAATTAGGGTTTCGATCAAATTGACCGTGAATTGGTCGTTTTCACCAAAACAAAAGATTTTCAAAACATGTTGTTAAGTACCAATTTCATGTTGAAACCATGTTTTTAGAAGTGGTGCAAGCCTAATTGATCAATTTTACAAAACAGAGAATGGTCATATGACCAATTTTGGCACAACCGGGTCAATTGGCTAGCTTTTTGCTAAAACCCTTGACCATGGTCAATTGATTTTAACCAAAAACATTCTAAAAATGTGGAGGATCAAAACACGGTCGTTTTGAGCCCTGAACCATCGGATTTGGATCAAATTTGGCCAAAATATGGCCAAAATTCGAAAAACCAAAAATTGGGGAACAAAATTGGGAAAGTCAGCATGGTGACCGTCCTAGCTAGGACGGCCAACCGTCCAGCTAGGACGGCCAACCGTCCATGCCTAGGACGGCCATCAGCTGGCTCGAGCCAATTTTGCCATTTTGGAAAAATTTGACTTATTTTGGCCGATTTGATTTGATTTTTTGGCATAAATTCGAAGGGTTTCAGCTTTCAAACCCTAGATAGATTCATTCTAAGCCCTAGGATCATTTTTTAGAGGGATTGATCCTAGCCATTCAAGGTTTTGAACCCTAACCCTATATATGTTGCATTATGAGAGGTTGAGAAAGAGGGAGAGCAGTCTAGGGTTTAGAGAGGAGGCTACAGATCTGGTTTTACACCATTGGGAAAAAAAAAGGTGAGGAAGAAGGAGAAGAAGAGCCATAAGCTTGGAGCTTAAAGGAGATCAATCAAGGAGAAAAGAGAGAGGTAATGGATTTATCATTGAACAATATGTTCTCATTTGTTCATGAATGATACTATGATTATTTTGAGTTTGATTGTTTTGTATTTGATTTTATATATATGCATGATTAGAATAGGATGTAGTTTTAATATAGGATAATAGTATGTTCATCATGAATAAGGTTGGTTTTATTTTGATTATGTGTTAGTATGCATGTTAGGGTTAACTTAGTTATGATTTTATGTGAGTTGATGTGTCTAGGTTATTTATTTATTATGAGCATGTATGTTTAGAAT
Source organism: Hamamelis virginiana (assembly GCA_017140935.1). Taxonomy (NCBI): domain Eukaryota; kingdom Viridiplantae; phylum Streptophyta; class Magnoliopsida; order Saxifragales; family Hamamelidaceae; genus Hamamelis; species Hamamelis virginiana. Next base: position 17,011 of record JAESVK010001065.1, read on the forward strand.
AGTTATTTGTATGATGTTATATGAGTAATCATAGTTAGGGTATTTTTTTATGTTGATTTCATGTTATTTTATGTGATTAGGGTTAATGTGTATGATTAGTGTAGTTTAGTTATGTATTTTATGTGAGTATGCATGTTAGGGTTAGTTTCTCATTATTCTATGTGAGTATGCATGTTAGGGTTAGCTTTCTTGTTATTTTATGTACGTATGCATGATTAGAAGTAGTTCTACCATTATTCTATGTGAGTATGCATGTTAGGGTTAGTTTTCTTGTTATTTTATGTACGTATGCATGATTAGAAGTAGTTTAACCATTATTCTATGTGAGTATGCATGTTAGGGTTAGTTTTCTTGTTATTTTATGTACGTATGCATGATTAGAAGTAGTTTTATTATTATTTTATGTGAGTATGCATGTTAGGGTTAGTTTCTTGTGGTTTTATGTGTGTAAGCATGCTAGGGTTATTTTTTGTTACGGTTTTATGTTTAGGATGAGTCCATTGTTATTATTTCATGTATGCGAGCATGCCTAGGGTAAGTATTGATATATTCATATTGTTATTTGAATCTCTAAATGATTGATTGATGGTATTAATGGTGATATGAATGTGTTAATATGTATTCTTGACATGTGATGAGTTGTGAGTCATTTTCTATGCTTTTTTCATGATTATTTGAACACTTGATATTGATTTGATTGTTTGAACATAAAAATTGTGTACGAGGGAGCGTGCAAAGGTAAGATTCTCCCCTTGTGTTTGAACTAATTATTTAAGCATATTTTTGTGTAGTTTTTGATATGTTTTGCATGGTAAATTAGTCAAGCATATTAGATTGTATGCTAGGATGTTTATTTGATGTTTTTATGGATTAAAAATGTTTTTATTAAGTTACTTTAATTATGTATTCAAATCTGTCCAGATTTGAATACATGGTTTAAAGTGGTTTAATTAACATTTTTAAGCCATATTTTGCATGATTTTATTAGTAGTTTCATAGTATATTCATGTAGAAAGCATGCTAGGACATTTTCACATTTTTATTATTTGTTTTCATGATTTTTAAAGTGGTTTAAAGTTCGTATTCAAATCTGTCCGGGTTTGTTTATGTCTTTAAATTATTCTAAAAATTATTTTAGGGCCAAATCCAACTTAGGAATATGCTTAGGATCACATAGTTTGATTAGTATGCATTTAGGAACATTTTCATGCATGATTGGAATTGATTTTGTGAATGTTTAATTAATTTAGTTAAATTTCAGCATGCATTGCATTAGTATTTTTAGGATTTTAGAAATACTTTAGGGCTAGTTAGAGACCCTAGGCTAGGAAGGTCACTTGACCTTCCCTAGGAATTTCCTTTGTTGTAAAGATCATGATCAGATTTGTATGTTTTATTTGATTTAAGAGTCGATCTTCGAGAGATTTCCTAAAAGATTTTTGATGCAATATTTATGAAATAAATATGATTTTATGAGATATTTGATTATTAATTGATTTTCAAAAGATTTGAAATATTTTAAAAGATTTTTACTTTGGAATGAAATTCCTCTCAATATGATTTGCTTTCTTGAAATATCTTTGAAAAAGATTTTCAATTGGAATTTAATTCTAAAGATAAGAATTATTTTGGAACATTTGGATTTTATGAATATCTTTTAATTTGAAATAATTTTAAGTAAATGATTTTGAAAGAATAAAAACTCTCGAAGTTAGAGTCTTGAATTAGGTCGAAATACCTTTGATGATGTGATTGATTACAATAGGAGAGTCCTAGGGTAGTCGAACTACGTGGACTTTGATACTTGCTAGGTGATACTAGTAAGTTACGTAGGCGCTAATAGGGCTCAAGTCCGCCCTAGGATGCCCGTAGGGTGTCCTAGGTTCTTAGGGTTTGTTTGTATATATATTTTTTTATTATTAATATAACTAATATAGATAATGCATTTATATCACTATTTTTTTGGTTGATTAGATTATTTAGGATTGTTTGCATTGAGAAATTTAAATAGCCCAAATAAATTAGAAGTCCTTTAATTAGGGCGAGGTGGGTGCCTACAAGTGAAAGCTTGGAACCTTCCCACGTCGTAACCTAGCCCTCGAATCCAACTCTGGTTTGTAGACTGTCTTTTCATTGAAAATGGAGTTTGTTTTGTTTTAAAATAAAACATTTTTATGGTTTCCTTATTCCTTAAAAATAAGGTGGCGACTCCTTTGTTTGATTTCTAAACCCCCCCTAATCACATCGCCCGGTGATGATGTGGACTACACACCTAAAGCCCCGTTCACGAGGCTGGTCCACACCCGTGTTTTAAAACGAAACTAAGCCAACACACAAATACCTAACATCTTTCGTATTGTATCAACAAAAATAAAATAGTTTTAATTACAAAGCCTTTTAGGAGTTCCAACTTCCCCACTTGTAAATTTTGCATATGTGAGAGGCCTTGAACAAAATCTGTACTTTTGAGGAGACAACTTTGTTTCATTCTTCATTTATTGTTTCCAAAACAACAAGTCAAAAAGGGTTTTGTTAGGTTTTGTGAGTTGACATGTTTTGTTTCAAAACTTGGGATGGGTTGTATTTTGTAGAATGTGTACTAAAAAAATCTATTTTAAAGATTGATGAAAGCCTCTAAACCACAATGGACTATGAAGGTAAGTGATTTAGAGACCTATTTGACCTTGTCTAGGTAATTAGTTGTTTGGTTAAAGACTTTAAATCACTTGTTAAGTCATTTTATTGGTTGTTAAAGCCAAGATTAATTCAAGGTGTATTGGTATTGATTCAAAATGCTTTAGTTTGATAAATATTGAAGTTTAGTCCTTTTGGATCGATCCAAAGTGGTGCTGGATCGATCCAAAATACTAAAATTTCAACATTTTGCAAAGATAAACTTTTTGGATCGATTCAGGACCACATTGGATTTATCCAAATTCCTTAAGTTGAAAGCAGAACCTTTTTGGATCTATCCAGGACCATATTTGATCGATCCAAGTTCGAAAAAAATCAAATTTTTACTGTTGTTTTACTGTCCTGACTTGGGATGACTTCACTAGGGCGTACTAGTGACTATAAATTCATAATTTTTTGATCAATTAGGGTAAAAGAGCCTCTAAAAAGCTGTTGTACTTATCTCTCTATTCCTAGAGCTTTTTGAGTGATCTCATTGGTGAGTTTCATCTCATTTTCTTGAATACAATTCATTAGGAATAGCATAGATCTTGATTGTAATGGATTAGAAACCTTGAAATCCACCCTTAATCATCTGTGGTGAGTTATTTTTGTGGAGATTGAAGATTTCTCATGGCTCTTGGATGAGGGATCAAGAGTGAAGACCAAGGATTTGGTTGTGGAGTAAGCTATGGAGAAGAAGGAATCATAGAGTTGAGTTGATGAAATTTTAGTACACTAGGCTTGGAATTTGGGAGAGTATGTATATGGTATAATCTCTGTACTCCTTCTTTATAGTGGATTATTTGTGATTCTCCTATGGTTTTTTCCCGAAAAGGTTTCCACATAAAATCTTGTCTTCCATGGATTGATTTTCTGTGTTGATTAATTTACAAGTAGATTATCAAGAAGGATGGAAGGATACTTGCTTTGATCATAGATCCATCTTGATAATCTTTTAGTTATGTGATTATTTTATCTTTAAAGTGTTTGTAATTGGTGTCAAACTATTATTTTTAACATATTTCATATGTAAATAATGTTCACGCTTTGTGTGAGTAGTTAATCAATCAGTTAATCCATAGATCTAGATCTAGGGTATGTTTTTATCATCACCAATGAAATCACTCAAGAAGCTCTAGGGTTAGAGAGAGAAGTACAAGGATTTGGTTCTGTAGCAAGCTATGGGGAAGAAGGACTCATGGAATTGAGTTGATGAGATCTTAGTACACTAGGCTTGGGATTTGGGAGAGCATGTGTATGGTATAATCCCTGTACTCCTTTTTTATAGCGGATCACTTGTGATTCTCCTGTGGTTTTTTCCCCAAAGGGTTTCCACGTAAAATCTTGTCTTCTATAGATTAATTTTCTGTGTTGATTACTTTACAAATAGATTATCAAGAAGGATGGGATAATACTTCCTTTAATTATGGATCCATTTTGATAATCTTTTAGTCATGTGATTATCTTGTCTTTAAAGTGTTTGTGATTGGTGTTAAACTACTGTTTTTAGCATATTTCATATATAAATTATGTTCATGCTTTTATTCACTGTTATAGGCTAACACCTCGATAAAATTGACCTTAGATCTTGATTTTCCCTTCCCATGCATTGAGGAAGAAAATTCAGTCACTAGACCATCGAAGTTTGATCACTCAAACTACGCCTATTAGAAAGTTAGGATGGAGATTTTCTTGAAATTTATTGATGAAAGAGTTTGGCTCACTGTGAGACCCCAAAATTTTCAATAGTAATTTTTCTTATTTGTTATTATTCTATTTTATTTATTGCACACATGACGTATTGTCATTAGCCATGGAGTGTGCCATGTGGCCACTTTTTGAGAAGGGTGCATGAGAGTGTTATGAATGCATTATTGTGTCAGCAAGTGGTGGATGATTACCATATTATATTTTATGATTAGACAATAATATATATATATATATATTATATTTATGATTGATTCTTTGGGGAGGACGGATGGGAGAGTGGAATTGAAAAGAGAAAGAAAGGTAGATAAGGTAATTGAGGGAGAGAAAGAAAGTGAGGAGACAAGAGTGGGGTAGGGTGTTTTGGTTCTTTGTTTGCCACACTCTATATATATATGGATGAGGGGAGTAGATTCAAAGGACCGACATCCTTTGTAGCCTTGTGGTTTGTCTTGGTATGGTGACCTCAATGTCAAATATTCAAATGCTGGTAGAAAAAGAGGAAGGGAAGATAATTTAGAGAAGGGTGGATGGGAAAAAGAAAGTTAGATAGAAGAGAGAATAGTGGTGTGGATTGAAATTATAAGGGGGAATAATGGCTTCAGAGAGGAGAATTCGATCTCATTTTCAATTTTGAGTAAGGGAAGGGAAGAGAGAGAGAAGAAAAAGAAAAGAAAGAGAATGAGAGAAAAATGAGAAGCTAAGGGGAAGATGGAGCTGCACAAACGCAGAATAATTGGTAATTTTATTTCATAAGTCAGAGATTAGTGAGGTAAGATACTCTCTCTATTTTTATCATATTTAAATTTTTGGATTGAATATGGTATGATTTAATAATTACTTAAAAATTAACATATAATATATATATCAATGAGGGTTCTTAATCTTGGGATTTTATTTTATATAAAAATGAAAAACTGAAACTTTGGGACTATTTTTCCCATAAACTAGATCAACTCTGGAGTATGTGTACCAAATTTGGGAATTTTCCATTGAGTAGATTAATTTCTATAATTTTCTGAAGTTTAGTAATATTGAAACTTTGAAAATTTGTAGTATATTGTGTATATGTCCGAAAATTTTGAAATTTGAGTATATTGTAAAGCTTGAATTTAAGAATTTTTAGAGACAAGAATCATGGAAAAAGACCTATGGGTGAATGAGAATTTCTAGAGAAAGAAAGCTTCCATGAAGCTTTAATAGTAGGTACAAGGGGTATTTTCACAGTATATCGAAAAATTATGATTTTTACATATATGGTATAGATTGATATTATATGAATTTAGAACTTTGAATCACTTCAATTGGATATGAATTGTGCGAGAAATTGAGAAACAAAGTTACCGAAAAATCTGAAATTTTATTAACTAGCCTACTTTGGCATCATTTTTAAATATGTTCGAATGGGAGGTGTTATACACAACCATTATATTTTGAAAGCTTGTATCACACAGATTCTATAACATCTTGAATCACCCAAATCGGATGAGAAACGAAGGAGTTATAAGTGTGCAAAGTTGGCCAAAAAGATAAAAAAATATTGACGTACCATGTACGTGAGTGTGCATGCATGATCCTGTGTTATGAAGGTGCATAGTAGACCATACACCTTCAATTTCAAATTAGTACTTGTGGCTATCATTTTGATTGGGAATTATTTTTTAAAATCCTATTGAATCAAGTTGATATAAATGGGTGCAAAAGTTGTTGTTTGGGATGCATAAAAGAGCCTAGAAAATTATGGAGCGTAGTGAAGGTGCACCATAAGGCTTACCATGTAACCTCATTGTATTTTGACTATTCGAATATGATTTTTCAATCTAACAAAATTTGATAAATTCTACAAAAATCAAACAAGTGTCCTAGAATGGATTATTGTATAGAAAATACATGTGGATAGAAAATTAACTATGTTCCAAATTGTGAGTCTTTGGAAAATAGTTAAAAATCATGAATAATTGATTTTTATAAAATCATGATGATTAGTGAAAGATCTTGGAAATACAAGTTATGGAAATCATATTGGCATATATATAAACTGTTAATAGATGCATATGATATTTGTAAAGTTTATAACATGCTGTTATTATTATGAATAAAATGATGAAACATGTTAATTGTTATGTATAAAATACATACGTGTGATATTTGCCATAATTATTGCACAAAAAATTGGCATATGACATTTGATGATGATGTTATGAGAAAGTGACTGGGCTTATCAGTAAATCCCATACATCTCATAATAACAATGCGTTTTAAGAAAATAAAACCGTGCACTTGTCATGTGAATATGTGTGTATTGGCGCGCATGTTACGCGTGCAAGCAAAGCGGGCAATATTGTTACTTGGAGAATTACGGGGTGTTACAGTGGCACAGTTACATGTGGTGGCTTAAGTTGTGTGAGCAGAATAATTTATATATATATATATATATATATATATATATATATAATTGTTGATATGAGATATATGTTGAGTTGATATACTATGAAATGTATGCATGAATTGTCATACATGAATTGTTGATATGAGATGTATGTCATATGTATTGCATGGAATAAATTGCATCTGGCATGAGACACAGTTATATGTGGGATATATTGCATAGAAAATCATATGCATTTGTGATTATTTATGTAACTGTGGAAACGAGGAGTTGAGATACCACCGATGGACAAAAGATCCTGGAAACAGTTAGTGCACTAATATATCACCATTGCTAAAAATAGCAAGTAAATCCTCCTGTCAATGAGTGGCAGTCGCGGTAGGTCCTAAAAAGGTAGGGACTGGATGATATACATCCTAAAAAGGTGGGGATACTGTTGTGGTAGATGATTGAGAATGGTTAAGATGGTTGAGTACCTTAAAATGAGGTAGCCATCTATTGTGGTGAGATGGTGAATCATAAAATAAGGTTACCATCAGTGTGAATGTTTGATATTTTGCTGGAAATGCGGAACAGAGGAAATGGCAGGTATGACTGCATGAGCATTGCATCGTATATCTGCCATATGCATAAAGCATGCATGTAGTATAAAATTATTTATTGTGAAAAAGTGATAGATATATTCTGTAATATATATAAATGAATTACAAATATGATGAATTATTTATGTGATATTTGGCTGATGATAAAATTTGTTGACAGATAGAAGAATGTGGAAGGATGTGAATATTTCTGAATGTGTTGAGAAAAGAAGATATTGTATTCTTGTAAAATGATTTACAATAATAAAAATGACTCACCGTGGACGTAGGCAATTTTGCTGAACCATGTAAATCCTGGTGTTTGTTTTTTTTTTTTTTTTTTT
>JAESVK010001066.1:0-18299 GCA_017140935.1 Hamamelis virginiana
CTTTCACCCAAGTACCAGTACCTGCCAGCAGGCCCCTCAAACAAAATTCGCCTATGTGCTAGGAGTACACTATGCATGTGAGGGGGAGCCAAAGTAGTCCTCCAAGTACCCCATGGGTCCCAGTTCACCTGAAGATTATGAAGAGTATGAGAGTTGAATTTAGAAGATTTAAGAGAAAGACAGTGGTTTGGGATTTTACATGTTCTGCAATAAGACCAGCAAGGATAGCTTTGGCAGCAGCATAATCATACCTATGGAGGTTGGAGTGCTTCCTGTGACATGGATCAAAGCGGGCTAAAAATGGCCATTGGTTAACCCCCTCTTTCAAGAGAGGACAACCAAGACCCAAGTAGATGAATGCCCATACCTGCATGAGAGAAAGATCAAGAAATTGACAAAGATATAAAGAGATTTTATTTAAAGACATCAGATATCAGTACCTGCCATATGAAAGCTAAGCCGCCGAAGTCTTGAGCAGCATCTCGTGATTTGTCACACATGGAGCGATACATAGTCGCTAATGCAGCTCCGCCCCAGTCATACAAATGAATATTATCCGTAATCTCCAAACTCTTCAAAAAGCCTAGAGGGGCTATGTCTTGTGTACCTGCAAAGAAAGTGCATGAGAGCAGATACAAAATGAATGCACGGGATATATCCTCGGGTTCCCCTCCCTCCTCTTCATTTTGAACACTGAAGTGCTAATAGAGCCAAGAACGCCTGACTCCTTTTTTTGTCAGAGGAACATTTTCAACGCCCAAAAGATTGTACAAGTATTCTTCATCAGTGTGAGCTTCGTCATAAAAGGCGAGTGGTTGGCCTCCAATATGAAGTCCTGTAATCATAGTGAAGTCAAATGGGGTCATAGTCATTTCCCCAAACCCGAAGTGGAAGGTGTTGGTGGTGTCCCACCAGAGTTCAGAAAGAGCAATCATGGCCATTCGATCCATGTTGTCGAGCCAGAGAGAATCCAAGAAGAACTTAAAGCCCGCTTGCTCAACAATGGCCTTAGCTTGGGGTTGGCGTGTTTCCATTAATTCCCACCATTTGATGAGTTTACCCAAGGAGTATCTGGTACGGATTTCGAAATTGGGCTGCATAAGCACATTTGAGATTATATTCACATCAAAGTAAATGTTATTATTTCTAAAGGAACTTTGATTCAAATGCAATGCAAGCATGACTATTGATTTACATATCATGAAATGAAGTAAAATTTATGCTTTGAATGAACCAAAATGATCAATACATTTTCAAAAGGTTTTTACAAAAAAGATGTATGCATATTGTATGACATAATTTATTATCAAAGACATGGGTGGTGTCACCAAAATCCAAAAGGTTTCAAATTCAAAATTGATGGTGTTTTAATCAAATTAAACATCATAGAAAATTTTTGAGATACTTTACATGACATGAAATGGCTTGTAAAGAAGAAAATGGATGATGGTGTCATTGAGGCATTTTATCAAACATGTGATATGCATATTTTCAAAATGATATTTTCTAAGAAGATTGATCATGGCAAATACTTTCTAAAATCCTACAAAAATCATTGAAACATGATTGGGATATGTTTGATTTGAAAAATCAAAGCTTACTTCATTGAGACATTTCATCAAACACTTGGTGTGCACCATTCACAAGCTTGTGAAGCTATGGAATGGGGCTCCCATGCTTTTCCCAAAGGTTACAATGATATGAAAATCAACAATCAACATGCAAACAAGCATTTCAATTCAACCAATTACATATGAATCAAGAATTATTGAGGAAAGTTAACTTACATTGTCTTTGGAGTGAATATATGAAAGATGTGTTCTAGGCTCCAAGAGTAGAGATGGTGGATGAGAATCTCCATATGAGGGTGCCTTGTATCTAGCTTTGACTTCCAAGAATGGATATTTCAAGTAAGGTGGAGGTAATTGATCCATCTTTTGAAAAGAATGGAGTATGTGGGAAATAGAGAGGTTCACACCAAATGAGAACAAGTTGAAGAACTTGAGAGAATGAAGATGATTTTGTTGGCAAGAGTGCAAACCAAAGACTTGATTGAGTATGTATGAATTGAAGATCAAAAGCTAGGGTTTTGGAGCAAAACCAAGCTTGGAAGTGGTTTAGAATGAGCACAAGAGTGCACATGAGAATGAGGGGTTTAAAAAGGCAAAAGAAATTCGGGTCACACATGGTGACCGTCCTAGCTAGGACGGCCAGCCGTCCAGCCTAGGACGGCCAGCCGTCCAGGCTAGGATGGCCACCAGTGTGCCCCAACTTGATTTTCTCAATTTTTGTTTTTTCGATCAATTTCCTCCAAAATTAGTTCATGTTTTGCATGGAAATTACCACTAAATGATGATTTTGAATGTTGATTTTGAATGATGATTTTGAAATGATGATTTTGAAAACATTTTATGGGAGAAGTACCATATAATTGAGGCTGTGTTCATGTGGGAGATGTACCATATGAACAATGAGTTTGAAGTTATTTTATGTGAGACATAAAATAACTATTTGATTTGTCTTATGTGATTATTTTATGTGAAGCATAAAATGATGAGGTGTAATTATTTTATGTGAGACATAAAATAATGCTTTATATGGGAGATGTACCATATAATTGATGATATGTTCACATGGGAGATGTACCATGTAAACTATGAATTTGAGTTATTTTATGTGAAGCATGAAATAACACTTTGATTTGCTTGTAATTATTTTATGTGAAACATAAAATGATGGGGTGTGATTATTTTATGTGAGACATAAAATAATGCTATATATGGGAGATGTACCATATAATTGATAATTTGTTCATATGGGAGATGTACCATATGAACAATGAATTTGAATTGTTTTATAATAGTGATGTGAGATTATTTTATATGAAATATAAAATAATGATCTTTATATGGGAGATGTACCATGTAAAGAGTTGATTTTAGAGGCTTATATGGGAGATGTACCATATAAAGTGATGGGTTTGATTTGTTTTATGTGAAACATAAAATAATGTGTTTGAAATATTTCATGTGAGACATGAAATAGTGATGTGAGATTATTTTATGTGAAACATAAAATAATGGGTTATATGGGAGAAGTACCATATAATTGATGATAGGTTCACATGGGAGATGTACCATGTGAACGATGAACTTGAGTTATTTTATGTGAAGCATGAAATGACATTTTGAATGATTTGAGGTTATTTTATGTGAAACATAAAATAATGGCTTATGTGGGAGAAGTACCATATAATTGATAATATGTTCATATGGGAGATGTACCATATGAACAATGAGTTTGAATTGTTTTATGTGAAGCATAGAATAATGGGTTGAAAATGTTTATATAGGAGAAGTACTATATAAATAATATTTCTTATGGGAGATGTACCATAGAAATAATGAGTCTGAACTATTTTATGTGAGAGAAGTATCACATAAGATGATAACCTGCATGTGTTTATGTGAGAGAAGTATCGCATAAAATGATGGCTTGTATGTGTTTATGTGAGAGAAGTATCACATAAAATAATGATTTGTGTATGCTTATGTGAGTGAGATATCACATAAATGTTTGTTTTATAGTTTGTTGATGTGATTGATTTTGAAATAATTGGAAGTGTGACTTCCAAGAATTATTTTCATTCTGGATTTGTTCAGGAAATAAATCTCAATGTTTGTGAGATGATGGCTGAATCATCCCTCTTTTGTTGTGGCAAAAATGGGATGCCATTTTTTTTCGTTGGTATTACATGGCGAAGCCATGAAACACCAACGAGGGGCTTCTGTGGACACCCCATTTTTACCATTTATTTCTACCATATGTCCATGCAAATGATCAACTAGAATAGCTGATCATTGGGTAAGGAATTGGCCTTGTAAAGACCAAATTGACCAAATTGCCCTTTGCTGAGGAAAAGGACAATTCATTATTTCATGTGTACATTTGGATTGGAATCAACCCATTTGTATTGCATTTGACTTTTGAGGTATTTTAGAACATCCCTGTAAATTTTCATGACATTCTGATGAGAGCTCGATAGGTAATTAGGGTTTTTGCGACTTGAAGGGCATTTTCGTCCTTTTTCTCGTATAATTTCCGAATGACCTCTGAATTCGAAACGGATTGTTTCATGAGGTTTATATGGATGTGGGGAGTGTATTTGGTGTATCAATTGAGCCTTTGAATGGTTGGGATGGATTCTCCCAAAATCGATCCCATGGGTAAGGATGAGCCGAATTAGGGTTTCGATCAAATTGACCGTGAATTGGTCGTTTTCACCAAAACAAAAGATTTTCAAAACATGTTGTTAAGTACCAATTTCATGTTGAAACCATGTTTTTAGAAGTGGTGCAAGCCTAATTGATCAATTTTACAAAACAGAGAATGGTCATATGACCAATTTTGGCACAACCGGGTCAATTGGCTAGCTTTTTGCTAAAACCCTTGACCATGGTCAATTGATTTTAACCCAAAAACATTCTAAAAATGTGGAGGATCAAAACACGGTCGTTTTGAGCCCTGAACCATCGGATTTGGATCAAATTTGACCAAAATATGGCCAAAATTCGAAAAACCAAAAATTGGGGAACAAAATGGGGAAAGTCAGCATGGTGACCGTCCTAGCTAGGACGGCCAACCGTCCAGCTAGGACGGCCAACCGTCCATGCCTAGGACGGCCATCAGCTGGCTCGAGCCAATTTTGCCATTTTTGAAACTTTGACTTATTTTGGCCGATTTGATTTGATTTTTTTTGGCATAAATTCGAAGGGTTTCAGCTTTCAAACCCTAGAGAGATTCATTCTAAGCCCTAGGATCGTTTTTTAGAGAGATTAATCCTAGCCATTCAATGTTTTAAACCCTAACCCTATATATGTTGCATTATGAGAGGCTGAAGGGGGGAGGAAGAATTTTAGGGTTTTGAGGAGAGGAGGCTACAGGTTTTTGAGGCTCTTCACTCTTACACCATTGAAGGAGTAAGAAGAAAAGGCTAAGGGCTTGGAAGAGGCTAGTTAAGGAGGAGATCGAAGGGTAAACCCTTAACCTTGACCCTCATTTCTTCATGATTTCTTGTGTAAGTTGATGAGGCAATGTTGTAAGTCCTCTTGATTTTCATATGATATGAATTCTCTCTTCTCTTTTCTTTCTACTATGAGTATGTTTAATATGATAGGATTTAGTTTTATTCATTATTTCATGTCATATGCATGTTAGGGTTAGGTATATTATTGTTTTATGTGATAAATGTGATTAGGGTTAACTTAGTTAGGGTTTTATGTAAGTATGCATGCTAGGATTAGTTTTGTTTTTTTTGATTTCGTATGAATATGCATGATTAGGTTTAACTCTATTGTTATTTTATATTAGTATGCATGCCTAGGGTTCATTAGTTTTTATCATTATTCTATGTGAGTATGCATGTTAGGGTTAGGTTTTCTTATTATTTTATGTTTAGCAATCATGATTAGGGTTACTTTTTATTATGATTTTATGTGGTTAAATAGGTTTAGGATTAGTTTTGTTATTATTTTATGTTAGTATGCATGTTTAGGATTAGTGAGTTTTATCGCGATTTTGTGTATGTATGCATGAGTAGGATTAGATATGTTGTTATTTTATATTAATATGCATGTTTAGGATTAGTGAGTTCTATTGTGAGTTTATGTATGTATGCATGAGTAGGGTTAGTTTTCTTGTTATTCTATGTACGTATGCATGATTAGACGTAGTTTTATTATTATTTTGTGTGAGTATGCATGTTAGGGTTAGTTTCTTGTGATTTCATGTGTGTATGCATGTTAGGGTTAGTTTCTTGTGATTTTATGTGTATATGCATGTTAGGGTTAGTTTCTTGTGATTTTATGTGTGTATGCATGTTAGGGTTAGTTTTTGTTATGATTTATGTTTAGGATGAGTCCGTTGTTATTATTTCATGTATGCGAGCATGTTTAGAATAAAGGTTAATATATTCATGTTATTATTCGAATCCCATGATAATTGATTGGTGATTTTAATGGTAATATGAGTACGTTAATGTGTATTTTGACATGTAAAGAGTCTTGAGTCTTTTTGATTGTGCTTTTTATGATTATTTGAACACTTGATATGGATTTGATGGATTGAATATATAAATTGTGTACGAGGGAGCGTGCGAAGGTAAGATCCTCCCCTTGTGTTTAAAATAGTTGCTTAAAGCATATTTGTTGCTAGTTTTTCTTATACATTTTGCATGGTAATTTAGTATAGCATATTAGATTGTATGCTAGGGTGTTTATTTGATGTTTTTATGGATTAAAAATGGTTTTTTACTTTAATTATGTATTCAAATCTGTCCAGATTTGAATACATGGTTTAAAGTGGTTTAATTAACATTTTTAAGCCATATTTTGCATGATTTTATTAGTAGTTTCATAGTATATTCATGTAGAAAGCATGCTAGGACATTTTTCACATTTTTATTATTTGTTTTCATGATTTTTAGAGTGGTTTAAAGATCGTATCCAAATCTGTCCGGGTTTGTTTATGCCTTTAAATTATTCTAAAAATTATTTTAGGGCCAAATCCAACTTAGAAATATGTTTAGGATCACATAGTTTGATTAGTATGCATTTAGGAACATTTTCATGCATGATTAGAATTGATTTTGTGAATGTTTGATTAATTTAGTTAAATTACAGCATGCATTTGCATTAGTATATTAGGGTTTTAGATTAACTTTAGGGTTAGTTAGAGACCCTAGGCTAGGAAGGTCGCTTGACCTTCCCTAGGAATTTCCTTTGTTGTAAAGATTGCTATCAGATTTGTGTGTTTTATTTGATTTGAGATGTCAACCTTCGAGATATTTTATAAAAAGATTTTTGATGCAATATTTATGAAATAAATATGATTTTATGAGATATTTGATTATTAATTGATTTTCAAAAGATTTGAAATGTTTTAAAGATTTTCTTACCTTGGAATGAGATTCCTCCCGTATGATTTGTTTTCTTGAAAATCTTTGAAAAAGATTTTTAATTGGAATTGGATTCTAAAGATAAGAATTGTTTTGGAATATTTGGATTTTATGAATATCTTTTAATTTGAAATGATTTCAAATAAATGATTTTGAAAGAATAAAAAACTCTCAAAGTTAGAGTCTTGAATTAGGTTGAAATACCTTTGATGATGTGATCGATTACAATATGAGAGTCCTAGGGTAGTCGAACTACGTGGACTTTGATACTTGCTGGGTGATACTAGTAAGTTACGTAGGCGCTAATAGGGCTCAAGTCCGCCCTAGGATGCCCGTAGGGTGTCCTAGGTTTTAGGGGTTTGTTTGTATATATTTTTTATTATTATTAATATAACTAATATAGATAATGCATTTATATCACTATTTTTTTTGGTTGATTAGATTATTTAGGATTGTTTGTAATAAGAAATTTAAATAGCCCAAATAAATTAGAAGTCCTTTAATTAGGGCGAGGTGGGTGCCTACAAGTGAAAGCTTGGAACCTTCCCACGTCGTAACCTAGCCCCCGGATCCAACTCTGGTTTGTAGACTGTCTTTTCATTGAAAATGGAGTTTGTTTTGTTTTGATTTAAAAAATAAAATATTTTTCATGGTTTCCTTATTCCTTAAAAATAAGGTGGCGACTCCTTTGTTTGTTTTCTAAACCCCCCTAATCACATTGCCCGGTGATGATGTGGACTCACACCATCAAGGCCCCGTCCACGAGGCTGGTCCACAGAACTGGCGACTCCGCTGGGGATGTCGAGGGCTAAACTTCGTTAATTTAATTGGGCTATTTAATTTCTTAAATTAATTAAAATCAACCACTTGCATTTGTGTGATTGCATATCATATTAGTTATATTAGCTGCATGTCATTGTGTGATAGGACGATGTTGCCTTGCCAAACGATGGTCTAGTCCTGATCCCTGTCTCCACTCGACACTAGGGCAATCATGACGAAGCCATCAACCTATTGTCAAGTACCCTTCGGGGTATATCAATGACCAATCAGTACTGTTTGACCCACGCGGCACGCCATGTGTCACATGTGGTTAGGTATATGGATTGGTCTGCAATAGGAACCTTTGAACCCACCTTTTGCATTAGTCCATGTAGACAGCCGAGTAGGACACTCTACCCTACAGTGCTTGCACACACCTGTTATGCTGCCGAAATTTCGACACACAATTGTACTGTTATGCTGCCGAAATTCCTTTTGGTATTTAACTGTACCGTTATGCTGTCGAAATTTTCCCTTGACACATACCTACGCCGTTATGCTGCCAAATTTCTTTTAGCACATAATTGCGTCGTTATGCTGCCGAAATTGTCCCAATTTGATGTGAGCCTTGTTTGTGAATGCTAGAACTTAGGGATATGTACCCTTGGATAAACTTTGATATTTTTAATATAGACCTTTTATTTTAAGGATTTTGGTCCTTAGAATGAAAGGACTATTTTGAGGATGGAAGAGAATATTCTAAAGGTACATACCCTTTTCTGTGATTAGGTTGTTTTGGCTTGTTTGACTAAGACCTTCGATTCAAAGGAAAGTGCCCTGAGAATGAAGGACTGGTCATTGGAATTGCTCTTTGAGCCCTGTTTGGTCAATCATGTTTTATTTCCCTATTGGTGATTTCGATTTATTTCCTAATTTCTGAGGAAATGCCATTGTGAAATAGGAAAGTGAGTTGGAATTATGATAGGAAGGTTTTCCCCTTTCTCCTTTTCTTCTATTTGGATAACACCTCTTTGATAGTCTGTCAATAGGTTTTGAGTATCATGGACTTGTCCCTTTTTTTTCTAAAAAAAAAAGCCCATTTCATGGTGTAGAATTCTGGCTTGGCGTCGTGATTCTAGAGGGCGTCTTTTTAGTGTTGAACCCCCGAGTGTATCCTCAATGGCTGACGGAGAATCCAGTACCACTGCTACAGTGTTGAATGCTATCATGGACCGAATTGATGCCCTGGCCCGTGAGACTGAACAGATTAAGAAAATGTCCCAAGATAAACAGACCAGTACAGATCAGGTTAGGGAGGCCCACTTAGAGAACCCGAAGAGTACCCCTGATCCACCTATCCCAGCCCAAGTTGATGACAGTGCCAAGGCCCAGGCAGGAGCCAAGTCTAAGCCCATCAATCTGGATGGCGAGCCCAGTGGATCTAGATTCCTCTCTGGGGATCCGATCCTGTTGTCGAGTAAGGTTGAAGCCTTAGAGAAAGCCCTGAAGGGGATGCGTCGGTCTGATGACATGGTTGATGTGACATCCTTTTCACTGTTCCCCAAGGCCCGTATGACGTTCAGTTTTAAGATGCCGGAATTAGAGAAGTTTGATGGGATGGGTTGCCCTAAAACCCATTTGAAGATGTATGTGAGGGCGATGCAGCCTCGTGGAGCCGATGATGAGTTGTTGGCTCAGATGTTTCATGAATCACTGAAAGGGTCAGCCTCGAAGTGGTTCTTATCCTTAGATGAGACTAAGCTGAAGACATGGGAGGATGTTTGCAATGAGTTCACTAATCACTACAAGTACAACACTGAGATTGATGTCACTCGTAGGGATCTTGAGACTACTAAGCAGGAACCGAGGGAGAGTTTCCCTGCCTTCATTTCCAGATGGAGGGCGAAAGCTTCGCAGATGACCCACAGGCCTACCAATGATGAGCAGGTGCAGATGGTGTTGAAGAGTCTCTTGCCCATTTACAACAAGTACTTGTTCTCACAGTATTTCCCTAACTTCAAAGCCCTTGTTATTTCCGGTACTCAAGTTGAAGATGCTCTGGCTAGTGGGGCTCTCAAGGCCGAAGAATCCTTCAGAAACCGCCAACCACCTCTCAACCGCAAACCCAACCCTGAAGTCAATGCCATTGCCCAACCTTTTCAGGCTACCCAATCAAACCGCCCATTCCAAGCAAGAGAGTCAGCCCGCCAATTCACCAATCTATACATGTCGCTAGAACGTGTCCTTGAGAAATTGAAGGCACGTGGTCTCCTCACCCCTTTGGAACCCCGGCCTCTTCAAGATCCATTACCCAGAAACTTCAAGGAGAATGAGTATTGTCAGTTCCACCAATCTAAGGGCCATCACACCAACCAATGCATGCGCCTCCGCCATGAAATCCAAGACCTCATTGACAAGAAAGTCATTGCCCCACCAAATCCACCAAGTCAACCAAATGTCACCAGTAACCCTCTTCCAACCCATGCTGTACCACCACCAACTCAAATCAATGCCCTGGGCCTCGACGACCCAAAAATTCGTCACCCAATCCGCCCATATGTCCCACTCAAAACTACCTTAACCGAAGCCTTTTACCAAGCCCGATCCCAAGGCCTCATTACCCCACTCATACCCCGCTTCCATAAGCCTTTTTGCCAGTACCACAACATCTTCGGGCATGACACAGAGAATTGCAGAGTTTTAGGGAAACTGATTCAGGATTTACTTGATGATGGAGAGTTATATCAGTATGAAGAACCTGAGCAACCTGAAGTTCTCGAAGAAGCTCCTAGAAGTGGGAATTCTCAACGTCAGTTGAAGGAGAGATACCTAGCAGGAGACCCGGAGGTCGGATTGTTAGGAGAATCAAGCGGAAAATTTGATTATTATGTGCTCTATTCATCGAGAAAGATTTCTGATGAACCTATTATTCCTACCGGATGGGATGATTTACCTGCAGAAGTTGAACCAGATATTCCTTCTTCACCTGAAGAGTTGAGTCAGGATATCTTGTGGGAACAGTTTGAGAATAGGACCTCTGCAGTTGCTAAGGTCACTGGAGAAGACGGAGAAGTTGTCTACCATGCTACTTACCCTAGATCCCCATGGGTTGATTCCCACAAATGGTCTAGTTCTGCCTATGCATCCACTGTTGTTAGTGATTTGATCGGTATGATTGAATGGGAGGATCTCATGAACACACCTGAAACCATAGAGAATCTGTGGGCCAGTGATGAGGAAGTAGACCATCTGACTCGAGGCGGACGCCATTTCAAGCCAGCTCATTTGGAAGCCAATAATCCGTTGGGGGAATTAGAGAAGGGTCAGCGATCAGATGTCATAGAAGAAGAGGAAGAAATACTGAAACAGTTGAAGAGAACACAGGCTAACATTACCATTTGGGGATTGCTTATGGCTTCACAGAAACACAGGCAGACAGTGCTTCGTTTGTCAAATCAGGTGCAGGTTCCTATTGATACGTCCCCTGAGGGTTTGGTAGGTTTAGTAAATCCGGTTCATCATGGACCTTCCATCTCATTTACTGAATCTGACTTACCCGAGAGTGGGAGTAATCATCTGCAAGCTTTGTATATCACTGTGGATATTTTGGGAAAAAGGGTTCCCTTAGTTTTAATTGACAATGGGTCAGCGTTGAATGTGTGTCCGCTCAGTACTACTACTACATTGGGGATTGAACCATCTGAGTTTTCGCTATCGGGACAGACTGTCAGGGCTTATGACAACACTCGCAGAGAAGTCGTGGGAATGGTGACTCTTCCAGTTGTTATTGGGCCAGTTGAATTCAATGTTGATTTTCAGATCCTAGATGTGCCAGCCAGTTTTAATCTGCTTTTGGGAAGACCGTGGATCCATCCGACCGGGGCTGTACCGTCATCACTTCACCAGAAGACTAAGTTTCCTTATCAGGGGTCAGTGGTCACTTTGAAAGGGGATATGGAGATGAACCGAAATAGTCGAGTGCCAATCTGTGAGATCAGCCAGGAGTCATCAGAAGTGCTACTGTCAGGGTTCGAGTATGTACAGGCTATCGAAAGAGAGCCCGAGCAGGTGGTTCTATGTCTCGAATTGCATACTTATGAAGTCGAGGCGATCTATCCAATTGAACCTACAATTCCACCCTTATCAAACTGGGGCTTAGAAGATTGTCCTTTTATCCGCGATTGTGAGGAGATCGAGTCACTTCCATCTGATGATAACTTGTAGGTGTCTTCAGTAGAATAGGATTTCCCTGCTTTCTTTGTAGTAGTGTAGGATTTCCTTGTTTTCAATAAAAAACCTCAACCTCATTTGAAGAGGTACGAGTGTCGGTTTGTTTCATCTTCTGTGTTCTGTTATTCAACTTTCAATCAATAAAAGAAGTATTCATTTTCTTCTCATCTCTCTTGCAGTGTCTCTTTTTTATCATCGTTGGATTTGTATGGCATGAATATAGACCCGCGAGAGGATGTTCCTCCTGAGCTCGACGAGCAATATGGAAAGGGGCACGCTCAACCTAACGTGGATGAATTAATTTCAATCAATTTAGGGACGGATGAATCACCTAAAATAATTAAAATTGGATCAACACTGTCGCCGCAAGAAAGAGAATCATTGGTAGAGGTTTTGAGGGAGAACATTGAAGCTTTCGCATGGTCCTACCAAGATATGCCAGGCATAGATCCCGACATTGTACAGCACTTCATCCCCACTGATCCGAACATGAAGCCAGTCAAACAGAAGTTGCGGAGAATGAAGCCAGAATGGGCCTTGAAGATTAAGGATGAGGTGATCAAGCAGATGAATGCCGGATTTCTACAAGTAGTGGAGTACCCAGAATGGTTAGCCAACATCGTTCCAGTGCCTAAGAAGGATGGGAAAGTACGAATGTGTGTCGATTTCAGAGATCTCAATAAGGCGTGTCCTAAGGATGATTTCCCACTGCCCCATATAGATGTATTGGTCGACAACACTGCTGGCCATGCACTCTTATCTTTTATGGATGGCTTTTCGGGTTATAATCAGATCAAGATGGCTTCTCAAGATATGGAAAAGACTGCCTTCATCACACAATGGGGGACATTTTGTTATCGGGTTATGCCCTTCGGCCTTAAGAATGCTGGCACGACATACCAAAGGATGACTACCACACTGCTGCATGATTTGATTCACAAGGAGGTGGAAGTGTACGTAGATGATATGATTGTGAAGTCTGTGGATAGGGAAGGACATTTAGCTGCTCTGAAGAAGTTCTTTGAAAGAATTATCAAGTACAAGCTGCGTCTGAACCCTCAGAAATGTGCATTTGGAGTGACTGCTGGGAAGCTGCTCGGTTTTATGATCACACAGAGAGGGATAGAAGTAGATCCGGGGAAAATCAAAGCCATCATGGAGATGCAACCACCAAAGACAGAAAAGGAAATCCGGGGATTTTTGGGACGAATTCAGTTTATCAGCCGCTTCATAGCTCAGTTGACAACTATCTGCGAGCCGATTTTCAAGCTGCTAAAGAAGGATGTACCGACTAAGTGGAATGAGGAATGTCAAGAGGCATTTGATACCATCAGAAGGTATTTGAGCAACCCACCAATACTGGTTCCCCCGCGACAAGGTGAACCGTTATTACTCTACTTAACTGTCACCGAAACCGCGATGGGAGCTATGTTAGCTCAATATCTTGAAGAATCCTTGAAAGAGAATGCCATCTACTACCTCAGCAAGAAGATGACGGATTATGAAGTGAACTATAGTGCTCTGGAAAAGACATGCGTGGCATTGGTGTGGGCAACTCAAAAGCTTCGCCATTACATGATGTCTTTCCAAGTACTTTTGATCAGTCGAATGGACCCATTGAAGTATCTGCTTGAGAAGCCTGCTTTGTCCTATAAAACAGCGCGGTGGTTGTTGTTATTATCAGAATTCGACATTCAGTATGTACTGCAGAAATCAGTGAAAGGAAGAGCTATAGCAGAACACTTGGCAGAATGTGCTACTTCACAAGCAGACAATGGCAATTACCAGTTCCCGGATGAAGAAATTCTTGTGATAGAGAAGAAGGTGTGGAAAGTGCACTTTGATGGAGCATTGAATAGGAAAGGATGTGGCATAGGAGTTTGTCTGGAGACACCTGAAGATGTGATGATACCTGTGGCAGTGAAACTGAACTTTAAGGCAACCAATAACATAGCTGAGTATGAGGCTTGCATTTTAGCCTTGGAATCAGCATTGGCCTTGGGAGTAGAAGAGCTCGAAGTGTATGGGGATTCAGCCCTTATCATATGCCAGACTAGAGGAGAATGGAAGACTAAGGATGAGAAGCTACTGCCATATCACGATTATCTAGAGACACTGGCGAAAGAATTCTGTCAAATAAAATTCTTTTACCTGTCTAGGCAAAAGAACAAGTTTGCGGATGCCTTAGCCACTCTAGCATCCATGGCAGAGATCCCAATAGAAGGGGGAGTAGCACCAATGATCATTGAATCTAGAGAAGAACCCATCTACTGTTGTGCCCTAAGGGAAGGAGAACCAAATGACGGGAAGCCATGGTATCATGATATTCAGCAATACCTAGAAAAAGGGGAGTATCCGCCAGAAGCATCTTATGTTGACCGAAGAGCTTTGAGAAGGTTAGCTAGCCAGTTCATTCTGTGCAGTGGGAAATTGTATAAAAGATCTTATGACGGTGTCCATCTCTTGTGTGTAACAGAAGATGAAGCAGAACGGATCATTCAGGAAATACATGAAGGGGCTGGGGCTCCACACATGAATGGGTATATGCTTGCGAAGAAGATTCTGAGACTGGGTTACTATTGGTTGACCTTAGAAAGTGATTGTGCTAAACATGTTAAGAAATGCCATAAGTGCCAGGTGTTTGCAAGTGGTAAGCATCAGCCATCCATGCCACTCACTACCATGTCATCACCATGGCCGTTTGCAACATGGGGCATTGATATCATCGGCAAGATCACTCCTACGGCCTCGAATGGGCACGAGTACATATTGGTGGCCATAGATTACTTTACCAAATGGGTAGAAGCAGCGTCGTACAAGACTTTGAATGCTAAGCAGGTTGCCAAGTTCATACAGTGCAACATCATCTACCGGTATGGAGTGCCACGGGAGTTTATTTCAGACAATGGGCAGCATTTCAAAAAAGAGACTGAAGAGCTTCTTAAGAAATATGGTATAGTACATCACCATTCCTCTCCTTATCGCCCGCAGACTAATGGAGCAGTAGAGGCAGCCAATAAGAATTTAAAGACCATTCTAAAGAAGACCACTGATACGTACAATGATTGGCATGAGAAGTTGCCTCTGGCATTGTGGGGCTATCGCACATCCATTAGGGCGTCAACTGGGGCTACGCCTTACTCGTTAGTGTATGGTATGGAAGCAATGTTACCAATTGAGTTAGAGATACCTTCACTAAGGGTAGTTATGGAAAGCCAACTAGCAGAAGTCGATTGGATGAGGGATAGATATGAGCAGCTTTCACTAATTGACGAGAAGAGATTGAAGGCCCTGTACCATGCTCAAGGTTATCAGAGAAGAATAGCAAGAGCTTTTAACAAAAGAGTCAAGAACAGGGGCTTAAAGAAAGGGGATTTGGTACTCAAAGAAATTAGAATGCCGATTCATGATCCAAGAGGGAAGTTCAAGCCAAGTTGGGTGGGACCCTACATCATCAAAGAGATACTATCAGGCGAAGCCGTGCGTCTTATGGACATAGATGGGATCGAATTCTCTCAACCTACCAATTTGGATCAATTGAAAAAGTATCATGTATAAATAAATAAATAAAAAAAAAAAAAAAGCCCGCTAGGTAGAAAACCTGAAAAGGCTGCTTAGGCAAAAATTAGGGCAAAAGCTCGCTAGGTAGAAAACCTGCAAAGGCTGCTTAGGCAAAAAGTAGAGCATTCAAAAAAAAAATGCTTTTCAATTGATCCCATGAACTACAAGGACCTGATTCTCCAAGTATTCAAAACAAGAAAGTTGAAAGTTTTATGAAGAAAAGAAATATTCAAAGGATGGAGATATGTAGGCAGCCCATAAAGTTACCTTGAGTGCGGTCCAATTCTTTAAGGCAAAACAACCCTGTGTTTGTTTTCAATTGTAATTGTTTGAAGTGATTTATTCAAAACTAAAAAGATAGAATTCTTTTATTCATGAAATGAAGAGAAACCTTTCAAAGGTCTATTACATGCCATATGATTCTAATTCCATTCATTCTGAATAATAAAAAGCATGGGAAATATGTTTCAAAAGTTCTGTCAAATCCTTCGTTCCTTCCTTGAAATTTCTTCAGAGTCATCATCTCTTCTTCTCTTGTAAAGTTCTACTTGTAAAGCGTTAGGTGGAAGTGACCAAGTGTCCCCTCGCTCTTCAGATGAGAGACTTTCAATAAGTCCTGAAATCCTAGCCTTCATTTCTTGTCCCTGAGTACCCACAGTCTGAGATAACCATTCCCTATAAGCCTCATCCAGTTCAAAAGGCCCATGAGAGAAATCAATGTGAGTTGTGCGCAATACAGATGGCCACCTTGACATCAAAGCTTTTACCACTGATAGAGAGATCGCCCTGGAAGTGTAAGTATGCTCTGGGAGAGATGGAATTGTCTGTTTGGTCCCCATTTGGCGAAGCAATCGGGTTGCCCAATAGAAAGAAGTGTGTTTCAGCCCTGCCAAAATCACTGCAGAATAACCTGGAGAGCGGAGCAGATAATGGCCAGAACAGCTCCAGTTATGCACATACCACTCAATGTCATCCCAAGAGAGAGTAGACAGAAAAGTCAACCATTCGAGTAAAGTGTTTTCTCGAGGTAAAGTAATAGCACGGCGATGATAAGAAGCATGGTAGGAAGTACCAATGGAAGGAGCGATGAATTTGAGCCTTTCAATCAACCACATTTGGAGTAGAATGGGGCTCCCTTCAAAAGGAACCTTGGGGTCGGAGTACAGCTTGTCTAAACCATTCAGAGTTTCGGCAAGGACCATGGGCATCATGTTTTGTGATGTAGAAAGGGGTAAAACTAGTTCACACAGTTCTAATGGAACCAAGAAAGAACCAGTACAGAAGAAAAATTGCCCAAGAAGGCATAAAACTAAAGCATGCTGAACAGGCCGTGAAGTGGTTAATTGATTCAAGCCAGGATGAAGAAAAGAAGTAGCCAGTTTCAGAAGATTAAGGTTGGTACCTTCGATGAATGTAGAAGCATCTCCCTCAGTGATCTCAAGAAGAGAAGCGAGAGTTGTCGTGTACTTACGACGAATCTGTGGGAAGATGAACGGTCCTTTCAGTGGAATAGACGTGATCGCGCAGAATTCCTCCAACAGTGGACATATTTCTTCGGTGCCGAAGTTGTAAACATGAATCGTGGGATTCCAAAAGTGGCTTGCAGCAATGAGAAACGTGGTTTCTATCTTGATTTGTTGAAGAGAGAAACATGCATTCAAGTTGAAGCGAGCAAACACCTTCTTGTCTTCCTTCGTCATTCTCGCCATGAATCTTTTCAAAACCTGGGGGAGAGCCTCCATGATGCTTAAAACTATTGTAGGATGGTTGTAGAGGCTGCTAAGGGTTCCTTTTTATAGGCTTAGGTCAGGTTTGAAGAGAAATTAGAAACTGAAAAGGCCAAAAATTGGAAACTGCTCAAAATAGGCAAAATTAGGCGAACCAACTCGGTGACCGTCCTAGGGTGGACGGCCAACCGTCCTGGCTTGGATGGTCACCAGGATTTGACCACCCAATTTTGCCGATTTTGCTTATTTTCGACTTTTTTTTTCGAGTTTTTGTGCACTCGGGGCCCCGATTTTGATTTTTGTCGACTTTGTTGTTATTTACAAGTTTTAAAACATTGGTATTAGTTCAATCATGATCAAAAGTGATAGAATTAATAGCAGTGAATGAGTTTTAACAGTGCACATACACCATAAAAGTGAGAAGACTTGTTTTAGTGCAAATGTTTACAAATTACATATGATTTTCAAAGAAAAACCCCGTGTCTCATAGAGGATTGATCAACGTCTTCCAGAGTTCCTCCTTATCCCTCTACTAGATCCCTCGCCAGCTGAAGAATGACGTGGTGGGTCAGGTACCTGAAACGGTGTTCATAGTTTGATCAGTTTGTGAAGAGGGAAGGAAGACGAATTTGAGAATGTGATTTGAAGTTACCTGTTGACGAGTGAGAGCGGAAGTCCTCAAGCTCATCCTGCGAAGGTCACGCCTCATGGCGGTAGTAAGATCAATGTAATCCTGGCAATACTCTCGAGGGACCTGTCAGAAATGAATGATGTCAGTGTATCAGTGGGAATGTGTGTGCAATTAATTGGTTCAGTGAGAGGTTCACCTGTTCATAAGAAAGATCTAT
This sequence comes from Hamamelis virginiana, assembly GCA_017140935.1. Lineage (NCBI taxonomy): Eukaryota > Viridiplantae > Streptophyta > Magnoliopsida > Saxifragales > Hamamelidaceae > Hamamelis > Hamamelis virginiana. The sequence continues at coordinate 18,084 of JAESVK010001066.1, forward strand.
GTGATATCCCTCATCGACTGAAGGTCGTGAAATAGTAGAAGTCACGAAGTTATCTTCAACTATCAGCTCAATGTTCCAATCTGCAGGCTGTAAGGTAGGAGGCCTATTTGTGTCTTAATCATCATCACTAACAGCAGCTCTAGAGCTTTGACCCCGGGAACGGCGACTCTGTGGACATAAAGATGAAGTTTTGTGATTGCATTTACAGAGATGAAG
>JAESVK010001068.1:0-56568 GCA_017140935.1 Hamamelis virginiana
ACCTGATGTGGACACGTGGATAAAACGTACCCGATTACTTTATGATAAAGTAGAAGCATACACCGATCCTGAAGAGATCTAATATACGATCTGAAGATGGTAAAACTTGTTGACTGATCTCGATGAGGGACACGTGGATAAAACACGCCCGATGAAGTAATACGAGTTCTACCCGATGTCTTTAATGATATAGCGGAAACGTATACCGATCCTAAAGAATACGAGCCATGTGGAAATAATTATGAAATAAGTTCACCGATCTCTTGTAACTGCCTCATCATATCAAAAAGGAATATTCTCCGACATGCTCTGATCTTCTGCAGGAGATCATATGATTTCCTGTCCATTGAAAACGACAGGCCGTTGTGATAAAGGTTAAAATACCGAGCATACCCTCGAACGGTAATAAACACTCGAGTGGATAATCACCCTATAAAAGGGGAAGTTGCATCACATGGACAGGTACGTGATAAAACCCTAAAAAATATACATTCCTCTTACATTCACTGTTCACTGACTTGACCGTCGGAATATTGTAGGTCGAACACCCCACCGGTGTAAGAAACTCACCCATCAATTAACAGATCAATCCATCAGGTTAATCTCATCATACCTCTTTTACCTTGTTTTACTGCTTTTACCTCTTTTTGACATCATCAGTTTGGCGCCCACCGTGGGGCACGTAGCATTGATCTTTCGGTGCCATTTCATCCAATTTCAACCATGGTAATTACTCGATCTGGGGTTCTGAACAACGACGACCCCAACGTCCCTAACATGGCGAACACTCAATCCGTATTGCCTCAAATCAGCAACTCATCTCTCAATGACGGACTCGAGACGACGGCAAGGCCACCTTCAACAAACAAAGAACCAGAAGAACCTTGCCAACATCGTGAACCCCAGATGTTGCCACCTGTTCGGTACGAAGGTCTTCCTCAAACGACCCTTACCAGCTCCAGTTTTTCAACATGCAGAAACAAATGGAAAGTATGACCCTCATCATTCAAACCTTGACTCGCTAACAAGAAATGCTCCTATCACACGAAGCTCATAACCACTCCCCTCAAAACCAGCCACCCATTCCCACAATTCCTCAACAAACTAGAGGACAGGAGACAGCACGGCAACCACCACCCCTGAGGAGAGTAGCCGTTGAGAGTAGACGATCAGCTCCTCATGAAGACAGGAGCAGACTACAGGAGGAAGAAGGGAGTAGTTCTGATATCGGGTCAAGGAGACGACCAACGAATCTAGAACGACCTCGACAGTTCGGTGAACGTATGAACGAAGGTTCAGAAGGAACGAGAGGGTCGAGGTCGAGACGCCATCGCCAAGAAGCTACCCGATTCACTCCATATCCGAGGAGGAACGAACAAGCAAGAGAAATCCGACCTGATCGGAGAGAAGTTGACCAATCTTCCCCATTCATCTCCAGGGTTCTACGAGAGCCCTTACCCGACAAGTTTAAGCTGCTGACTATCGATCCCTACGATGGGACCTCAGACGCAAGAGAACACGTCCTGACATACAAGGACCATATGAACCTCAGAGGAATCGCAGACCCGATCATGTGTCGAGCATTTCCAATGACCTTGAAGGGACCAGCCCGAACTTGGTTCCAAAGACTGGCTCTGAACTCGATCAGTACATTTCAGAGCCTGAGCTCGATGTTCACAGCACATTTCGTGAGCAGCAACCGACCTAAAAGACCCACAACTCATCTCCTGAATCTCGAGCAAGAAAAAGAGGAAAATCTGAAATCATACATACGGCGGTTTAGCTTGGCCCTTTTCGAGGTAGAAGACATAAAAGAGGGAATGGCGATCGCAGCTATGATAAAAGGTCTCAAGGCCAAAAGCCTGAGGATCTCATTCGCGAAAAAGGAACCAAAAACGGTGACCGAGCTCCTGGAGAGAGCAAGGAAATACATCGGGGTTGACGACGTTTTTTATTCTGAGAAAAAGAACAGTAACTTGGCACCAAAAAGGAAGGATAAGGAATCAGAGGAGAAGAAAATGCCATATAAAAAACAAAAGGTTGATGCAACAGACCAACAACGTTCCCCACCGAGGAGATTCACATCCTTTACTCCGTTGCGGTTGCCGATCAACTCGGTCCTAAGTCAGGTCGGGAATCAACCGTACGTAAAGTGGCCGCAACGTATGAGGTCCAATCCAAAGAAGAGAGACAAGAACAAGTGGTGCGCCTTTCACAAGGATCACGGTCATCTCACCGAAGAGTGCTTCGATCTCAAGAACGAAATCGAAAGCCTCATCAAGAGGGGGTTCCTGAAGGAGTTCATAGATCAATCAAAGGCTGAAAACATTCAGCAACAAGATCCTGATCAGAGGGCTAGGCAACCCGACCAGAGACAGAGACTTGCTGGAGTAATAGACACTATTCATGGGGGATTTACCTACGGCGGTGATAGCAGATCGGCGAGAAAAGCGTATGCAAGGTCGGCAAATTCTTAGGTCTCGGATCAGGTGTACAACCTCTCTTATCAACAGTCAAACAGATACGGCCTCTTAACCTTCTCTGAGCAAGATTTGAAGGGAGTTCACTTGCCGCATGATGACCCACTGGTCGTTAAGGCGATCATAGCGAACTAAGAGGTAAGCAAAATCCTGGTTGACACAGGAAACTCGGCTGACATTCTGTTCATCACCGCATACGAAAGGATGGGAAGAAATATCGCCGACCTCTTGCCAATCGATACACCGTTGGTTGGGTTCAACGGATCGACCCTGCAACCACTGGGATGGGCAAACTTGCCAGTCACGATAGGCGACCAGCCCACCCAAGCAACCCGGGACGCAACATTCATGGTCGTCGATTGTCCGTCTGCGTACAACGCGATCATCGACCGACCAACCTTGAACGATTTTGGTGCGGCTACCTCAACCCTGCATCTCTGTGTCAAATTCCCGACCTCTCATGGGACTGGAACGATCAGAGGAGATCAAGCTTTAGCTCGATCGTGTTTTAATATCTCGCTGGATAGCAGGGAGGAGCGTCTAAACAAAGGGATTATACCAGACTCGAAACTTTCAAACATCGCCCACCTTGCCGATCATAAATCTGATGAACATTTATAGCAACCAAAGCAGGGAGAGTCTGGAATGGATGACCTTCGAGACGAAAGTAGTTCCAGGACGATCCCATTGGAAGGACTTATTGAATTTCAAGTCCACCCTACTGATCCTGAGAAAACCGCAAAGATCGGATCCGAGCACTCGCCTAAAATGAAGACCGATCTGATAGTCTTCCTCAGAAAAAACTGGGATATATTTGCGTGGGGGCACGAGGACATGCCTGGGATTGATCCCGATGTGGCAGTTCATAAACTCCTGGTGGACCTGACCCATAAACCTGTTCGGCAAAAGAAGCGAATCACTTCAGAAGAAAAGGCCAAAGCAATCCAAGAGGAAGTACAGAAGCTTCTCAAACTGGTTTTATTCGTGAAGTGTTTTATCCCGATTGGCTTTCCAACTGTCTCGTCGTCAAGAAAAAGACAGGCAAACGGAGGGTATGCATTGACTTCACCGATCTCAACAAAGCCTGCCCAAAAGACAGTTTTCCACTTCCGCGTATCGACCAAATGGTAGATACAACGGCTGGTCACGAACTCTTCAGTTTCATGGATGCATACTTAGGCTACAACCAGATCATGATGCATTCTACCGACCAGGAAAAGACCGCTTTCATAACAGCGATTGGAATGTTTTGTTTTCTACGGATGCCTTTCGGACTCATGAATGCAGGATCAACCTACCAGCGAACTGTCACCAGAATGTTTGGTTCGCTCCTAGGATCAACCATGGAGGTCTATATCGATGACATGCTGGTCAAAAGTTTAAAGTCTACCGATCACATCGAAAATCTGGACGAAGCATTCAAGATAATGAGAAAGTTCGGGATGCGTCTCAACCCGACAAAGTGTTTCTTCGGGGTTTCATCAGGAAAATTTTTGGGTTTTCTTGTAACAGAGCGGGGGATCGAGGCCAACCCCGATCAAATTAAAGCACTACTAGAAATGAAGTCCCCGACATATATCAAAGAAATCCAAAAACTTACTAGTCCGATGGCCGCACTGAATAGGTTCATTTCCAAATCTTCAGAGAAGGGATCACACTTTTTCAAAATCCTCAAGGGGAATAAAAGGTTTCAATGGACTCCAGAAGCCGAGGAGGCTTTTCAATGACTAAAAGCTTACCTCGGATCACCCCCGCTCCTGTCAAAACCCATACAAAATGAAGTCCTTTTTCTCTACCTTGGTGTCTCCCCAACCGCAGTTAGCTCGGTGCTCATCCGAGAAGACAAAGGAGTCCAAAGGCCGATCTACTATATCAGCAAAGCCATGGCCGGTGCAGAAATACGGTACCCATTCCTCGAAAAATAAAATTGGCATTCTCTGTTGTAACCTCAGCTAGAAAATTAAGGCAATATTTTCAAGTTCATCCAATCGTAGTGTTGACTGATCAACCTCTGAGACACATCCTACACCGACCTGATTCATCGGGAAGAATGGTACGATAGGCAGTGGAATTGGGTGAGTTTGACATAGACTACCGACCTCGTCTTGCTATAAAGGGCCAAGCACTTGCCGATTTCATTGTAGAATTCACACCCGAGGCCAAAGACGATGACTCAATCATTCCGACCCCATCCTCATCACAAACGACAAATGATTTGCCACCTTACCCAGCCTGGCATCTTTTCGTTGATGGTTCCTCCAACTCCAAAGGATCGGGGGCCAGAATTGTGCTAATCTCACCCGAAGGGGAAAAGGTCGAACTAGCCTTGAGGCTCTGTTTTAAAGCCACAAATAACGAAGCAGAGTACGAAGCATTGATGGCTAGATTGCAAGTGGCTGCCGACCTTCTGGTTCGACATGTGCATGTATTCAGCGACTCCCAGCTAGTGGTAAATCAGATTAATGGAGTCTACCTTGCCAAAGAACCAACAATGCAGAGGTATTTAGATAAAGCCAAAGAAGCATTTAGCAAGTTTGCATCAGCCTCCATCAGCCAAGTTCCAAGAGAGGAAAACAGTCATGCCGACGCATTGGCTAACCTGGCTTCAGCTGGCCGAACTGATCTGCCAAGATCAATAGTTGTCAAGCTTGCCGAACATCCCTTGATCAATGTACCTGAGACACCGATCTTTACCATAAATACCGATCCAACCTGGATAGATCCAATCAGGGAGTACATCAGGGCAGGAATCCTCCTCGCAGATCGGGCTGAAGCTCGCCGGGTTAAAAGTCGAGCTGCCCGATATTGCATCATTAATGGTAACCTCTACCGACGATCATTCTACGGACCTTGCCTCCGATGCGTTCTGCCGGACGAAGCCAACTACGTTTTGCGCGAAATCCACGAGGGCATCTGCGGTAACCATGCAGGAGCCCGATCTCTAACAAAGAAGGCAGTTCGGCAAGGTTACTACTGGCCTCATATGGAGAGAGATGCAGTAACTATGGTCAAAAATTGCGACAAATGCCAAAGGTTTGCCCCGATCCCACATCAACCTCCAAACTTCCTTACCCCGATTTCAAGTCCATGGCCGTTCGCACAGTGGGGAATCGATATTGTCGGCCCCCTCCCAAACGCAAGGGATCAAAAGAAATTCCTGATAGTGGCGATTGATTACTTCACAAAATGGGTGGAAGCCCGACCTGTGGCCAGAATAACCGAGAGTAGCATCAAAAGTTTTATATGGGAGAATATCATCTGCAGGTTCGGAATACCTCGCGTCCTGATCGCCGACAACGGAACCCAGTTTAACAATACCGGACTCCGAAATTTGTGTAGCGATCTTGGCATCTAAAATAACTTCTCCTCACCAGGTCACCCACAAGCTAATGGACAGGTCGAGGTCACCAATCGGACAATCATCCATTCCTTAGAAAAAAGACTGGAAAAAGCCAAAGGATTATGGGTGGATGATCTCCCATCAGTTCTGTGGGCATATCATACCACGAGTCGAGTTTCCACGGGAGAAACCCCATTCTCCCTTACTTACGGAACCGAAGCAGTCATTCCTGTTGAGATCGGTATTCCATCTTACCGAATCGAGACTTTCAATGCTGAGGAAAATGATCGCGAACTTCGTTATAATCTCGACATGTTAGAAGAGAAACGAGAAGCGACCCGACTCAGAATTGCCTCCTACAAACATAACATGGCTCGGGTATACAATAAGAACGTGAAAGCTAGGCATTTCCGACCCGGCGACCTCGTTCTTAAAAAAGTTCTCAATCCTAGCAAACTCGAACCCAACTGGGAAGGGCCATACAAAGTTCGGCACTACAATAGGATCGGCACATATTGGATCACTAACCTTCAAGGAAAATTGCTTAAGCGTCCTTGGAACGCCGCACATCTCAAAAATACTACCAGTAGGGGACTCTTCCTCCCGAACTATGTTTCTCAGCTGTAGTCAACCTTGAGTTACTACCCGATCTATCTTGTTTTTCTTTATACATGTTTTCTTTTTATATGAATACCCTTATTATCTTGCAACTCTCTTTTGTTGAACTTGTTATTTGATTACCATCTATTTGAACTTACTTTAATTATTTTTGCTTGGCTTAACTACCTTTCTATGTAGTAGTACTACCCGATCTCTTTACCTTGAATGAATATTAGTTTTTTGTCTTGTTAAATTAAATTATTTATTCTGCATACATTCGACATGAAAGACCCGAACCAAACTCGGGCCAGCAAATAAATAATTATTTGTTCACTGATCAAAAATTGATCGGGAGCATAAACATCTCAACGTTACCCCCAGATACCATGGTATCCAAAACAGATAACTAAACGATCTCAAAAGAAAAAAGAGTTCGGTAATCCGATCGTTAACTATCGTAACCCCGAACTGGGGACAGCATAGAGATCAACTTTGAGATAGGATCAACATATTGAAATCAAGCGCAAAAGACAAACACACAGAAGCCCGACAAAAATGACTTGTTAAAAAATAAAACATTCATTCCACATTCATTCCATTCAAACACTCCTCAACCCGACGAAAAAGACTTGTCCAAAATATTACTTTTCATTAAAGATAAAGCAGAGTTCATACAAAAGCAGACCGATCGGTCAACAGTTTAAAACAGAAAATTAAAAAGTTCAGTCATCAACATGAACAGTTTGACCGTGAGAAGTCGGGGTATCAGATCTTTCAGTTGGAATGGAGGGGTCAGCCACATCTCTAGAGATCGGAGCGTTCTGGCCAGTGCCTTCCCGATCACTGATGGTCTCCTCGTCATCAACATCATCGACCTCGGGAGCGGAAGGAGCTTTTAAAGCTTGTCGTTGTGCCCGAACCTCCTCCAGAGTGACCTTGGAAAGATCAGCTGATGGATGAAGTTTTGCTACGAAGTCCTTCGCCAGGTCAAAACCTTGGACAAGAAACGGACTGGCCGTCTTGATCACAAGGGCCTTCAGTTCCGGAGAAGATCGGTAATCTTCAACGGCCTTCTGGGCGATTTGCATCTCAGCATCCTTCGCCTTCTGGAGATCGGCTTCCAACGCTTCAATTCTTCTGTTAAAATCGTCTTCCCGATCCTTGGATTTGGCCTTCTCCTCCTCCAAAAGAGTCTTCGCATCCCGAACCTCTTGGATCAAATGATCAACTTTCTCGTTCAGCTTCCGATTGGCTACTTCAGCAGCGCCCTTTGAACGCCTCGCTTCCCGAGCTGCCCAAAGAGAATGCAGCCCGAGAAATGCACTCTGGAAATACAAAGTGCATTTTCAAGATCAGAAATATGCATGGCTTGGAATATCAAAGAAAAGAAAAATAAATAAATTTTTTGACCTTTATTGCAGAATGAGCAAGCTGCTCGGAAATGTCGTTCGGGGTCATTTATGAAAGCGCTTCTTGGTCGACCGGACCTAGAAGGCCCTAAAAAACTTTTAGGCTTGAGGTCGGACTGTTCATAAAAGAGCTCCTGACCGTCTAGCCCGACAGCATCAGAGGTGCCGACAGGCCGGCACTCAGCCATTCCCCCGCCGACCCACGAGAGGGGCGAGCTCCCAAACCCGAGCCGGCAGCCGACCCAGTTCCAACCTCGGTGACCACCGGGACCGCGATAGGAATACTCTCCTCAACGCGTCGTTTCTTCTTCCGAGAGGTTTCTGGCCCGACGCGATCTGCACGAACTGAAGTCGTTGAAGATCCAGGGGCCGCCCCGGCCAGCACGTCGTCCAAATCGATGTTCATGGCTACCACCAAATTGTTTACAATATGAGGAAGGGATTGAAAGAAAAGAGGGGAAAATAAATCAAGTAAATAAAATCAGTATACCTCTTTTAGGTCGGTTCGATTCCTTTCTCCGGATCTTTTGTCTATTCTTCAGATCCTCGATCACCTGAATGATCCGAACCTCGTTCTCTCGATCTAAAGGTCTTATTGCGAACCTCCTATATTGTTGAAAAAGAGGCGCGATCGGGCGACCATCAACTGTCAGATCCTTAAAGAGATGAGGTACGATGCCGGAAGGTCAGACTTCTAATTGATAAGACAAGTAGAAGGGTTTCCAATTTCTATCGTCACGGAGAACGTTGAAGCCACGTTCTTCTCTCCACAGCTGGTCGATCCGACCGATGATGCGATCTGACAAAGCTGGGCAACGAGTGATCTTGTTAACTGCAAAAAATTTTGTGTCAGATAAATATCAATTCAAAAAAATATATATATATGATATAAAGATCAAACGACCTATATTTCCTGATCTCTACTACCTGGGCGAGGACTCCATTCCCTTGGAATCGGGAAGATCTGTGGCTCATCAACCCCGAACTCCCATCCCGGGCTACTAACAAAAAAATAACTATTCTTCCACCCTTTTATGGAAGATGGAAGATCTCCGATGCCCGGCCTCCTGTTTCGATTACCGAGGTACCACCACCCAGAAGATGCCCGAGCATTCTCCTTCAAAAAACACATACATCTCAAGTCGCCAAAGTTCGGCTCCCACCCGAGCGACCTCCATAACACCATGAACCCGAGAAGTACCATCCACGAGTTCGGCGTAAGCATCACTGGGCTTACCCCGATCCTATGAAGAACCTCCCTAATGAAAGGTTGAAGAGGAAGCCTAAGGCCGATCTTAAAAGTCTCCTCATAAAAGCAGACTTCACCGGGCAGAACGTCGGTAGCACGGATATCGGGTCCAGGAATACGAATGCTAACAGAGTTCGGGATGTGATAAAGTCTCCTTATGTCGATTTCTTTCTCTTCTGCTAAAAGGTTTATATGAACAAAGGGGTATGGAGGATGGGGAAGCTCTTCCTCCCCCGCCCGATTATGATCGGGATTTGGTGGAACAGATTGGATCGGGGGAACATCTATGGTCTCATACATGGACCCCGAAGTGCTAGCTCCGGGGCCACCGCGGTTACCAGTTCTAAAACGACCCGGGGAATGGTCGCGACCCGACATGACTACACTTCTGTTTGGATGAAAGGAAAACTTGCCTGAAAATGCAAGAAAAACGGACGGAATGTTCTGTTGGCCCAAAATATACTCTAGAGGGGGGGTGAATAGAGTATTGGCAATTTAAAAACTAATTTAAAAATGGGATAGAGTGTTTTTGAAAACTCAAACTTTTAATAACTAGAATGCAAGATTAAATCTCAACTCAGCAAAATATAAAGCAAGTAAATAAATTTAAATGCAAGAGATAGAGTTAGAGAAATTCAAACACAAGGATTTTATCGTGGTTCGGTCTCCGCCTACGTCCACGCCTCAAGATCTCCGTCTCAAGGATTAATCCACTATCAATCTCACTTCCGGTGGAGATTCAAACCTTTACACAACCTTCTTTCACAGTGGAAGACTCTCACCAAACAAGGTTTATACAAAACCTTAAATTCACAAGAAATACAAGTGAATATGGATGACCACCAATATGATTCTCAACAACACTGAGAATACATCAAATACGCTCTCAATAATATCTCTCAAAGATTTAAACTAATTTGCTCATAGAGAGAAATACAGGAATTGAATCACTCAAGAATGATGAACACTTGTAAGCTGCAATAGTGTATATGATTGGGTGTAGAATTAAGCTTCATGGCAAGTGTATTTATAGCCTTAGAAATCAGCTATACGTTGGAGCGTCTAGGAGGAGCGTCTTGGCAATCTGCATATTCAAACTGGTTTGAAAAATGCAACAAATCCGTTTGGAGGTGCAGCCATGTTTGAATCAGCATTCACAATGTCAAATGTTGCAGCAGCAGCTTTGACAATTACTCCAACAGCAATCTGCCACTATTCCTGCAGAACACTTATTTACATATAAACATTTATAAACATTTAAGTAAATGGTTGCATTTTACTTTTAATTACTTTTACTTTCATTTACTTAAGTTTACAATGTAAATAAGGAAGTACCCCCCATTTGGATTCAATGGAAAATACTAGAAAATCAAATTCCCAATAAATCAAAATGTAGAAAATCAATTTTAGTACAAAAAATAATTTTCGTGAACAGTGTCAAAAATTGATCTATCGAGTAAGGTATTATATACCACGTATAAAAGCTACCTCAAGGCTGTACTCAGTTAATGAGTATATAGGGATTAATTACTGCCAAAAATTATTTTGAAAAACTCAATATATCAAAAATTCATTTTTCATACTTAGCCAAATTTTTCATAGGGAAAAACAGTTTCTGGGAATAGTAACATCTTCAATACTTGAGCCTCCAATTCATGGATTTTGTTGTCCATTTGTTTGCTCCTGTCTATCTTGAAAATCTGTCTTACAAATTTAACATTTAAGCACAAGATATTTGGATAACGCAGCGGCAAATGTTTGTTATCATTAAAACCATATAACATATGCTGGATTGGAACCATTTAGGCTAACATGTTCAAAGAAAACACACCGACGAAATCAAAAATCGCCTGAAAACTCAAAAACAGTGGACTTCAACAACAAATAAAGCAAAATAAAGTCCCTAGGAAAGAAATAAACGGTAGAAAAGGAAGATTGGGTACGAAAATACCTTTTTAAAGCGAGAGAAAGGCCGAAGAACGAAACAATCGAAGCAAGAAGACGCTGGAATCATGATAATCACTCCGGCAAGCTCTAAACGTACTCCGGCAGCAATTCGAAATGGCAAAATAGGTGAAATGAGGGGGAAAACCCATTTCTCCACCTTTTATAGCTTGCCCAAAAAGCTATTAATTAAGAAACGACACGTGGAACCTGCCAATAATGGCACCTCGAGCACGACTTCCAAGTGACGGCTGGCGCCTGCCAAACTGTCGCATCGAGCCTGACGACCAATTGACGGCTGACGCTTCGAAAAACGAAACGTCACTCAAGTCATTAGTTGTCCTCTTCGCTCTACGGGAGATCCAAGGTCTCTCCCCTGTTTACCGATCACATCGTTTATAAACCGGAGGGCCATTGTCCACCGATCAAAAAGAAACTCATCGACACCCCGAATTCAATCTATCAACAGTCAGCATACCGAGCTTACATACTTGTGGGAAATCATTTGTGACATGAATTCCACAAGTAGGGGACAACTGAAGAGGGTAAAATCTGCTGACCAACCTGATGTGGACACGTGGATAAAACGTACCCGATTACTTTATGATAAAGTAGAAGCATACACCGATCCTGAAGAGATCTAATATACGATCTGAAGATGGTAAAACTTGTTCACCGATCTTGATGAGGGACACGTGGATAAAACACACCCGATGAAATAATACGAGTTCTACCCGATGTCTTTAATGATATAGCGGAAACGTATACCAATCCTAAAGAATACGAGCCATGTGGAAATAATTATGAAATAAGTTCACCGATCTCTTGTAACTGCCTCATCATATCAAAAAGGAATATTCTCCGACATGCTCTGATCTTCTGCAGGAGATCATATGATTTCCTGTCCATTGAAAACGACAGGCCGTTGTGATAAAGATTAAAATACCGAGCATACCCTCGAACGGTAATAAACACTCGAGTGGATAATCACCCTATAAAAGGGGAAGTTGCATCACATGGACAGGTACGTGATAAAACCCTAAAAACTATACATTCCTCTTACATTCACTGTTCACTGACTTGACCGTCGGAGTATTGTAGGTCGAACACCCCACCGGTGTAAGAAACTCACCCATCAATTAACAGATCAATCCATCAGGTTAATCTCATCATACCTCTTTTACCTTGTTTTACCTCTTTTACCTCTTTTTGACATCATCAATATATATATAAACATGTGGTATATATGCATTTGCAGTAATATCTGGCATGTGCCACCAAAAAATGAAAAAAGCATTCTACCTACTATCTACCAAAACGTTTTCACTAGCTTTTTCAGATAATTTAATTTGTTGGCCGGGCCACAATTAATTAGTTCCACTACTATATATATATAGAGATCGATCGATACTTTCAGGATTGAAATAAAGAAGAAAGCAACTTAAAATGGAGTCTATTAATGCAGAGAGTGGTAGTGATCATCTACTTGAAGCTCAAGCTCATGTGTGGAATCATACATTCAGCTTCATAAACTCCATGGCACTCAAATGTGCAATTCAACTAGGCATACCTGAAGTCATCCACAAACACGGCCAACCCATGACTCTTTCTCACCTCGTGGCTGCACTTCCTGTCCACCCAACCAAAGCTCCTTACATCTACCGCCTAATGCGTTTGCTCCAACACTCCGGCTTCTTTGCTAGTAAAAAGGTCCATAATCATGAGCAAGAAGGCTATTTGCTCACGCCTGCCACTCGGCTCCTCCTAAAGGACGAGCCCTCGAGTGCATTACCGCTCTTGCTTCTCGGTCTTGATCCAATGCTACTTACTTCATGGCAATTCTTAAGCACTTGGTTCCAAAATACGGATCCCACTCTGTTTCATACAGTTCATGGGAGGATGTTCTATGATTATATAGCTCATGAACCACTCTTCAATGATGCCATGGCTAATGACTCCCAATTACTCACAGGTGTGATGATTAAAGAGTGTAAAGGAGTGTTTGAGGGGCTCAAGTCCTTGGTGGATGTAGGAGGTGGCACAGGAACTGTGGCCAAGACCATTGCTGATCGATGCTTTCCCACACTTGAAGTGCACTGTGCTTGATCTCCCACATGTGGTTGCAAACTTGCAGGGGACTAAAAACTTGGAGTTTCTTGGAGGGGACATGTTTGAAGCAATACCTCCAGCAAATGCAATTTTCCTCAAGGTATATATTTAATTTTTAGGGGATTTTGGCATTAGCTTTTCCATGCTTTGTAGCATTTCCTTCCTTCATATGATAAGTGTACGTTAGGCTTTTATATAAAATGACTGATATTAATTAATTAATTAATTTTTTTTCTTTTTCAACTTGTATTTAAATATAGTCAGTGGATTCTACATAACTGGAGCGATGAAGAAAGCATCAAGATATTGAAACGGTGCAGAGAAGCAATTCCAAGCAAAGAAGAGGGAGGGAAGGTAATTATCATAGACATGATAATCGAGATTCAAAAAGTTGACGAGAAGGTGATTGAAACACAACTCTTCTTTGATATGTTGATGATGGTTATGCTCAATGGCATAGAAAGAAGTGAGAAAGAATGGGAGAAACTCTTCTTGGCTGCAGGTTTTAGTCACTATAAGATAACTCCTATATTGGGCTTAAGGTCTCTCATCGAAGTCTATCCATGATAATGTTCCGGGTAGCCGCCCTGTTAAGTTCTATCTATAATGCATGGTATTCTATGTAATAAATGGACCCTCAGATATGATTGTTAAAAGCTAAAATGACTTAATTACTTCTTGCAGCAAATTAAAATCCAAGAATGCATCATATACTTCAGGCCATATCACAACAAAGTGACACATGAAGGATTGTGTACGTAGTACGACTAAGGCAAGGCAGAGAATAATAAAAAGGCAGAAATTAATCGATCAACCAAAACACTCCCCTTTAGAACAGTTAAAACACAAATCATAAAATAAAAAATCATACAAATAGGCTAGGGCTTTAAAAGGGCCTATTTGCCCGTGAGCGAATAAGGGAAAACTGATAACATTTTGAAGAACAATAAATTCGTTATTTTTTCACAGTTTCCTTTGTTTAATATGCACCTTATAATAGACTCTCTGTTATATTATACTATACATACATATATACTATATATTATTATATATAAAAATCTGAATCTTGAAAAAACTTTTGATTGGCAACAATATCCCTGTATAATTGTAACAGTGCATAAATAGATTTAATTTGGCCGCAAATAATTCTACCAATCAAAATAGTAGCGGCTTTCTTATTGAGTTGAACATTATTTTTGAATCAATTCAATTTTGTGTTGAACTCAATTTTTCAGACCCAATAAAATTTCATTAACATATTAAACGTCTTATAAATAAAATTAAAATTCGATCTATTATAAGCACAATCATATCCCATAAAACTCTACCAATCTTCTTCATTTAATTAAACCTTTTTTTTTATTTATAAATACTAACTCATTTATAGATCAAACCCAATTTCTGAAATAATTAAATATCGCATGATTCAAACTTTAATTTTAGAAAAATAAATGTAATTTTACTAATTGTTCAACTAAAAGTTTTTCTTAATTATAAATACTAATTCATTTCTAAATTGAACTCTATTTCTCAAATAATCAAGTATTACATGATTCGCACTATATTTCGCAATCTCGATAGGAAAGCAAATGCAATTTTCCTAACTAGTTTATTAAAAATTTTGTTTTAATTTGTAACAATTTTTTTTTAATCTGTTGACTTTATATTTATTGGAACACGATCTTTGGCTATGTGGTTCATATCTCTCCCTTTATGGGATGAGGTCCTGGATCCATTCCTAATGGATGAGGTTATTAACCCATTTGTTACCTCCTTCCCCATCATAAATTTATTAATGAAAAAAATAATGAACTCTTCTAAAACATTTTCACTAGCCCAGGCCGCTTAACAGCAACTCCAATGCATTAGTTAAAGGAGTCGTCAAAGCCAAATTATGGTTTAGCAAAAAGTTTAGTTAAACTTTTGGCTCTAGCCATTTGTCACTAAGACAAAAAAATTTATGAGGATTTGCACTTGGTTAATGTAAGAGAAGGGAGAGATAAAAAGAGAGCCGAAAAATGGTTCTTATGTATTCGAGCACCTCTAACCAAATGAATAGTTAATTTTACCATAGCTAGCTAAAAAGAAAAATACTATAGCACCAGATATCTTAACCCAAAATTAAAAACCACTATGATGTTTCTTACTTTGAGTGGTGTGTGGAAAAGATGGAATTAGTTTAAGAGGATTCAAAGCAGGACACATCAAGAAAATTTTTAATTCCAGGTTAAAGCGTTTGTTGTTATAGCAAATTTGAGCTAAAAATAGTTTTTGTTGCGCATAAATTATACTCTAGAGGGGGGGTGAATAGAGTATAGCAAACTTTATGAAATAAAAACCAATTCAAAAATTTGGTTCAAATAAATTTGATTGAAGATGAATGGAATATAAAATATGAATCACAACTAACCAATATATAAATCAAGTAAATAAATATAAATGCAAGAGAAGAGTTAGAGAGATTCAAAAACAAGATTTTAACGTGGTTCGATCTCCGTCTACATCCACGCCTCAAGAGCCCCGTCTTGAGGATTTCACAATCCACTATGGATCACTTCTTCAAGGTGGAGAAACATTTACAAGTTGTCTTCTTTCAAAGGTGGAAGACACTCACCTACAAGGGATTCACACAACCCTTACAATCTCACAAATTTACAAGATGAATAAAGAGTGTACAAAGATTTGCTCCTTTAAGAGTAAATGATTACAACAATTAGCACTCACTAGAATCTCTTAAGATCAAGAACTAATATTGGCTTAAGAGAGAGAATGATTTTTCAAAAGCTTGAATCACACAAAAATTATGAACAAATATGTATTTGAGTAAGAATGTGTTTCAATATGATTAGAGTTAATGACTAACTCATCCAAGACTCATTCAAATGGTATTTAATGCTTTCAAACAAATATGGCTGTTGGATATGAAAATATAGCCGTTTGGTTTGCAAAAACTAGCCGTTATAATTTACAGAGCAAACCTTAGTCGACTAGGACTAATTGATTAGTCGACTAGAGCATTTTAAATACACTTACAAAAAGAGTTCGGAGTTGTTTAGTCGACTAGGTCAAAGGGATTAGTCGACTAGAGAAGTAAAAACAACATATTTGAAATCTGGGCACGATTAGTCGACTAGAGACTAAGGGTTAGTCGACTAGGGAACGATTAGTCGACTTATAACCAAGGTTTAGTCGACTAGCTTAAGTGTTCATAAAACATGCTCACTGCCACGCAGTTAGTCGACTAGTCATGGAGGGTTAGTCGACTAAGGAAGGCCATAAGTCAATTTTCATAAACTTTAAGCTACCATTTGATTTTAAAATAGCCCAAAGTTGTTTAGAAATAATTTTGACCATCCAAAATGATTTCCCAAGATAAAACAAGGTCTAGGAAGTCAAGGTCACTTAACTCAAACATAGTTTTATTCTTTTTGAGAGTTTCACAAGAATAAGTCCTAAACACATACATAAGATACAAACAAAGTCTTCAAGTCTTGTGCTAGGCTTCATTTGCTTGTGAATTGCTTAAGCAACATATTGTCTTGAATAGCTCTATTCATGGAAAGGTTCAAAACCTGATTCTTAATTACAAGTATGGATAAAGAGGATAATTCATACAAGAATCATGGATACATGAGATATTAACAAGAATAGCTAAGAGACATTTAGGAGAAGCCAACAAAGGGATTTGTCATATATGCAACATGTTCAACCAAGTATTTGTATGCATAATCATGCTTCAATATTTGTTATCATCAAAATCATTGGTGAGATAAGACATTTATCAATAATGGATTGAAGCCATAGGGCTAACAGTTTTGAAAAAAAATGACTTTTAGCATTGGAGATGCTTTAACGAATTAAGGCAGCCGCCAATAGATTCCAAAATGTGAAAAAGTCCTTATTTAGAGTTTTGGCCTTAGGCCTCAAATTA
The DNA here is from genome assembly GCA_017140935.1 of Hamamelis virginiana. Taxonomy (NCBI): domain Eukaryota; kingdom Viridiplantae; phylum Streptophyta; class Magnoliopsida; order Saxifragales; family Hamamelidaceae; genus Hamamelis; species Hamamelis virginiana. The sequence goes on from JAESVK010001068.1 coordinate 17,063, forward strand.
TTTCGAGCCGACCTTATTCACTACTATATATATATATAGACACACACACACACACACAAGTGTTCCTATCAATATATGCTGATCAACTTTCGCAAAAATCTACATGAAACTCCATGGATATATAGTTTATCTTAAAATATTGGCATTTTTTCAAAAATAACCATTGGATCAATGTGATTTTTAGTCTGCACGCGCGTGTGTATAAAAAAAATATTTACCTCTACACTCGCTTCTAAAAATACATGTCTCACGTTGGATTTTACAAACTATATGTCAAAACCATGAGTAAGAACCATATGTCATCAGAACCTAACCCATATTATCTATATCTATATCTATAAGGAGTCTATTATAAGATGTACCTTACACAACTTTACATAAAATGCATCTTATGCAACTTTCCATAAAGTGACCTACATAGGGCCAATTGAGAACTAGATTTTAAAAAACCAACCGTCAGATTTGAAAAAACACACACCCTTAAACCTTGATTAAACACTTAATCAATTCTGATTAATACCCCAACTATCAAACATCATCATTCATCCATGATGAGCAACAATAAAGTATGTACGAATAAGGAAGAACCTTAGTTAAAAAACTAATTACAAACACATGGTATGCATGATAATATCATCACATAAACATGTGATTATCAAGATGGATCCATGATCAACACAAATATCATTTCATCCTTCTTGATAATCAAATTAATTTCAAAATAAATTGTAAATTCATACAAGGAAGCCAAGATATACATGGAAACCCTTTCGGGAAAAAACAACGGGAGAATCACAAGCAATCCACTATAAAGAAAGATTTACAGAGATTATACCATACACAAGTTCTTCAAGCCCTAAGCCCAATTAAGTGTAATAAGATCTCACCAACTCAAACTCCATGAGTACTTCTTCTCCAAAGCTTGCTCCACAACCAAATCCTTGATCTTCACTTTTGATTCTTCATCCAAGAGCCATGAGAAATCTTCAATCTACACAAAGAAAACTCACCACATATAATTAAAGATGGATTTCAAGGTTTCTAATCCATTACAATCAAGATCAATTATATTCCTAATGGATTGTACGGAAGAAATTGGATGATCCTCACCAATATAATCACTCAAGTAGCTCTAAGGTTAGAGAGATAAGTATTTCAGCTTGTTGGAGGCTCTCTAACCCTAGATGATGATAAAAGAATGAATTTATAGACACTAATACACCCTAGTGACATGGTATGCATGATAATATCATCACATAAACAAGTGATTATCAAGATGGATCCATGATTAACACAAATATCATTCCATCCTAGCTTCTTGATAATATTCAAATTAATTTCAAAATAAACAATAAATTCACACAAGGAAACCAAAATATACATGGAAACTCTTTCGCGAAAAATTACCACAGGAGAATCACAAGCAATCTACTTTAAAGAAGTTACAGAGATTATACCATACACAAGCTCTTCAATCCCCAAGCCTAAGTGTAATAAGATCTCACCAACTCAAACTCCATGAGTCCTTATTCTCCATAGCTTGCTCCACAACTAAATCCTTGATCTTCACTCTTGATTCTTCATCCAAGAGCCATGAGAAATCTTTAATCTCCACAAAGAAAACTCACCACATATAACTAAAGATGGATTTCAAGGTTTCTAATCCATTACAATCAAGATCAGTTCTATTCCTAATAAATTAATTGTATGGAAGAAATTGGATGATCCTCACCAATATAATCACTTAAGTAGCTCTAGGGCTAGAGAGAGAAGTATTTCAGCTTGTTGGAGGCTCTCTTACACTAGATGATGAGAAAATAATGAATTTATAGTAGCACGCCCTAGTGACGTCACCATATGTCAGCACGGTAAAAATAAAAAAAATTTCCCGTACTTGGATTGATTGAATGTGGTCCTGGATCAATCCAAATAGTTTCTATCTTCAAAATTTGTCAAATCGATGAATATGGATCCATCCAAAAGTGGTCTAGATCGATCTAAAATGTTTCTGATGTCAAATTAAAATAATTTGGATCGATCCAAAGTGGTCCTGGATCGATCCAAATTGTTACTAATTACTCAATAAAGAATAAATATCAGCATTAATTTTGGATCGATCTAGCACCACTTTAGATCAATCCAAAAAAACCCAAATTTCTATATAAAGAACTAGTAATCCCTTGGATCAATTCCAAACATATTTGGATTAATCTTAACATTAATAATCATAAGAATGACTCTCCAAAGTGCTTTAAAGACCTCAAATAACCAACTAATCACCTAGACAAGGTCAAAGAGGTCTTTAAGTCTCTTACCTCCTAGTCCTTGGTAAGTTAGAAGCTTTAATCATAATCTTCATGAGAGATCCTAGAACACATTCGATAAAAATACAAATCAACCCAAGTTTTGAAACGAAACATGCTAACACACAAAACCTAACAAGATTGAATAGTCTTCTCATTCATATCATGCTTGCCAAAAATCACTGTGATCTAACAGTCGGTTTCTGGAAAAACAAATTGAGTATTAAAACCGGTTAACATTTAGAAGAACAAAAAGGCCGTATTTTCACATCGCATTTTTCAAAAATTAATTGATCATTGTACTACTGTAATTTTTGGCAAGCTTAACATATATAAGACGGATATTTTATTCAATGGTCGATTTTTTCAAAATATACTTTCAAGAGAAAAAACAAATGCAATTTTAATAACTAGATAACAAAAATTTTGTTTTAATTTGAAATTATTATTTTTTTAATCTATTGAGTTTATATTTAGGGCCCATTTGAGTTAACTTTTCCTAAAATCATTTTTGGAAAACTATTTCTTCATATATCTCTTTAAAATTATGTTCTAACCTTATTTTCAAATATCAAAATTTACATGTTAGAAATGATTGTGGTAAAAGTTGGAGTCTCCAAATTTTTGACACAATCATTTTTAGTATAAAATTTTTGTCAAACTCCAACTTTGCATGTTTGGACGCAATTATTTTGTCAATCATTTTTAGTATTTTAGTTATTTAAAAGTGATTATCACCCGATCTTTTAAATCAATAGGACTTTTAAGCTCCAGAAGTGATTAAAAAAAAAAACTACTTTAACATTGCTTTTAGTATAATTTTGTCTTCTTAAAATAATAAAGTATTAATATTTTAATAATTTTAAATATTTTATCTTAATTGTATTGCTCACCTCTATAATTTAATGTTGAAGCTTTTTTTATAAAAAAAAATTATGTGCAATATTAATACATCTATACTATTATAAAGAGAGGATGAGCATTTGGAGTATTCACATTTTTTTGCCAAAAGTGCCCCTATATATATAAATAGGAAAATGCTACTTTCATTGTAACTTTTCCCGCATTAGGCCTTCCCGTCCTATTTATCAACATGACGTGGGATGTTCTGGGACCACATCAACTATCTTTAACAGTGTATTTTTACTATCTTTTATTTTCACTGTCCTGAAATGTATTTTTATTTTTACTATCTTCTATTTTCACTGTCCTGAAGTGTATTTTTATTGTTCTTGTATTTTCATTATCTTGAAGTGTATTTTCATTGTCCTTGTATCTTCAGTGTCTTTGGTATATTTTTACTGCCTATTTTTAGGTTTTTACTTTTTTTTTTTCACTATGTTTATTTTAGGTTTTCATTGAGTTTTTTTGGGTTTTTATTGTGCTTTATTGTATTTCCACTGTCTTTTTTGAATTTTTACTATGGATTTTTTTTCTGGGTTTTTACTATTTTTTATAAATAAAAAAACAGTAATCTTCTTCTATGTCTTCATTTTCCTCTTTTTCTTCTTCTTTACTGTCAATGAAAACCAAAAAAAAAAAAGAAAATAGAGAGACCGACAGTGAAAACCAAAAAATTACCACAGTAAAAATCCAAAAAAGACAATAATAACACAAAAAATGAACCTCTTTCTTCTTCTTATTTACTGTCAGCCAATGAAAACCAAAAAAAAAAAAAAAAAAAACAAGATAAAAATTCAAAAAAGACAGTGAAACGACTCCCGATACAGTGAAAATACACCAAGGTTAACAGTCAAAACTACTTGCGTGGCATATCCAATTCATGTTGCCACATCAAATGGGAATTGGTACGGGACCTATAGCAATGCTCATAAAAATAATACTTAATACTACCTAACAGCACATATATGTAATTTTCATTCCATCAATGATTTCGTTTTTTTATAACTATCAATTACATCTCTCTCTCTCTCCTCTCTCTCTCTCTCTCCTCTCTCTCTCTAACTTCTTGATAACAAATTTTTCAATTTTTTATTTGGTTATCTACACTTTAGTACCTCAAACTTTAGGGTTAATTTCAATTTAGGACCTAAACTTTTAATTTGATCAATTTATGATAAATATTTAAAAACTTATTTCAATGTATGACAAAACTAGAATTTTAATATTTTTTAGGGCAAATTTACGTAGTAGCTGGTGCTTGGATAATCTCAACTATTTATTCTTCCTCAGCCAGATAAATGTTAAGATTTCAAGCACTACTGCATTAATTTGTGTCTTAGAATATGTTAAGATTCGTTTTATTCCATTAGCTTTAACCTTCTAATTGAAACCCTTACTTAGAGGATAATTTGAATGGTTTGGGCGAGAAATAAGTCTCTCAGGCTACGTAGGATATACGTAGGCTTCAACTAGGATGTCACGTAAGGCGTAGATGGAGTCTCCGTTACTTAAGCAAACGGTTTTCTATATTGAAACAAGTTTTAAAAATTTGTCTTAAATTGATTAAATTAAAATTTTATGTCCTGGATTGAAATTACTCCCAAAATTAGAGATAGTAAAGTGTAGATAACTATTTTTAGTTTTACCTTTTAATTTTGATAAATATTCTGTTTTTTACACACCCGTATGCATCGCACGTGATCGTGACTCTAGTATATATAATGGCGGCGGCGCGCAAGGGTACAAAATTTTATACGTATACGAGATAAGGATGTATTAATTTTCCTGGGACTTGCATACCCTGAAATTTAATATAATTGTTGAATTATAGTTAATATGTTTTCACCTAAAAAATTAAGTTTACAAAATTATATACGAATATAAGATAAGAAAGAAATTATTTAATTTTGATGGGACATATCCAAGACGAAGCGAGGAATTCGGGTGGGGGAGCGAACTTTAAGTATTTATTAATAGTTTATCCCAATTCAAAATATCGATAACATTTTTTTTTTTTTAATTGTGTCAGTTTGAGTAAACAAAATTATATAAAATTTATATAATTCATTGATATTTGATAAACCATATTTTAATTCAGTTCATTTACAACTGTCCTCGACTGGACTCTATATATCTTTTAAAAGCATTTTTTGATGACTTCATTAGAGCATTTCCAATGGTATAGTATTTGAGGTGCCATAGCCAAAATTTTGCATTGGCATCCAAATAGGTTGCTCTAATTGTATGTCAATTGTGGTGCCAAATTTTAGAAATGGCATATAAAATTACCAAATTTGGTACCTCAAATGACAAATACAATTTGTACCATGTCATATAGAGAAGCTAATATGATGTGCACTTGATGTATCTTGTATCAGTTGCTCTCTTGTAGAGCCACTTTCGGTTTAAATTTTTGAAAATTGATAGTTGAATTAGATACTTCTATCATGGATATCATGCCTACTAAAAATCACAGTGATCCAACGTTTGATTTTTGAAAAATGTAACTTTAAAAAACTGTGATTTTTTTGTTCTTTAAAATGTTATCCTTTTTTTACAGTTAGTTTTTGCAAAACCAACCGTTGGATCACTATGATTTTTGACAGGTATGACATACACGTTCAGGGTATCTAATCTAACGGTCAGTTTTCCAAAATTTTAACCGCAAGTGGTTTTACAAGAGGACACCTAACGCAAGAAAGTGCACAAGATATTAGAATACATATGTATTAAAATTTGGTGTCAATGCCATTTGATGCCACTTGAGATGGCAAAATTTAAAAAAAAAAACAAAAACAAAATAGTCGGGGGGGCATATATATGTCACCCCCTCATATACATGTAGCTTCGTCCTTGGACATACCCGGCCTGAAATTTAATATAATGGTTGAATGCTAATATGTTTTTAGCTGAGAAATTAATTAGATCAAATTTTACTGGACGTCACATGATCATATATATGGCTAGATTATTCTGTTGACAATGTCAAAAAAAATAATAATAATAATGAAAAAAAAGTAATGGGTGGAAACGTTCATTGACATAGTTGGAATGAAATCTGATTCTATTCCCAAAGTAGCCTGGAATGGAATCAGATTTTCATTCCATTTATAGTGTTTGGATACTAACTGGAATCATGGATTGGAATGATTGTTCATTCCATTACTTCAGTTTGGCAATGACAAGAATGGAATTAAATTTTCTATAATTTTCCATTTTACCCCTTTTCTTTAAAGTAACTCATCTTTCACTTCACCAAATTTTTATCCAACTAAATTCAAATTAATATACATCATAACCAAGTTTGACAATTTATATATACAAATTTTCTGTATATATAAGTTATTTATATACAAATTAGGCAATTTATATCTACAATCTTTTTCTCTTTTTTACAAAACTTTATCATACCATCTAATACACATTCGAGGTGCCCAAATAGAACAAACCAACAAAAAGCAAAAATTATGTATAAAAAGATTGAATTTAGCATAGATTTAACCAAAAATTCCATAAATTCAAACAAAACCATATTGATATTCATCAACACCAATCAAAAAAAAAATTTTCCATCCATCATTTCCCAAAATATTACAAGACCAAAATTCATCTAGCATAGTAGAGTTAAACCCAAAATTATGTTCCATCTAAACCAAATTCATCAATCCAAGAATGTTCCCATTTTTTCATCAACCCAAAATGATGTCCATCCAAACCAACCCAAAACAACCAACTAACTATGTAAAGCGAAGTAAGCTTGTCCACCCATTTTTCTTCAAATTGTCAGACATGCTGAAAAGAAGGTGCAAAAGCGAAGTAGAACAACTGATGGCTTTCAACAGAGCAAAGTCCTAAGAGCCTGCGCCTTCGTAGGCTAACCATGGCCAAATTCCAATCTTCTAATATCAAGTGCAAATTAGAACATCTGATGGCTTCCAACAGTTATCACCTTGCTTCAAGAACAATTACTGCAGAGATACACGTAAGATTGAGTTTAAGACTGGGCACAAGAATTAAAAATTAAAACTTTGGCAAAAGGAATAACCATTTTGAATCCATCCTTCGCATACTTGTACTGACAGGATGGTGTTTTTGAAGGTAACAAATGAGAAGTCACTACACAACTTGAATATAAATTGGCCTAAGAAGGGAACACCTGAATATTATCAACATACTTATTCTTAAAGGTATCCCTTCCAATTCCACCAGCTAGCTTTCATACTATGAAACTTCTAAAAGTGTCAAACAATATCAGAAAATTTTCAGAAAGTTTTCTAAAGTATTCCTCTAAGAAACCATAAAATCAGTAAAATCCACTAAATTAATAAACAAACCCCATACAAAATCCAAGAAAATATATGATTACATATCATCTAACAGCATAAAAGGAGGCTAGCTATATATCAAGTATGCAAGCAGGACAATTTTGGTTTGGGGTTAACAAATCCCCAAAAGAAGTCATCTATTTTTGGAGGGTTAACCTTTGGCAGCTTATTAAATTGAGCCTGTGACCACTTGTTTTGGGCTTAAGAAACCCTCAAAAACTTATCCCGGCTGTATTTTTCATTCAATTCTATGAATTTCTGAAAAAATATTGGAGATAAATATATATCCTTTGCCTAAAAAACATGTAACTAACAACCATCTATTTGAAACTCAGAAATCTAGTGCAAGAAGTGAGAAACTTAAAGCAGGGCAGTTTCTACAGTAACACCCGTAGCAGTGACTTGTTCTTCTTAGAAAACTTAAACCTAGTTAGCTGTAGATGAGTGTGACTGGGTTTCATTTCCTTGACCAATAAACCCACACCTGGATTGTCATTAACTCCACTCCGAATTAGTTTGCAAAGTGAGACCGGCCAAACCAAATCAGCTTTAAAACTAAATCTTGGGTTGTGCCAAACCAACTCGCACCACTAGAATACTCTAGTAAAGAATCAAAGAATAAAAGGTTTAAAGCAACAGGGGGACAAACGGAGAGAACAAGAATGAGCACTAAATTGGCTGACCATATTATGATAAAAATTAATATAACAAAGGAAGCGAATAAGTAAGGCAGGGAACAAGCAAAGCCTAGTGCTACCTTCCAAGAAAAATTCAAACCCCAAACATTTGTCCTAATTGTATTCTCCTGAATGAGTCAACAATCGAAAGCCCTAAAAGAAGTTTATGAGAAAATCCCAAGCAAACCCAAAGTCCAAAACAACAAATTTATGAAAAAATAAATTTCAATTAATTAGCTTAATAGATTATCTATCCATACCTTGTGATTGAAGTTGAGTATTTGCTTCAAGTGCTACTTCAGATTTACCAGCATCAGAGCCCAAGTTCCTATCAGCAGGTCCTAATCAATATTTGAGAAAACAATGTCGAAAGATCAAACTTTGCCAAAATCAAGAGAATAAATTTAACAATTCTGAACAAATGAGAGAGAAAGTGAGAAAGAGAGAGAGAGGACCAGCTCTTGGATGAGGACTGCGGCAAGCTGACTGGGGCTTGGTAAGGATGGATCAATGATCGAAGATGCTGGCAAGCCGCCGGCGATGAGCTGACGACGACAAGAAACCAAGGATCAATGGCGGTGTGAGAGAGAGGGCTTTTGGAGGAGACCTGTTGCTCTTCAGTCTTCATTCTCGTTACTTCGTTAGTATCGGGTTTTTTTGGAAAGCTTCGTCGTTTTTAATTCCAGCCCAAAGGTTGGAATCACAACACCGATTATTTTAAAATCCGGACCGTTCATCGAACCGGAAAAATTACCAGATTAAGGGTCAACTGGTTCAACCGTCGAGTCAACCGGGTTGAACCATGATATCATAAATATATTATTTATTTATTTATTTATTAGAATAAAAGCTGTAAATGATTCAAAATATAATTTTTTTTAAATGTTTGTACAATCAATTCATATATTTGAATTTATGTGCAGTCATAAAAATTGAAAAATTAATAATTACTATTGCTCAATCTTTATTATATATATTTTTTTTTAAATGCAAAATAAGAATATTGTATTACTAAATTAGGTGTTTGCCTTTTTAGCCTTCTTAGCTTTAAGAGATTTTAAAAAAATTGGGGCTATTTTAGTCATTTTAGCTCCTTAAAAATAAAAAAAATAAAAAATTAAATTAAATTAAATTTAAAAAAAAAAAAACGGGTTGACCGGTCTTTCAATTAAATGGGTTTTTATGGGTTAAACCAACCGGAAAGGGGACCGGTTTCCGATTCAACCGGTTGAACCGGCCGGTCTGGTTCGGGTTTGATAATATTGACATGACCACCTATGAGAAGGTAATGTGATTCCACCTTCTAAGGGGATTCAATTCCAATCAATTCCGGTCCTTTAATCCCATTCCAGTCCAATTATTGTATCCAAACATGCAGTCACGGAATGTATACCGGTCCATTCCATTCCAGCCTCTAATTTCTCCAATCCAAACGGGACCTTAAAGGATTGAAATAAAGAAGAAGGCAACTTTGGGCCAACTTAAAATGGAGTTTGTTAAAGTAGAGAGCTCCAGTGACGAGCTACTGAGTTCTAATGAGCTGCTTGAAGCTCAAGCTCATATATGGAATCATATGTTAAGCTTCATAACCGGCATGGCTCTTAAATGTGCAATTCAACTAGGCATTCCTGATATCATCCATAAGCATGGCCAACCCATGACTCTCTTTCAGCTCGTGGCTGCACTTCCTGTTCACCCAACCAAAGCCAATTACATCTACCTCCTTATGCGCTTGCTCGAACACTCTGGCTACTTTGCTCGGAAAAAAATCCACAACCATGAGCAAGAAGAGTATTGGCTCACGGCTTCTCCTAAAGGATGAGCCCTTAAGTGTATTACCGCTCTTATTAGGCAACGTTGAAGTACTAGTTACTCCATGGCATTTTTTAAGCACTTGGTTCCGAAATACCGATCCCACTCCGTTTCAAACGGTACATGGGAGATCGGTTTTTTATTATATGGCTCATGAACCAAGTTTTAATAATATGTTCAATGAATCCATGGCTAATGACTCCCAATTAACCACATGTGTGATGATTAGAGAGTGTAAAGGGGTGTTTGAAGGGCTTAAGTCCTTGGTTGATGTAGGAGGTGGCACAGGAACTGTGGCCAAGGCCAATATTGCTTGAAGAAAGACTTGTGTCTTTGTATATTGAATGTATATTATCATGTACAATTGGGTGGCCTTATATAGGCAATACAAATACAGTATATGGAAACTAACATAATAAGGAAACTAAATTACGTAAGGTAACTAACAGCTGGTAGTTGACTATATACAATCTAACATCCCCCCTCAAACTCATGGTGGTTTAAGATAAACCATTTTGAGTTTGAAAGCTAAAGCTCGAAAAGTTCCTGGAGGAAGAGGTTTGGTGAAGATATCAGCTAACTGATCCTGAGAGGAAACAGACTGAAGTATGAGTGTACCCTGAAGCAGATGATGACGAATGAAGTGACAATCAATCTCAATATGTTTAGTACGTTCATGGAAGACATCATTGTGAGCAATTTGAATAACACTTCGATTATCACAGTGAAGTCTAGTTGCAGTGGAGCAATCAACGCCAAGATCCTGTAATAACCAACGTAACCAAATAAGTTCAGCGGTGGTAGCTGCCAGTGCTCTATATTCTGCTTCAGTGCTGGAACGAGCAACAACTGTTTGTTTCTTGCTTCTCCAAGAGATAAGAGAATCACCAAGAAGAAAGCAATATCCTGTAGTAGATTGAAGATCAGTAGGATCACCTGCCCAATCCGCATCTGAATATGCCTGAAGAGTTAATGAAGAATGGGAAGAAAAATGAAGACCATCAAAAATGGTGCCTTTCAGATATCGAAGAATCCTGAGAACAGAAGCATAATGAGGAGATCGAGGTGCAGCCATAAACTGACCGACTACATGAACTGCATAAGAAATGTCAGGACGAGTAACAGTGAGATAAATTAGACTCCCAACAAGCTGTCTGTAGAGAGTAGCATCAGATAGGGATTCATCATCATGAGAATTGAGGCGACAGTTATACTCAATAGGGGTGTCGACTATCTTGCTATCAGTGATACTGGCTCGAGAAATCAGATCTGAAGTATACTTGGCCTGAGTAAGATAATAACCATCTGCAGAGGAAGAAATTTCTAGACCAAGAAAGTAATTAAGAGGACCAAGATCTTTCATTTCAAACTGTCGACCAAGAAAGTGTTTTAGATCCTGAATACCCTGCATATCATCACCTGTAATAATCATATCATCGACATACAAGAGAAGAATAGTGATGCCATGATCAGACCGTCTCAGAAAAAGAGCTGTATGAAAAGAACTGCCGGAAAAACCATGCTGAGAGATAGTAGAACTGAATTTGGCAAACCAGGCTCGAGGAGCTTGCTGAAGACCATAAAGTGCCCGCCGTAGTCGACAGACTCTGTGAGGGAACCCCGGAGGGTGAGAAAAACCAGGAGGAAGCTTCATATAGACTTCCTCTGGGAGTTCACCATTAAGAAAAACATTTTTGACATCCATCTGAAAAAGTGGCCATTTGCGAGCTGCAGAAATGCAAATAAGAGTCCTGACAGAAGAAAGTCGAGCTACTGGAGCAAAAGTCTCCTCATAATCAATCCCATACTCCTGAGTAAAACCCCTGGCAACAAGACGAGCCTTGTAGCGATCAATAGTACCAATGTTAGATTGTATATAGTCAACTACCAGCTGTTAGTTACCTTACGTAATTTAGTTTCCTTATTATGTTAGTTTCCATATACTGTATTTGTATTGCCTATATAAGGCCACCCAATTGTACATGATAATATACATTCAATATACAAAGACACAAGTCTTTCTTCATGGTATCAGAGCAGGTTCTCTGAAACCTTTCTTTTCTTCCGCTGCTCTCACGGTTCTAGTCTTCCGGCAACCGTGGAGAACTCATTTCTCATATTTTTCCGGTGAGCACATCACTGTTTGCCTTTGGTTCTTTATCTTAGTCAGCATCAAACTCAATTTCAAGGCCATAGCAAGGTAGCCACTGTCGATACGAGCACGGTGATATAAATTTTGTCGCCGGAAACCCCCTCACGCGCCGCCACGCGCCGTCAGAAGTTCGAGAGTGAGATCCACGCGCCACTCTAGTAGGCGCGTCAGATCCACGCGCTGAGCGTACAGCCCACGCATCTTCTTCATTGATTTAGGGCTGACGTCATCTCTGACGTCATCAGCCACATCAGCTCTGACCCGTGCCCGTGCCCGTAACCGTGACCCGTTGGTGACCATGACCCGTGACCGTGCCTCGCCGCTCCGTGACCCGTGTCCGTGACCTGTTGACGACCCGTTGACCGTTGACTTTAACCGAAAATTTTGCTCAGGTGCTTTCTGACTTATTTTCGCGTCCTGAATCCATTTTTGCTGTCTGTTTTTCGATTTGAAATTTAGATATGCCTCATGATGAGATCTCTCGTCCTATTCATGTTATTTTTTATGGAGATAATTTTGCTCCGTGGTCTCAAGCCATGCGTAGTTATCTCAAGGGCCGCAAGTTGTGGCTTTATGTCTCTAGTGACCGTCCTATCCCAGCAAAAGAGGAAAAAGAAACTGATTCTGGCTATGCCATTCGAGTGGAGGATTGGGAAAGTGCTAATCACCAAATCATCACTTGGTTTCGCAATACTTCTATTCCCTCCATTGTTGATGAGTTTGGCAACCTTGATATTGCAAAAGAAGTCTGGGATTTACTTATTACTCGGTATGCTGGACCGAGTGGTGCTCGCAATTTTAAGGTCACGCGCAAACTCTATCAGATTCATCAGGAACCAGGTAAGCGTATCACTATGTACCACAGTCGGATGAAATCTATTTGGGATCAATTAACTGCATCTGAACCAGTCCTCTCCAATTCTGCTGACACCAAATTGGTTTACGTTCACCGTGAACAAGGACGACTGTTTCAGTTTCTGATGGGACTCCGTGATGAGTTTGAATCCGCCAGAAGCCATATTCTACATCAGAATCCTTTACCAACAGTATCCCTAGCCATTCATGAGTTAGTTGATGATGAGACACGTCTTCAGACCGACACCATTTCTCAGACCATGGTTCTTGCTACCCCAGCCTCTATTCCACAGACTGTTACTCCTGTTTTTCCTTCTGCAGGTTCTTCTACCTATGTTTCAAAAGGCAAAGGGAATAATTCCAGACGGCACAACAATAAGAAGCCTCTTATTATTTGCAGTTTCTGTAAGAACAAAGGTCATTCTGTTGAAGCCTGTTACACTCGTCAGCGTATTCTTCAAAACACTGCTGCCTCAACTCAGTCTGAATTATCTGCTATCGAATCTCATTCCGCGTCTGGTTCTACTTCATCACTATCTATGGCAGATTTACAGGATATGGTTAATCAAGTTCATCTTCCATCTTCCAGTGCATCCAACACTGCTCTTTCTACGACATCGGTAATTCTCCTACATGGCTACTTGATTCTACTTGCTGCAATCATATGACCTCTTCTACTGATGTTGTTTCTACACACACTATCACTTCTCTTCCTACCATATACACTGCCAATGGTTCTCCTATGCATGTCTCTCACCTTGGTACTATCTCTACACCAGCTTTATCTGTTTCCAATGTTTATCAGATTCCCCAACTTACTCATAATCTTTTATCTGTTGGGCAACTTACTGAACTTGGTTTTTCTTTAACATTTTCTTCTACTGGTGTTGTTGTGCAGGATTCTCAGACGGGGCAGATCGTTGGGACAGCCCGTAAGGTCGGAAGGCTGTTTGAGCTCGTTTCTCTTCATCTACCTTCTTCTCGCCTCTCTGCTTCTGCCGTTTCTGGAACGAGCACTTCTTCTCTTGCTTTATGGCATTCTTGCCTTGGTCATGCATCTGTTTCTAGGGTTAAACAACTAGTTTCTAGGGGTTTGTTGGATTCTGTTTCAAATAAGAGTTTTGATTGTATGCCTTGTCAATTTGGCAAACAAACTGCTTTACCTTTTAATAACAGTGTTTCTCATGCTATTTCTCCTTTTGATTTTATTCATTCTGATGTATGGGGTCCTTCTCCCATTACTACACAGGGAGGGTCACGTTATTTTGTTATTTTTGTGGATGATTTTTCTCGATATACTTGGATTTATCTCTTCAAAAATCGTTCTAAACTTTATCAAATATATCGTGACTTTACTAAAATGATTGAAACACAGTTTTCTAAACCCATCAAAGTTTTTCGATCTGATAATGCCCAAGAATATAAAGCAAATGAATTTCTTGATATTCTACATCAATTTGGTACTCTTCCTCATTCTTCTTGTGCTGGTACATCTCAGCAAAATGGCAGAGCTGAGCGCAAACTTCGACATATTCTCGATGTTGTTCGTGCTACCACTATTGCTGTTTCTACTCCTTCTCACTTTTGGGGGGAAGTTGCTCTCACTACTGTTTACACCATCAATCGGTGTCCTTCTCCTATTGTTCAAAATAAAACTCCTTATGATCTGCTGTTTGGTTCTTCTCCATCCTATGACTTACTCAGAGTCTTTGGATGTGTCTGTTTTGTTCTTCTTCAAGATCATCAACGAAACAAACTTCAGTCTCTTTCTCGATTATGTTGTTTTCTTGGGTATGGAATTGGTCAAAAAGGTTATAGGTGTTATGATCCAATCAGTAAACGTCTTCGTGTTTCTCGACATGTGATCTTTTGGGAACACAAAATGTTTCACAAACTGCCTAATGTCACTGTTTCCTCTGTTGATCCTATTCCTGATCTCTTCCCTACTTTTCCTGAGGAGTCTCCCCCTTCTATTCCTGATATACCTTCTACTGCGTCTGATGAGCCTCCAGCACCGATCTTCGACGAGCCCACTGATACTATTCCAGCTGTGGATCCTGCTGGTCCTTCTGACCCTCATGCACCTCGCCGCTCTCATCGGGTAACTACACTTCCTTCTATATACAATCTAACATTGCTGATGCCTTCCCACACTTGAAGTGCACTGTGCTTGATCAACCACATGTGGTTGAAAATTTGCCTGGGATAAAAACTTGGAGTTTCTTGGAGGGGACATGTTTGAGGCAATACCTTCAGCAAATGCAATTTTCTGGCCTCAAGGTATATATATATTCAATCTCCTCTTGTCATATTAATTTTTAGGGGATTTTGGCATCAACTTTTCTATGCTTAATAGTATTTCCTTCACTATTTTTATTTTTAAAATTTGTGTATAAATATGGCTAGTGGATTCTGCATATATAATTGGAGCGATGAATAAAGTATCAAGTTACTGAAAAAGTGCAAAGAAGCAATTCCGAGCAAGGACAAGGAAAGGAAAGTGATTATCATAGACATGACAATCGAGATCCAGAAAGGGGATAAGAAGTTGATTGAAACACAGCTCTTCTTTGATATTATGATGATGGTTCTGCTCAATGGCATAGAAAGAACTGAGAAAGAATGGGAGAAACTCTTCCTGGCTGCGGGTTTCTGTCACTATAAGATAACTCCTATATTGGGCTTAAGGTCTCTCATTGAAGTCTATCCATGATAATGTGCTGATAGCCTGTTAAGCTGGATCTATTGTCTTTTATTTTCTTTATGTTGTGTGATTTCATTTAGGCTCCGTTTGTTTCAATGTAAAATGCTTTACAGTGTAAAGTCATTTACAATGTAAAACCTTTTACATGTAAAATAACAATTTTACATGCATGGTTTTCAGGTGTTTGGATATAAAGGTGAAAATAGCCCTGAAACTGTTAAGGCCTGTTTACTTCCTGAAAATTTTCACAATTTTCATTTTTATTTTCAATAAAAACATAAAATGGCCTAAAAAAAGCGTTTGCTTGTAAAAAATGAAAACTGTTTTTAAGAAAATGAATTTAAATTTTTAGAAAAATTGAAAATGAAAAAAAGACGTTTTGATTTTTTTTTAAAACGGAAAACACGGGATTATGGATTTTAAAAAAAATGCGTTACCTTTGATCAGCTCTCCATTTTTGCGTGAAAAAAGGAGTTTTGAACGGTTTGGTCTTCGCTGGAGTTTTTTGCCGTCGTCGTTCTGGTCTTCGCCGGAGTTTTTTGTAGAGAACCTTGTCATCACCATTCTGGTTTGCTAAGAACCGACCCTAACTCGTCTCGAGCGGCTGTTCATCTTCTCTCAGCTCGAGCTCCCACCGGAAGCTTACTCTCTCCGTCAACATAGCCTAATTCACCAGTGTCGCCGGTATCACCATTAATTTCAACCAAGTAAAGCTGAAGTATGTTTTGGGTTATTGAAGGTTAGCGGTAACGGTTTTGGTAGATTTGGGGGGCTTGGATTTTGTGCTTTCTATTGGTGTATATGTTTGGTTCGTGCGTGAATAGTTGCTATTATTTGTTGTGTGCCAAAGTACATGGAGAATGGGGATAGCTTGTATGGGGTGATTGTTACATTTTTTTTCTGCTTAGGTATGCATGTGAGGTGTTTGATAAAATGCATTAGTAAAACTCTAGGGTTAAATTCAGTGTCTTTGAACCATGGGGGATACTTTGGTGATAAATTGAATTCGGGTTACATTGAGTTGATTTCTATGCTGGTGTTCGTTGTTTTAATTGATTGGATTAAAACCAAAGTGCTACTGATGTGCTGTTTTTGAGTTGGTGTCTAGGTGCTTAGTAAAACCAAATGCGGTTTGGGAGAGAATTTGAAAATACTTTTAATTTGTATTTGATGTTGATTTATTTTACTATGATATGTTTGTTATTGTGTGAGGACATTATGTGAACTTTATCAGGTCATGTACTAGCATGTTCCATTTATTTCGAAGATCAATTTTTTTTTTTTTTTTTTCAAAATTAGACTACATGTTATTTTAAATTTACTTATGTTAGTTAAATTTTATCTATATAACACCAAAAAAAAAAAAAAAAAAACATGGCAATATCCCTGTTAGCAATTGTCAATATTGCTTGGATGTATTAAAAAAAAAAAAAATGAAAATGAATTAGCAAACGCATTTTCACTATTTTTAGTTTTAAAAAACAGTTTTCACTTTTGCAAAGTAAACGCATTCTCTAAATTTTGAAAATTGAAAATGAAAACCATTTTTTAAAAATTTTCATAGAAAATGAAAATTGTGAAAATTTTCATGAAGTAAATAGGCCCTTAATATTTTACATTCTTGTCTTCTCAATGTTTTCATTTTAAGAACTCTTCTTCCCATGTTTTCTGCCACTTGACATTGAAGATTGCCACATCACATTTTATATATGTGTATATATAAAGTCTAAAGTACTTTTTATGCAACTTGTATAAAATCTTTATCCTAAAGGAATAAAAAAAAAAAAAAAAAAAAGCAATGGTGATCTACTAAATCCAATGGTTGTAATTGAATTAATATTATTATATGTATATATAAATATAAACAGTAGTCACATCATCTTGTTCATATATATACACATATATATTATTGGCATTAATCACATCAATTTTATTTTAATGTTATACATAAATACTATATCAAAAAAGAAAAGTGATGGGCATGACTTGTACTAACAAAAAGAGAAAGTATCATTCTAAAGGCATATGCATAAAGCTTACAAGTACATATATTCATATAATATTATATATCAATATGCACAAGAAACTATAAAAAAAAAAAAATGATGAGTATGACAGTAATAAATGAAATGATATAAAAGAAAAAGCACTCTACCAAAACTATGGACAAAAAAGTATCATTTCATAAAAAATGAAAGTGATGGAGATGACTAATAAAAGAAGAAATCATTCTTCCAAAAACATAAGGCTTACAAGTACATATATCATTCTTCAAAAGATATAAAGCTCACAAGTACATAATATTCATAGAATATTATATTGCATATATGTATATGTATATATATACAAAAATGATCATTTGAGGACCGGTCCTTAAATTAAGTTAAGGTCCACTCACCATTTTCTCACATAGGATAGGTATTTTGAAAAACTGACTGTTGGATTAGTTAATCTTCTCATGTATATCATGTCTGCCAAAAATCACAATGATCTGATTATTGGTTTTCAAAATATAGTTCGTAAAACACTCTAACAATATTTACCGTTAGATGCTATAACAATATTTAACAGTCTTTATTTGAAAACCGACAATTAATTGGATCACAATGATTTTTGGAAGACATGACATACATAAGGAGATTATTTAATCCAACTGTCAGTTTTTGAAAATACCTATCCTAATGATGAGTGGACCTTGGATCACAGTGATTTTTGTGTGTGTGTATATATATATATATACAAGGAAGTATTATATACAAGAAATGAATGGCCATAAAGCATTCTACCAAAATGTCAAACACAAAGACAAAACTTACCTTGAACTTTGAGACACTTTTTGTTAATTTATTGTTGCAGCAAATTTTCAGCAAATAGTATCACCCTCATAGTGGATAAGGAAATCAAGTCACATAAATAAATAAAAAAAGCGGAAGTTGTTTTCCACCACTTATCTGACAATTATGTAAAATTATTTACATTTGACATGATTTTACATTATTCAACAAACATCAAAAAATTTTATTTTACATGATTTTTCATGGTCTATTTTATGTCGAAACAAACGGAGCCTTAGTGTAACCTATTATGATATATAATTCTATATATGTAATAAATGGACCATCAAATATATATGATATATGTACCACAACAAAAAAGGTTAATAAGGACAATCAAATTATAACTGTCGTTTTTATATATAATAGCTTAAATGGCTTACTTTAATTAGTTAGTAAAATCCAAGAATGCATCACATCACATACTTCAAGCCATATCACAAGAAAGCGACACATGAAGGATTGTGAAGTACGACTAAGGAAAGGCAAAGAATAATAAAAACGCAGAAATCAACCAAAACACTCCCCTTTAGAACAATTAATTAAAACATATTATTAAAAAAAAAAAATCATACAAATAGGGTTGCAAACGAGCCAATGCTCGATCGTGAACGGCTCACGAGCTGATAAGGGCTCGACTCATCTAAGCCTCCAAATCATTTGTTAAATCAATCAAGCTCAAATTTAAGTTAGGCTCATTTAATAAATGAGTCGAACTTGAGCAGCATGGAGCTTGGCTCATTTGGGGTCATTAGTGAGCTCATAAGCAAACCTTGAATCGATTGCTCTTGAAGGAATTTAATCCCACATTGGAAATGATGATTTCTTGAGGTTACAAAACAACTCCCAACCTCCTAACACCAAGTTAATTTTAGTTAATGCATGGCTCTACACATGTGGTGGATTGTACTTGTTATGGAATAAGATTATATGTGTCAAGTGTCAAATTTTATTATTGTGTAATCACAAAAATGATCATATCAGCACATGTTGATTTTTGCGAAAGTCAGTCAGTATAAAGCTCATAAGTGATTGTGGGATGCATATTTTGAAAAATTGACCATTGAATTAAATACTATGCATATGTATGCCAGGCATGCCAAAAATTACAGTGATCCAACGATCGACTTATCAAATATGACACTGAGAAAAATTGTAACAGTTTTCAGTAGTCAAAAATTTTCAGTCTGTATTTTGAGATGCCTACATCGGATCACTATGATTTTTGGCAGATATAACATCCATAACAAAGATATCTAATTCAATAGTCGGTTTTTCAAAATATGCATCCTACAATTCCCTATGAGCTTCACGCTTACTTTCAAGAAAGTCAGCACATACTTACTAGATCAGGACTCTGCATAATCAAATTAAATATTTATTAAAAAAAGAAAAAGCTAAATGAGTTTGGATACAATAGTTGAGTTTTTTTTTTTTTTTTTTTTTTTTGAAGTCTAATTATATATAGTCTGAATTTATCACTTGCGGTATGTACCGCAATGCAGTATATGATCTCAGCCGTCCATGACATGCACGTACACATCACGCGATGTCAAAGAAAGTTCTACCCGCGGTACAGGAGGTCCCTCATAAGGGGTAATGTGGCAAGTTTGAGGCAAAAGGGTAGGATTAACCTATGCGGTAGCGACAACGGGGTCGTATTCATTGTGGACTTCAGAACGAGTGACCACCATCGTTTCAGTTGAAAGGATTAGGTTTAGAGAAAGGAGCACCGAAAGAGTAAATTTTCGGGTCCCACAGTGGGCACCAAACGGGTGATGTCGAAAAAGAAAAATGGGTTGGTGCTCTTGTGGATCGGGTGACGCGATGGATCTGCGTTCCCGGTCGTGAACATCGGTACGGTGTTTCCCTACAAAGTTCTGACGATCAAGTCAGTTTACAAAACAAGTTGATAAAATATACAGTCTAGAGATGGAGTGCGAATTGCATACCTTCTATGAGAGGGAGAGAGTGCCTTTATAAGGGTGATCAAGGAGATTGCCACGTGGACGGCGTAGATTGATCCGTACGTCAACATCAAAACTCATTACCCTGCCTCTAATCACAATTAATGGTTGACATAACTGGTTGGGCGGCTATTTAATGATCTACCTTCCTGGTAATCAAGCTGTGACAATTGTTCATGGATCAGTTGTCAAGACTATCTCGTAATCATTCGGATGGACAGATGACTTCTAATTATCAGTTCGAGTGATGTTGACTGATTGGATGGCATCTGACAGATCGAGTAATGACGTACTCACTCAATACATGTCGAGCCATGAATAACTATGGATTTTTACCCTCTTCAGCTATCATTTTTTTTTTAAATAATAATAATAATAAGGTTTGATATTTGGATTATAGAAATAAAAAATGTGAGCTGAAAGTGGGAAGTCATTATCATATACCTAGATTATTCTGTTGACAATATCAAAATAATAAACTAGTGGAAAAATTACTATTTGACCTCCTTAACTATCATTAATTTAAAGTTAATTTACACCCTTGTAGTTCAAATTCGAGTACATTGACTCCCTTTATTTTTTATTTGTGGCACTTTGCACACTTCTGCCAATTAATCATTTGAATTTTTAACTAAAATATGATGTTAAGGTTGTTATTTTTTTATGTAGTATTTATCCTATATTGTTAATGTATCTATAACTAAGTGCTTGGGGTTAAATGAAATGCTCATTTGGGATCAAGTAGTGTTGTATGGTTATAATTAGAGCATTAATGGTTTCTTGGGGTTCCTATGTTCACGCCTTCTCACCTTTTTTTTTAATTCATTTATCATTTCGCTGCCGGTTTATTCATGTAAGCATGTCGAGTCCACTCACAAATAATTTAAGCTTTTCAAAATCAAGTGGGGTTCCATTCTAATAATAGTACATATATAGCTAGTGCTTCCACGCATGGTGCACAGCCAGAGGTAGTTTTGAATCCTAGGGTACCATGGGTTCGATCACCAAATCCAATTCCAATTAGTTGGGCTCCCTTTGGAGCCAATCTCTATTGCATGCTAAGAAGTAGCCAGATTTGGTAGAAAAATCGCCATTGGATGAAGTCTCCCAATTAAGTATCCTATTTAGTTATTTGAATAAATAAATAAATAATTCAACCTCCCTTTTTAGCCTCCCTTTTATTTTTCCCTGATATGTCTGGCCATTGGATTTGATATTCCACTTATAGGTGTTATGCATGCAAAAAATCACATTGATCCAACGGTTGGTTTTATTAAAAAAATTGAGTGGAACAGTTTTTCACAATTTTTCATTATGTTTTGCAATTTTCTCAAAACTATGAAAAAATGAACCTTGGATCAATATGATTTTTTGCATTCATGATTTGTATAAATGGAACATCTAATTCAACGATCAAATTCTCAAAAAACTTATCACCAGATTTGACATACATGCGAGGAGAAAGAAAAGGGAAGCTACAAAGGGAGATTGAATGGATTTTTCTTGAAAAAAACAATAGTTCACACAGAAGAATTATTCCTAAAAAGGGAATTTGGCCATAGGTCCCAAACAGGATGACTATCATGTGAAAAGTGCTCCCAAAGATTGTTTAGGGTGATTCTATTGCCACCCACCCATATTGCTACTGGCACCCATCAATTAATAAAAAAAATTATTACTATTGTATCCACATGTAAATTTACAATTAAGGGTAATATTAGATAAATAAAATAAATTAAAATAAATCATATTACTTCTTGCATCCACCTTCTCCTTACCACGTTCATATCTTTTCCATAAACCCTACTCTTACAAACATTTTCAATCTCGTATAACTTTATGAAAACTCTAACAAAAAAAAAAAATTGTGTTTGTTCATCAATGGATAATGAAGTGGTCATGTGCGATGATTCCAATGATGAAAAGGTAAAATTTTTTAAGTATGATTCACCTTTTTTTAGGTTGTTTTAATTTTAACTTCGTATTTTTGTTCAGCCCCATGATATTGAACATCAATCAATGTTCATATAGAGATAATTGAACATATCAGTACCTTCAATCACCCCAACCGAACATATAAAAATGTTCAACAAGGAATGTTGAACATTACAGAATGTTCGGTAGGCACTAGTAGAATTTCATCATATGTTCAACGGTTGTCAACCGAACAAAAATGCCTAGACAATTTCCTCAACTTTCAAAAATGATTGTGAGGAGTTGAATGAAGAGTTAGGTTAGCAGAGATGGTTCTTTTGCCCTCCATCCAATGAAGGGCATCTTTGATATTAAGTGGGTGCAAACATAAATATGTCTTTGGATTAATTGAGTTGGGCCGGGTTGTTTTGGATATTATGGTGGGTATATGTAGTAAATAATATCTATTTAAATTTTAATGGTGGGGATAGATAGCAAGTGGATGCCACTAGCAAATTAGGTGGGTGGCAATAGAATCATATTGCGAAAAGTCCTTTTCCTATATTTTGGACAAAAATACCCTTACTTTCCCTTAATCTCCCTTTGTTTGCCTCATTCACCTACTCACGGTATGTGTGGAGAGAAACGGTGGGAAATCATCGAGCATGATTTTTGCACAAGCGGTGGGAAATCATCTTCTATTCTTCTTCACCCCGTATCAGATCTGTTTCAGGATCTTCCTCATCAATTCTTCATCATCAACTAGATGTTGGATCTCTTCCAAGACTATCATCACCTCTTGAATTTCACTGGAACAACAACCTAGTAGCAGATGGGAACCTCCATGAGCAGCTGATCTTCTTCAGCTCTTGAATTTCGTTGGAACAACAACCGAGCAATAGATCTTCCTCGCTTGATCTTTGTTGCGACTTGCGGTGTAGCGATTTGCATGCAATCACCGATCGGTGGAGCAGATTTACATGTGATAAGTTCTCAAGCGACAATTGCAGTGGCCAGTTTTTCGATGACATTTCCATGAGATCGATTACAAGCCTCTGTTCCATGGACACCGAAACACGCCACTCTACAAGTGATGTCTCTTCTTTTGCTCTTCTTGTTAATGCGCGCATAATAGTCTTCATGAGTTAGTTGGAATGTGGTAGTGTCCATCTCTGAACGATTGATGTGGAGAAGTGCTTCTACTGCAGATTCACCAAAAGCTTCTGATTCTAATCTTGCTGCTCGAAGTGTGAGCAATATTATCCAAAGAGTCTGTCTTCTCGGCCTCAGGACTTGTTTCAGTTTCGATCTTTCTCGACGCTCCTCATCTAGCTATTTCTAGCTCGAGTCTATCCATGTCTTCACGTGTTTGATCCAATACCTGATTCATATCACTGTGTGGAGCATTTTCACTGTGAAATTTGTTTTGATCGGAACGCGGTTGACACCTCACAATAACACCATTGCCCTTCTTCTTCTTCTTCTTCTTCTTCACGAGAACTAGCTCACACACATGCATAGACTGTATTTTCACTGTGAAAAAGAGAGAAAGAAGAACAGTGAAAAAGTGAATATTTTCATTGAGAGAGAGAGGACAGTGAAAAAAAAAAAAAAGCAACAAAATACCCAAAAAAAAAAAAAAAAACATTGTGCTGGGTTTTTACTGAATTTGTAAATAAAAATAAAGCATTGAATTCATTGTGTTGGGTTTTCACTGAGTTTGGGTGTTTTTACAATCTTGGAGTATTTTCACTGAGTTTGGGTGTTTTCATTGTGTTGGATATTTTTACTATGTGGGTATTTTCACTGTGTTGGACGTTTTTCCTGTGTCGAGTGTTTTTCCTGTGTTTTGCATTTTCACTGTGTTAGGCATTTTCACTGTGCCAGGGATAGTTCCACCATTTTTTAAATTAACAAAAAAATTAAAAAATTAGGACTTCTCGCATGAAACAATTCCTAAATGGAACCTTACGAAGAAAAAAAATATATTATGAAGATTTTTCGCATTAAACTTTTCTTAAATAGGACCTCTCACCAATTTCCACGAGCTTAAATGGCTTATTAGTTAGTAAAATCCAAGAATGCGTCATATACTTTCAGGCATAATAAAAAGGCACCAAATACTCCCCTTTTAGAACAGTTGAAACAAATCATAAAATAAATTAAAATAATCGTATAAATAGGAGTGCAAAGGTGCAGATATGCTTGTAAACAGCTTGCCATCTGATAAAGCTCAACTCAGGCTACTTCATTTACTAAACAAATCAAGTTCAAGTTCAAGCCTAGAGTTTAAGGCTCGTTCATTTAGTTTCACTTTAGAAATCAAAATTCCACTTGATTTATATATGGCTAGTGGACGAAGATGCTAATATAAGGTGCCCTTGACATAAAGTTGCATCAGGTGACTTCCGTAAGATCAATTGCAAAAGATATTTTGAAATTTGAAAAACAAAAAAAATCAGTTTTTTATTGTCAATTTTCAAAATCCGACCATTGAATCACTGATTTTTGGTAGACAACTAGACATGACATTCATATGATGGGTATCTAATCCAACGATTGATTTTTCAAAATGTATTCCGTAACTGGCCCTATAGAAATCACCTGATGCAAGTACATCTTATATTAGCATCTCCGACTTGTGAACTCCACAAAACCGAAACAAAGAAGAAAGTATCAAGATATTAAAGCAATGCAGATAAACAAATCCGAGGAAAGAGGTTGATATGCAATTCTTCTTTGAAATGTTGATGATTGTTCCGCTCAGTGGCAGAGAGCCAACGGAGAAAGAATGGGAGGACTCCTCTTGGCCCCTGGTTTCGGTAACTAAATATAAGAGAGACTCCGATCTTATATTGGGCTTAAGGTCTGTCATTGAGGTATATCAATGACTATGTCTTGGTTGCCTTGTTCTTTTATTTTCTTTCCCTGCTAATATTTGCACACAACTTCTAATATAAGGTGCACATGATGCATTTTGCATCAAGGTGCCCTCTTATAGAGAGTCATTTGCAGTGAAAATTTTAAAAAACTGACCGTTGGATTAGATACTCCTATCATGTAAGTCATGTCTGCCAAAAATCACAATGATCCAACATTTGCTTTTTGAAAAATGTAACTTTGAAAAACTGACTTTTTTGTTCTTTAAAATATTATTATTTTTTAGCAATTAATTTTCTCAAAATTCAACCATCGGATCACTGTGATTTTTTGTAGACATGACATAAATTATAGGAGTATCTAATCCAACAGTTAATTTTTTAAAATTTAAACTGTAAATTTATACTGCAAGTGACTCTGACATCAAGTGCACTAACCATAGAACCTTTGAATATTTGCTTTCACAACTGTGCACTACTTTCATTTAATGCATCCTATTATGATTGACAGGCAACATGACGAATTAGCCGGGATGAGCCTATAGGAGTTGGGACAGAAATGGAATATAACTGTTGCGACCCGAATATATGTATATATAGAATTATACTTGAAAGTCCTTATTTTAAATTTTTTTTTTTTCTTTCTATGTTTTTCATTCCTTTCACTGTATTAGTGTATGCGTGTGCCTGAGTGTGCTTGCGTGTATATAAACTCCAAATACTTATAATTAAAAATTAAAAATAAATTTGTTGAGATTATAGTTATTGTTAATTCCAAAAAAATTGTTGAAGTCAAAATATATATATTCTAATTGCTTTCTCAAACCCCCGCTCTGTCCCATTTTCAGTTGGCCCGACCCGCTCCGTTGACATCCCTAACTATGGTGAACTCCCCCACACCCCAACACACACATAATAGTTAAAAGGCAAAACTGGCCAACTCAAGTAGATTCCAGAAACTATATCCAAGTGGGCATTCTATCCTAAAATCGATCATGACTTTGGCACAACATAAACCATTTCAAAATGCTATGAGAAACAAAGCAAACTTGTTTCAAGTGCTAAGTAAAACCCTGCAGAATGACCTCACTTCCATAGTAGGACCATGATAAGAATAGATGATTATGGTGCATAAAAGGATATCAAATATTGCAATTTTTTGTTCATGCGCATAGCAGTTGCTTGCCACAACATATCACAAGTATAATAAATGCAAGATGACAAAGAAATAGATGATGTAACAGATTAGTACTTCTCCCACAGTAAAGTGACACATTTGTAAAAATGCAGAAATCAACCAAAATATTTAGAAAAGTGAAACCAAATAAATAGAAAAATTCATACAAGTAGATTCTACATCCCATGGGTACCTTTGTTTTTTTCCTCCTAACAGTAAAGTAAAACCAACTACCAAGCATCAAAGGACTTCAATCCTCAACCTTCTCTTTTTTGATACAACACTTCGAATATATATCTGGGGTTGTCAAAGATCAAAAAGGTACCGCCTGGTCAGAATTCATCTTCCATAAATTAAAATTTGCTACCAATCGTTTTGAGTAAAATGCGAATTCCAGAGGGACTAAAGATTGCAGCAACTCACAATAGAGAAACCAATCTTAGAACAAGAAAGTCCCCATCTTCATCCTTGGGAAGGAGCTCAACTTCACACGAATATCTACATTAGACATTTGTTTGCAGTTACCAATATATATTTACAGTAAGAATTATTACAACTGAAAGAGCCATTTTACAAACAAAAATGACCACAAAGAAAAAAAGCAGATTTAAAAGTTCTTTTTATGGCATTTTCTGCATTAAATAACTGCTTTTACTCGTACTTCCAAACACTCTGGCCGTTTGCATCTCTCAGGCAACAAGGAACAAAGAAATAAGATACGGTCATCAATTCAAGTCAAAATGTGTAAAATGCAGGCAAAAAACAAAATTTGACAATTTTAGAAAGTAGTTGCAATCCAACATCAACAGAAAACCTTGCTATCATGTTCGATGTTTCACTAAACTAGAATTAGGTTTTGGCGAGGAAAAAAGATGCAACATCGTGATCTCTCAAAATCCTCCCTATACCATATTGTCCATCAATTCCAATAAAGATATTATCATAGTCATCAACTCTTCCCAGTCACACAAACAAAAAAAAAAGAATAATGCATTCAAGTATTTTTAGACTAAAGGCTGATAGGAAATTGTTAGTAAAAGTGTTATCCAAATAATCTAGTCTCATATTTACTTTTAACAAAATTTAAATTCATTTTTCCTAACCGAACCAAAACGTGGCTAAAAGAGAATATTTGCACAAACAAATACCTTTAGAGCCGGAAGCAAAAAACAATAAAGGAAGGAACATCTCTAGAAGGAACTCAGTTGATGTCTATTGTCTAGATGAGAAATTCTAAATAGAGAACACAACCTCACAATGAAGAAAATGATGATCCATAGTTTCTTCTTCCCTCTTACACAAGATGCAAATATGAAGGGATATCACTTTACTAGACCTTCTCTGAAACTATCTCCACTTCTACTCTTTTAGGAGCCCCCCGCAATACTCTTTTAGGAGGCCCCCGCAAACCAACTAGCAAGGGGGAGAATAAAAAACATTGGACAGTAAAATCTTTAAGAGAAGTTTACAGGAAAACAAAATTGGGCTTACAGGAACAAAAGCCAGCATCAAGAACGATGACAGATTGTTATCTTTCCTGCTGTAGGGAAAGAAAACCAGTCTTGGGCTTCATATAATAATAATAATAATAATAATAATAAATAAATAAACAAGATGAAACTTAAATTTTCAAGCGATAACTGAATGGAAGGACACCATCAGAAACTAATGCATCCGTTTTACAAGATAAAAATCAAAATAAAAACATTTAGCAATATAAAAATAAAAAGATGAGAAGAAGACACAATCTAGGAAAAGATTTATTACAAAGAGCATCCCCCTGACAACAAATCCTTCCAAAACTAATCATGGAACCCAAACAAACATCAAACCTCACAATGAGGATGCAATAAAAGGAACCATTGACTTCCATGGAAGTGTTGGAATCACAACAATTTTAATGGTCACAATATTTGCTAGTGATTAGATATTGCTAGAGGCTTTGAAATTCCTTTGGTGATCACAATCATTTGCCCTCCATGCTTGACTCTTGGACACCATGATACCAATTCCAAGACATTAATGCAATTGGGGAGAGGATACAAGTTAGTTTAAATAAGTGATTAAATTACTTATCTTTGCAAGAAAGCTAATTAAATTAAGGGAAAAATAGTTTGGGTCAAATAATTAGTTAGTTCATAGGTAAAATTAACAAAATATCAAGCTTAATGGTTAGTTTATAGGTAAAAATAACAAAAGCTAACCTCAAAGATGAGGTATTGCTTTGGCTCACACTGGATTGAACCCTAGAGCCCATCGATATCACCCCTCAAAGATCCTTTATTACCACAACTAAAATAAGAAATGCATATTCAAATGATATTGAAGCACATCATTTGCAATTTTCTTTGTTGAAATTTATCAAAGGAAATATCGCATTCTGAAGTGACATTAAAAATCAGAAGTACAAAAAATACCCAATTATCCTTGATCATATATATCTCAAAGGCAACACTAAATATTGGATCTTGAATTACTTGCAAGTGAACATGTGCAAAGATGAGATAATAATTGCAAAATTCATTAAAAATGATTAGGCACAAAGACATACAAATGGTTTCATCACATAATAAAATGAAGTGACGGGAAATTGACAACAGGCCGGACACTAACTCATGCGATGACTACCTTGGCTCTAACCTGCTGAAAACGGTACATGCTAGTTCAGCAAAAAAAAATAATAATAAAGGAGAAATTTTCAGTCCTAATTGATTTACATGTAGCCTCTACTGACTCTATGCCTAGCTTAGAGCACATCAATTGACTTAAACAAGGCTTTTGCATGTTACTAGCTCTCATAGGTCAAATCGACCATATAATAACCCAAGGATTATTTTCAAGAATTTTCTCACCTTATGGTCTTCTTATTGAGACACATGGTCTCCCACTGCTTTTTTCTCTCTTGTTCTCCCTTTCAGGCTATTCCACTCTCCCTTTAAGTCAAGGAGCCTCCATCCTTTCTACATCCTATTTGATACACCTTTTCCGACCAATAGGTTGATCAATTGACACCTCTGGAGGTTCAACAACTTAGTTAGGGGCTTCGGAGTGAAAACTGCAAAGAGGATAGACTCAGCCTGCCTTGTTTAGACTACCAAACTCTTGTCCCATTATTATTTCTTCCAATTGAGTCATAAACAACGATAAACCAAATCTGAGACCTTGAGTGAAATTATTGCTCATATGATGCCCACCTATGAGAACTACTGCAATCCTCACTACCTCCCTCCTCTAATGTTAGTTGACGATCTAACCCTTTGGTCACAATCAGTCCTCACTAACACCATCAATTTTTTCAGTTAAACATCCAAAAGTGATCTCTGACAATTGGCCATTAGTAACTCCCTCCACTTTGTCGATATAAGTGTTCTTTCTCTCTCTACTGACTATAAGGAAGATGAAAATCTTCTTAATATTCTTTTCAAATAGTTTGCCATTCAAGAATTCTCTCCAGGGAAATAGTAAGAGTGTAGGAGTAAAAAGTTTTGCTTTTGTCATAGGAAAATGCTAAGTGGACCAAATTTTAGACCAAATTTTTTAAACCAAATGATGTGTCAGAATAACATTGTCTTGATTTTTGTGTATTTTTGAAATGCACAGAAATCAAGACTGTATTATTCTGACACATCATTTGGTTTAAAAATTTTGGTATAAGATTTGGTCCAACTAGCATTACTCTTTGTTGTATGAGGTTGGGAAGCCATTGTACACTTGGCCTTAAAAGGCTCCAATGATGAATTAAGGTTTTCATTAGATTAGGGTGGCTGACTATGGCTAATTGCTATAACCTTTTAGTTCAAGTAAATTGTGATAAAAGTTAGTTCTCAGGGTTTTTTTCTCCCTTTTATTTTTTTTGTTTATTTTTCCACCATCTTTCCTCTCTCATGGTTTTGTAACAAGAGACAACAAAACTGCTTGGGCAATAGATTTTGCTAGCCTTATGGCTACCTCCGTGACCATGTCAATCAAGCTTTGATGATAACAAACTATTGATCAAAGTTTACTAATGAGTTTATTTAAGTGTTGCATGTTAATATGATCAAGCAAAGCACTATCCTAGCACTCCAAGCATTTTAGGCAATGGAACTCCAAGCACAAGGAAAATGGAATCAAATTCGACAAAGTTCAACAAGCCAATAGCTTACTCTCTTTGAACTTGTAATTTTTATTTTAATTATTTTGAGTGACTTAGGACCAAATTGTAAAGTCAAGGTTATGGCTATCAAAGCTCATTGAACCTTAGATTGACTCTAAGATCTACATTGGTTCGCACAATCACACCTTGGCCTTAGTGAATTCTTGGTTAACTTAAAATCAAAATTAAATGTCCTTAAGTTCCACAAAATGGATGGTTCAAGTCATTGTGCAAGTTAATCTTTGTTAAAATACCAGTTAGGCACAAAGTGGCTTGGCTATTCGAACGAATGGTGATCGTTCCAATAGGCCCGAGAGCTTTCCAAGCGCATTTTTGGCCTTCATTCGAACCGGCTCGAGAGCTTCACTATAAAACTTGCATGGCCATTTGAACGAGCTTTAAATTTTCACAACAAAACCCTCGTAACAGCTACAAATGGTACTAGCCTTGACAACAGGTATAATGTGGTTTCATTACATAATAAAATGAAATGACAGAAAATTGACCACAGGCCGAACACTAACTCATGTGATGACTACCTTGGCTGGGTGGTTAAATAAAGGTTTAAAGAGGTAATGATGTGGCTCTAGCCTGTTGAAAATGGTACATGCTACTTCAGCAAAAAACAAAGGAGAGATTTGCATGGTCCTAATTACTTGACACATGATTTACATTACAACACTGTTGCCTTTACTAACTCTATGCGTAGCTTAAAGCAGTTCAATTGGCTTAAACAAGGCCTTTGCATGGTACTAGCTCTCACAAGTCAAATGGACTATATAATAACCCAAGGATCACTTTCAAGAAGTTTCTCACCTTGAGGTCTCCTTATTGAGACGCATGGTCTCCTACAGCTCTTTCTCTCTTGTTCTCCCTTTCAGGCTATTCCACTCTCCCTTAAGTCGAGGAGCTTCCATCCTTTCTACATCCTATTTGATACACCTTTTCCAACCAATAGGTTGATCAATTGACACCTCTGGTGGTTCACCAACTTTGTTAGGGACTTGGGCAAGCAAGAAGATAGACTAGACTGTCTTGTTTAGACTACCAAACTCTTGTCCCATTATTATTTCTTTCAATTGAGTCACAAACAACGATAAACCAAATCTGAGACCTTAAGTGAAATTATTGCTCATATGATGCTACCGCTGAGAAGTACTGCAATCCTCACAAACTTCCTCCTCTGTGTTAGTTAAATATCCAAGCCTTTGGTCACAACCAGTCCTCACTAACTCCATCCTTCTTTTTTTTTTTTTTTTTTTTTCAATTAAACATCCAAAAGTGATCTATGACAACTGGCCATTAGTAACTCCCTCCACTTTGTCGATATGAAATTGTTATTTCTCTCGAGTGACTACAATGAAGATGAAAATCTTCTTAATCTTCTTTTCAAATAATTTTCCATTCAAGAATTCTCTCCAGGGTAATAGGAAGAGTGTCGGAGTAAAAAGCTTTGCTTTTTTGTCGTATTTGGGTGGGGAGCAGTTGTACACTTGACGTTAAAAGGCTACAGTGATGAATTAAGGTTTTTATTAGATTAGGGTGGCTGGCTGTGGCTAATGGCTATAACCTTTTAGTTCAAGTAAATTGTGAAAAAAGTTAGTTTTTAAGTTTTTTTTCTCCATTTTATTTTTATTGTTAATTTTTCCACCATCTCTACTCTCTCATGATTTTGTATCAAAACCCAACAAAGCTGCTTGGGCAATAGATTTTGTTAGCCTTATGGCTACCTTCGTGACCATGTCAATCAAGTTTTGATGATAACAAACTATTGATCAAAGTTTACTAATGGGTTTATTTAAGAGCTTCATGTTAATATGATCAAGCAAAGCACAATCCTAGCACTCCTAGCATTTAGGCAATTGAACTCCAAGCACAAGGAAAATGGAATCAAATTCGAGTATTCGACAAAGCTCAACAAGCCTATAACTCACTCTATATGCACTTCTTGTAATTTTTATTTTAATCATTTTGAGTGACTTAAGACCAAATTGTAAAGCTTTTAAGGTTATGCCTATCAAAGCTCATAGAACCTTAGATTAACTCTAGGACTAGGACCTACATTGGTTCACACCTTGGCCTTAGTGAATTCTTGGTTAACTTAAAATCAACGTTAAAGATCCTTAGGTTCCATAAAATGGATGTTTCAAGCCATTGTGCAAGTTAATCTTTGTTAAAATTCATTTTAGGCACAAAATGGCTTGGTCGTCCGAACAAGCCCAGTAGGCCATTTGAACGAACAGTGACTGTTAGCCCTACGGTCAATTCCGTTGACCACATTTTGATGATCAACAAACATTACTTTAATCACTAACAAGTGGTTAAGTGTTTTTGTCTCCATAGAATCAAAGATATATCTTGTTGGAGCTCATCAACATATTAGCATCTCAATTGTGCAAATGTTCAAATCAATAGCTCATGAAGATCTTGAAGATCAACTTGAAGTCAATTCCTTGAAGATTTTTTAAGACAAGTTGTATTAGGACTTATATGTAAGGCATCTCAATTGTTTAACCTTGCATAACTCAAAGACAAAATGTTTTACGCATATTGAATTAGCATACATACCTTTAGAATCTTGCAAAATGTTTTTGAAACTAAGTCAAAAATGCCTTTGAAAATTTAACTAACTAATTTACATGTTGGAAGTTGATTTAGACTTAAAAAAATCAGAAAATTGGCTTAAAAACATATCTAGTTGACTAACCCTCTTAGTCTAGTCGACTAACTATGATCCAGTAGCCAAAATTTTGAGAAATCTTAATCTAGTGGACTAAATATATAAGCTAGTCGACTAACTTCTCCTCAAGTAGACTAAACCTTGGTTCTAGTCGACTAAAGGCATGACAGTAGCCAAAGGATTGAGAAGCAGCAAAACTAGTCGACTAACCTCTCTAGTCCAGTCGACTAAACTAGCCCAAAAGTTTTTCATAAGAAATTTTACAAAGCTAGTGGACTAACTAGTATGGCCTAGTCAACTAACCGTGCCCGGAAAACTTGAATGCTTTAAAATTTTAGTGAGTATTCGACTAAGTCTTTGGTCTAGTCGACTAACTCTTCTGCAAATTCAAAACGGCTCTTTCCTCTTTTAGAAAATGGAGCATTAAATGTGCCCTGCTGCACCCCTCTTCTCCAATCAGATTCAAGGGGATTTCAAACGGTCATTTGGGACTAAAATCAATATAAATAGAGATATTGCTCTCATTTATTACTATCAATCCAATATTGTTGTAAGAAATCCTTTGAGCTATCTTTGTTATTCACTTGAGAAGCTATTTAGTTGAGCTTGTACTTGTGTAAATCAGCTTGTTGAAGCATTAATTGTACACAAACAAATCTTGTATATCTTGTGAGCAAAGGGTTGGGTTGTAACCCTTGTTGAGCTTGGATTTTGTTGGTCAAAATCAAGCTTGAGTGAGTTGAATGCTTTGGTAGCATTGGTGCTTATCTTTCGCCGTTAAAGAAGATTGTTGGTGTTGATCTTCCGCCGTGAAAGAAGATTGTTGGTTGTAAAGGTTTCTCCACCTTGAAAGAGTAATCCATAGTGGATTGAGGAATCTTTGGGCCTGGTGCTTAAGGCGTGGATGTAAGCGGAGCCCGAACCACGTTAAATCGCTGTGTTTGATTTCTCTCTCTATCTCTCATTTCCAATTAATTGTTTATATATATATTTGTGTTTCTGCTAAAACTAATTGGACCATAATTTTTATTTGGTAATATTTGCTTAAAGTTTGCTAAAACCATATTAACCCCCCCTCTAGGGTTATATAACTTGGGACAACAGTGACCATTCTAACGGGCCCAAGAGCTTTCCTAGCACATTTTGGCCTTCGTTGGAACCAGCTCAAGAGCATTACTGTAAAACTTGCATGGTTGTTCAAACGAGCTTTAAATTTTTACAGCAATACCCTTGTAACAATTAGGCCGTTCAAGCATAACTACACTGCATCACACGAGTAAACCTATTCTGATGCAAACAAATTGGTTTGAAGAAAATGGAAGTTATTGCTTTTAGGAATGGACTTACTCTTGCTAAATATATAAATTATAGAAAAAATTGGATTGAATGAGATGCTCAGCTAATCATTAGAAGTGTGAGTAATTTTCATAGGTGCTTGTCAAGTATTTACTCTATCGTCAATGATTGTATTGATATTATTTTAGAGAATAATGAGAGAGTTAAGTTTATATTTATAGGGAAGACAAATAGAGTGGCAAAATTTTTGACAAAAGGTAACAATATTTGGGTGTCTAAGTTTCAATCAAAGATTATGCCTATCCTTTGGGAAGATTTGATTGCTATTTCGTGCTTGAGATGGTATTGACTTGATTTAACCAAAAAAAGGAAAGGGATGGGGGGAGGGGGGGAGGGGGCAGTGCTCTTGATGTTGTCTTTCATGTGTCTTCTAACAAGAATCACACAAATGTGTCTTCTAACAAGAGGTGGGCTTCTACCAAAAAGAATAAAAATTGTTCAATGGAGGTGTCAGTAAAAACCTAAATTTCCCAATTTGAGGGAATAAAGAGGACAATGGCAAACATATTTTTCAAAACTTGCAAGTTTACCAAAATAAGTTTTGTGGATCATCCATTAAATGAATGATGACATTGGAATAAAGCAAAATTCAAAAGAATTTGCCAAAACTCATATGGCAACATTGAGAAAGCAACCAGGATGCCTTTGGACTATTCTGGGTATACAATAAACTATGAGAGGACCTGAGAAAGAGAACAAGCAGCTGCAAAGATAGGCCAAGTTCATCTAATGGAAGCCTCCAAATGGATAAACCAATAGTAGCTTAAACCAATTATAAATGATTTGGTTTAAAAGAATTAATATATGAACAGATTCATTGTAATTGGGAACTCTTAAGGAAATCCAAACTCGAAACTGGCAAGTTACAGAAGTGACTTTGGCTATATCAATTAAATCAATTAAGCCATTGGTTTGACTAATTCTCAAGGTCATTAATGCACCAACCTGGGAACATGACCTCTTCATGAGATCACAGATATAACCACACAGATAGACTCGAATTCAATAACTATGCATACCACTTCATCCAGAAGGAGGTACATATAGAACTAAACTATAACCTGATCTTTCTATAAATTTTACAACACAAGCATTCAGCCTTCACTAGTTTCTCATGCTTAGTCAACTCAAGAACAAATTTAGCCCACTTGACAATGATTGATCATTTTAGTCTTTTCAAAGATCTCAAAGCATAAAAGTTAAAATACATAAAGATTGAGTTCGTTTATAATCCTGCAATTAAATGGTAGTAGACAGAAAGGGGCTAATCTTATACCACTAATCGCAGCAAGGGTTTCCATTTTTTATTAATGCCCTATGCATTTGTTAATTGAAATGTCTGTAATTCCATGTCATGCCCAAACCCACCCTTATTCTCAACAAATAACAGAAAGTAGTCAGAAACCATTTAATTGACAATGCATATAACACCTAAATGGAATTACAAATATTGAGTGTAAGAGTGTGTCTTGTGTGCAAGTATAAACACGGTTAATGAAGAAGATTTTACTAAAATGACAAATTTTCATATCAGATCACAACAACAACAACAACAACAACAAGATCAAGCGACCCATTAAATTTGAAGTTAACAATAGAAAAAGATTGGCAAAAACGTACCATCCGCTCGAACTCGGCCGATTTCCACTCGAAATGGGCCGACTCATCTCCACCATATCCGACTCACCGCTGCCGCCACCACCGCCCCTCCTCATCCTCTCATATCCACCACCCGATTTTGGCCGCCCATCTTCCCCGTACCGACCCGGCGACCCGTAATGCCCTTGCCGGTTCCCAAAGTCCCTGGACCGGATCCCAGTCTGTTTCTGAACCTCCGGTCCAAATTTCTCCTCCCTCCCCACGAACCCTGGTCTGAGATGAGGCGGCACGAACCGATCCGGTTTCGGCGAAGTTAGCACAGGCAAGACTTCTCTATCTCTCCCCTGATTCAGAACCGGAGACGAGGTTGATAAAGATGGACCGGACCCAGTTCGGCCGAGAGGGCGAAGAGAGACAGAGTCCGGTTCGAACCGGGTTTGATCTGGTTCTAACGATGGTGTTCGTGGTTGTTGTGGTGATTGAGGTGGTGGTGGAGAGGGTTGTTGGGGAATGGATATTGGTTTGGGTGTGGGTCGAGTCAGGACGAGCATACGACCGCCATGGGTTCGAGCCGCGGAGAGATGGCTTTTGTGAAGATTATTTGTCGAGGTTGAAGAAGGTGATGATGATGGAGAAGGTGAAGAAGAAGAGGATTTGGTTGGTTTGAGCTTCTTTTCGTAGATATCGTTGAAGTTCAGGGACGCGTATTTGTTGGCTCTTGCCATCCACCACCACCACCACTGCACGGCGAGGAGAGAGAAAGTTAGAGAGAGAATATAGAGAGGTAGGAGAAGGTGAAAGTGACGTGTTCGAGTTGATATGTTTATTTTGTCCCCCAAATATTAGAGTTCCCGCTTACTATTTGCCACGTCAGGTAGGCCCACTAATAGTGGTCTTGCCGTTTTGGATGCCGACATGACATTAGCTTTTGGTACACGGGCTACAAATCCCAAGCATGTGAGGTTGTGTTTGGTACGCGGGCTAGCAATATCAAGTCTAGGAATATCTAATCGGGGGTTTGGGTTTATAAACTTTGTACCCCAAACTATTGTTTGGAATGCTGGGAATCTCAAGCCTGGGAATACCTGACCTTTGTTTGTTTGGACCATCAAGTTTCACAACAAAATCAATTAAATTACCAAACTACCGTTCTTTAAACAATTAAATCAAATGCACAAATATATATGTGTGTGTATATATATATACAGACATGATAATATAAGGCCAGCCTTACGCAAAGTTGCGTAAGGTCGGCTCCATATGGCTAATTTTATATCACAGTTCGTAAAACTGACCGTTGGATTAGATGCCCCTCCTCTGTATGTCATGCCTGCAAAAACTTACAGTGATCTGACGATTGGTTTTTGAAATATGTCATTGTGAAAATATGTATATATATATATATATATGGAGATGCACAAAAAATACACAAAATAACTTCTGAATAATTGATAAATTTATAAGTTTTTTTGTCCATAACAGCCTCCAGTACAAAGATTATAATAAAATCAAAGTGGCTTCTATATAAAATGATCATGTCATCAATTTGGTGAGATCATATGCTTAAAATGAAACTATATCA
Organism: Hamamelis virginiana; assembly: GCA_017140935.1. Taxonomy (NCBI): domain Eukaryota; kingdom Viridiplantae; phylum Streptophyta; class Magnoliopsida; order Saxifragales; family Hamamelidaceae; genus Hamamelis; species Hamamelis virginiana. The sequence continues at coordinate 54,917 of JAESVK010001068.1, forward strand.
AACTAAAGAATATAATATAAATAAAAAATTAATGGTATGATTTTTTATTTTTTTTATTTTTTATTTTTTTATTTTTTTATAAACTGATAGTAAAAATAAGGGCAATTTCCATGAATAATCCTAAGTTTCCAAAATATTACGGCTACGAACCCGATCCAAAACATATTACGGCTATACACCTATTACTGTTTTTTTGGACGAAATTACCCTTAAAATTGAAGTTTGACCAATTTGTACACGATCCCCAATTTTATGTATAATCCCCAAAAATAAACAGAATCCTCAATCCCCAATTTATTTAATAATTACCAATATTATACATAACCCCCAATTTCCAAATTTATGAACAATTCCCAATATTTTTAAGAATCCACAATCCCCTATATGTCGCGTCAACATTTAATGCTGGTCATTTAATATCCCCCGAATTTTTAATTACAAAAAATTATTACACATGATCATCAATTTAACACGTAATCTCCAGTTTAATATGCAATCCCAATTTTTTACAGAGTCCCCAATACCCAATTGTTGACGGAATACCTAATTTATCACAAAATCCCCAATACTCATATTTGCACAGTATCCCCATGTGTACACATAATCCCCAAAATTAAACACAATCTCCAATCTCCAAATTTATACACAATCCCCAACTTTTCTAATAATCTTCAATTTCAATATGTCACACCATGCATGTCATTCAATGTCCCCCTATATTTAACACATGTCATTCAATGTTCCACAATCCCCAAATTTATACACAATTTCCAATCCCCTATATGTCACGTCAACATTTAATGTCCCCCGAATTTTTAATTACAAAAAATTATTACACATAATCACCAATTTAACACGTAATCTCCAATTTTGTAAGCAATCCCCAATTTTTTTACAGAATCCCCAATACCCAATTGCTGATGGAATACCCAATTTATCACAAAATCCCTAATACCCATATTTGCACAGTATCCCCATGTGTACACATAATCCCTAAAATTATACACAATCTCCAATCCCCAAATTTATACACAATCCCCAACTTTTCTAATAATCTCCAATTCCAATATGTTACATCATGCATGTCATTCAATGTCGTCCTAGATTTAACACATGTCATTCAATGTTCCCCAATCCTCAAATTTATACACAATTCCCAACTTTTTAAGAAGACCGTACCAAATTTTGATAATTTCAATGGTCAAATTGTAATTACCCATATGAGTGGAGGGTATTTATGTTCTAAAAAAATATTTACGTAATATGTTTTGGATCGGGTTCCTAGCCGTAATATTTTTGGAAACTTAGGATTATTCATGAAAATTGCCCTAAAAATAAATTTTCACAGAAAAATTATGGAACAAAATACAAAAATCATAAACTAATTCAAGAAAACTGTCATTTATTTGTATTGACAAAACATTAATTAAAAAAAAAAAAAAAACACTTTTTTTAAAATTAAGGATGCAAACTGTGCTACTCCATCATCCTAGTGGAAATCTTTATGGTTTGCAAACCATGCAAACCGTAAGTTGATATGTTGTCCTAGTGGATGTCTTTATGGTTTGGAAACCATGCAAACCACAAAATCAAGGGATAGTTGTCGGGGCAGAGGGAGACGACCAAAGGAGTAGTTTTTTTTTTTTTTTTTT
>JAESVK010001068.1:66079-84254 GCA_017140935.1 Hamamelis virginiana
AAAAAGCCCACAAGTCCAATTTTCAAGTATTAAAAAAGGGGCAAAATCTATATATAAAAAGATCTCTTTCAATTTAGTGGAAATATTACTTTCATTAGTATCATTAATATTTCAAAAATCTGATTTTGAAACCCAATTTCATGCATGTTAGCAAGTCAATGTTTAATACAATAATATTTGCCTCCTCACCTCTATTTATATATATCCCGCCCCATGTTGTAACATGTATGTGAATAATATGTATTCATATACGTGAGTGAATGAATATATATATATATATATATATATGTGTGTGTGTGTGAGAGAGATAGAGAGAGAGAGAGAGAGAACATACGATGGACACAAAACAGACATATGTTCATAATAATAATAATACTAATATAAATATGAACTATGAAGCTGCATGTATACAATTAATTCTTTTGTAATTATTTAAATATGGAATACATTTGAATAAAAGTAAAGAGAATTTTTTTAATTTTCTCCTTTTAATACACAAAGCTTGTTTTTTTTTTTTTTTTAATTAATATGAAGAATATCGATTTAATAAGTATATGATGACTTTCGTGAAAGTCAACACGAAGCTCATAACGAATGGTGGGATGCAAATTTTGAAAAACCGACCGTAGGATTAAATATTCTTGTTATGGATGTCATGACTGCCAAAATCACAGTGATCCAAAATAAGCATATCAAAATACAAACTGTGAAAAGTTCTGACCGCTGAAAACTGTCATAGTTTTTCTTAGTGACATCCGAAAAATCGACCTCTGGATCATAGTAATTTTTGGCATGCTTAACATACATATGCATAGTATTTAATCCAAGGGTATGTTTTTCAAAATATACACCTCACAATCACCTATGAACTTTATATTGACTTTCGTGAAAGTGCACATATGCTGATAGGATGATTTCTATTACTTGCTCCGTTTTACGAAGATAGACCTTCTTTTCTTTTTTGACTGTCCTAAAATGATAGTCTATTTTGAAAAGTCAAATTATATTTCTTTTAATTTTTCCATATTACATTTTATTATTCCAAAAATACTTTTACATGACACCAAATGCAATCGTAGAAAAATGATAGTTTTGGAAATAAAAGATAAAAAAATTACAAATCAATATATTAATGAATAAAAAAATTACAAATCAATATATTAATGAATTTTTTTAATATGTGTATTTTTTTTGAAAGAGACGTATTTTTAATGGGACGGACAGAGTAATATGAAAGCTTTATATCTAACCCAAAGTATGAAAGCTTTATATCTAACCTAAAGCCGTAAAGGATCGAGCGCATTCATTATTCCTTGAAAGTTGAAAATATTGCAAATCGGTTAATTTTCAAAGATAATAATGCCACGTGCTAACAGATGGCTGAATGTGTTGGTTGATTGAAGAAAATTCCAAAACTAGGCAGTAAGGCAGAGGAGCAGAGAAAGGAAAGGGGCGTTCCGTTCAATTCCATGCCACGTACGGTACGGAGCTTGCATCTGTAACAGTCAGATGGTGATGTGTTTTTGACAAATGCTCCAGATTTCTTGTGGACTTCTGGGCAGTCATCATATATCTCACTTGTATAGGTCTCTCAATACCAGCTCTCTTTCCCCCTCTCACTCTCTATATATATGCGGTTCTATTTTCTCTTCCTGTCCAAATTAAGTACAGAGAGAGAGAGAGAGAGAGAGAGAATTTGAAGATGAATAATCAAGAAACACGTTCCCTTGAAGAAACGCCAACATGGACTGTTTCAATTCTTTGTTTATTCCTCTTTCTTCTCTCTTACACCATTGATGTCGGTCTTCACCATCTAACCCAGGTATGCATTATATGTATTCGTCTATGTATGTATGTATGTATGCATTCATGCTTGCATACCCTTTAACATGTTGGTTAATTTCACATGTTCAGTTTCTCAGAAGAAGGAAACGAAAATCGCTCAATAGGGCTCTGGAGAAGATCAAAACAGGTCAGTACAATAATCTAGTTCTCTCTCTGTCTCTCTCTCTCTAGATTAATTGTTGGTTTTATTAATTTGGTGAATTGAAATTGGTTTGGGATTAATTTGATGTAGAAATGATGATAATGGGATTCATATCGTTGCTGCTTACAATATCGGAAGATCCCATATCAAAAATCTGTGTCACAGAAGCTGTGGCTGATTCTTTTCTTCCTTGTAAAGATCCATTGGAGTCCACGGAACCTGCAGCTGTTTCAATGTCCAATGTCACACTCTCTACTAATGGAACTGAGGATGAATCTTACTGTGCGGCAAGGGTGATGAATAATTGAATATTAATTGAACAAAGTTAATCATTTAGAGCTAGCAACTTTAATCACGATTACCCATTTTGGCTGATCAAATACTACGTGTTTTGCCTCTATGCTTAATTTATTTATCCAGTCAAACGATTGTGCACTCTAACCATACTAACCATTTTGAGTAGGTATTTATATTTTAATATATTTTTTTTGAATTGAAATTCTACTTTGAAAAGTATGATTAGAGAGAAATTAAGGAAATGACAAAAATGCCAGTGATTTGCCTCTTCGATCCATTGAAGAGGCTCTTTTGTGTTTGGTTAAGCAAAATGTCTAATATCGAAGCTTGCCTCCATGATTGGAGGATCTGTTTGATCTGTCCATCAAAATTCAATGATTCTATTTCATAATTTACATAAAACTAAAGTTAAAAATTCTATCATCGTATGTCATAAAAAATTCGAACTACAGACATAATTGAGAGTAGTGATTACTTTTAGGAATTCATATAATGCTTCACATACATGTTTTACTACCATTTGTCCTAATCACAATAATGAATTCATTCACCAATGCGAAACAAATTAAAATAATTCAATTTTTATGTCCGGGGGGCATCCAAACAAGCCTTCATTTAATTCGCAGCTCTCCGATTGGACTTGCAATTAATGCCAGACTCAACTAATATTGTTGTACGTAGGAGATTCGTGAAGTACTAATAATTTTTTTTTTTTTGGTTGATAATTATGAGTGCAGGGATTGGTGTCTCTGATTTCAAGGAACGGAACCATGCAGCTACGTATCTTCATCTTTGTTTTGGCAGTGTTTCATATTCTGTACTGCATATTAACAATGTTTCTAGGATCAGCCAAGGTATACTCAATGATAGATGGACCAATCATTTACACCTCATTGGTCAAATAGTATCTATACACATAACCAGGAGAAATGAAATACTCTATTGCTTTTAGATTTTATTCTGTGGCCATGATCTAAAGATCACACAGTATTTTCTCACTTTAATAAAGTAAGATATACCTTACTGCATCATTTATGTATGTATCTATACATATATAACATGAACCCATGTGAGATGTCGTGAATGAGAATTCATTTAAGTTACCAATTGCAGTCATTGATATGATCATGTATGCATGAGTAGACGTGATGATCAGCTGACACCAATTTGTATCGTTGTAAATGGATCTCATTCGTAGTGTTGTACAAGTGATCATTTCTTAAAAGTTCATCTTTTGAAAACTCATAGTTTTGACGCATGGTTTGATACAATTTCACAAAATTCAATAGACAGATAGTTTAGGCAACTGATCATTAAATTAGATATTTTGCTTATATACATCATGCATATCAAAAAATATATTGTTTCAATGACCAGTTTTCTTAAACATTAACTGTCACAGTTTTCATAAATTTTCTCAAAACTGTGATATTTTTTTAAAAACTAGTTGCTGGATCAATATAATTTTTGATAATAATTGTCACATACATAAGCAAAACATCCAATTATCCGTTTTCCAGCGTTGGTTTACAAATTATATATCAAAATTATGTATCATTGAACCTCACCCTTTATATATATATATATATATATATATATATATATATGATCAAGTGAGCATATGCTTATATAAGCTTATGTAAGCATGAAATCCATAAATAATCGTAGGATGCATATTTTGAAAAACTGACAGTTAGATTATATATTATACTTATGCATGTTATGTTCGCCAAAAATCATGGTGATCCAACTGTCGGTTTCTCAGAAATATGACTGAGAAAAACTGTGATAGTTTTAAAGGTCACAGTTTTTCAAAACTCAATTTTGAAATTCTAAAATTGGATTACAATGATTTTTGGCATACATGACATCCATAAGTACATGATTTAATCCAACTGTCAATTTTTCAAAATATGCATCCCATAATTATTTATGGGCTTCATAAGATATATAAACATATGTTAGACTGTATATATACATGGATGCATGATGCTTGCCTAATAGATCAGGAAGAATCTCTACTCACCTTCCATTATATCATAAATTTAATTACTTTTATTAGAATAAGATTTATCCTGTCCATGTACCGACATGTTTGTGTTCAAGTGTTCATTTTATATTGTTAACTTAGATACATAACAAAAATTTGTTAACTAATTAGATACATAACAAAAATTTAATTACTATTATTTTATCAATTTTATGATAGAATTACGTAACTACATTGAACTAGAATTTTATTTTTATTTTCCTATGCTTTTTTTTTTTTGTGTACATTTTTCTGCTAGTTATTTTACTTATTCATCATTGTGTTTTGGTCACGGGGCGTCGTGTAGGTTGGGCAATTGAAATGTTCAAACCACCAAAAGAATTGTGCACAGTTTTGACTGATAGATGCCTAAAATTTTGCGCTGGAAGTCAAAAGAATATATATATATTAATTCATGGATGTCACAGCAAATCAATATTCCTGGCCGGGCAGTGAGGGGTATTTGACTGTGTGGGGGCTGTAGGATTTTAGTTCAATTTTTTCGGCTGTTGAGGAAAAGAGGATGATAGATGCCTTGAATTCTCGCTCATCTTGACCATTGACAAATCCATCCCTTCATGCCCAACCACCACCACCACCAACACCACCACCACCACCGATGTTCAATGGCCCAATTTTTCAAATAATGCTCACCTTTATATCGCAAATTTTAGATGACATCTTGTAAAATTAACCGTTGGATTAGATGCCCCTCTTCTTTATGTCATGTCTGCAAAAAATCACGGTGATCCGATAGTTGGTTTTTGAAAAAACTAATGTTAAAAAAATGGTGATATTTTGAAGAACAAATAAGTTGCATATTTTCACAATGACGTTTTTCAAAAACCAACTGTTGGATCACTGTGATTTTTCGCAGGCATGATATACAGAAGATGTGCATCTAATCCAATGGTTAATTTTACGAACTATTATCTAAAAATGGCTATATGGAGACGACCTGACGCAACTTTGCGTTAGGGCGGCATGATAATAGCATTATTGATATTGACAGCTATGCTTTTGAAAAATTGGATTAAGAAAACTTATGGATTTGTATGATGTTCCTAATTGTTAAAAAGGAGAGGATGACAATTTTACATTATTCCTTTCAAGTATGATCCATTTTCACTTTACCATTCTATAAGTTGAAAATTACATTCCACCTACTTCAATTACACCTGAATAGGTTGTTGCTGTTGATTTCAGTCCTCTTCGTTGTATGGAAGGAATATAATGCCATCCCTGAAACTATTAGGGATAAAGTAAAAATAAGTGAAATTTGAAAGGAATAAAAATAGAATTTTTTTTTTAAACAAAAAAAAAAAAAAATAAAAAAAAAAACGCAAATGGTGATTATTATTGGATGCTAGATTTACCCAAAAGAAAAACAACAGAATTACAAAATTATAATAATCCCCCGACAAAATAAATAACAAAATTAATTAAAAATATTAAGAGACTGTTTAGAAATTTTAAAAATTATATCATTTTTATGTTCATTTTTCAATGCTACATGGTCTTTAAATAAACTAGTTTATAAAGCTGTGTTTATGCCTTACTTTTAGAAAAAATTAACAGTTTGATACCTCAACTGTCATTGATTTATACTTTGTATCCTTGTAATTTTAACTTAAACATATTGACACTTGTTATTTTTCATGCAGTATTTATCTTACATTGCTAATGTATTTATAAACATATCAGCGAAGTTTCATGATTTTTCTCAATATATTTTTCATGAATTATTTTCGATATACACTAAATAAAAGGAAAAAATACATTTTGCCTCTTTAAACTGCCACTGTGTTATACACTGTTCCTATTGTTTTAATTGCAACACAATGCTCCCTATAGTTTCACTCTTAATTCTCTATTACTAGAGTATTATTGATGATGTTCACTCTTAATTCTTCTTCATTAGAGTCTTACTGACGATCTGTCAACCAGGAATAGATCTGTCAATTATTATTTGTTTGTTTCACTGCCAGTCAACAGACGTAAGGGTGTTATTTGTCACATTTTGAAACTATAGGGGGTAATGGGTTGCAATTAAAACAATGCGGGCAATATAACACAGAGATAATTAAGGAGCCAAAATGAATTTTTCCCAAAAAAGATTTATAATAAATAAAATACTTCAATAAAAGTCATGAAACTTCACCAATATACTTGTAAATACATTAGCAATTTAGAATAAATACTGCATAAAAAAAATAAAAGAAAATGTTATGCATCACTACAAGAAAGAAACATTGTGACTTTCCCTTTTTTCAGGCAAGATGTTGTAAATAGTTCAGACAGTTATTGTAATTTTGTCCTTGATATTCACTGTTTTTTTCTCAATTTTAATGCAAACAGATGAGAAAATGGAAAACATGGGAGGATGAGACTCGAACCCTTGACTATCAGATTCATAACGGTACCTTAAATCCCTTAGTTCAACTACAACTCTTGCTTTAATACTTTTGCACAAATTTTTATAATTTTTAACTTATACCCTTTTTGTTGGATGAAACTTTTCAACATGAACAGATCCAACTAGGTTCCGGTTCGCCCGTCAAACATCTTTTGGGCGACGACACTTAAAGCTCTGGAGTGATCATCCTCTCTTGCTTTGGCCAGTAAGTTTGTTCAATTCCTGCATGATCACCTTCAATAAATAAAAATGCAAACCTAGCTAGCACACCCAGTCCCTATCTAATCTAGTTAGCATATGCTTATATATCTCATGTAAGCATGAAGCTAATAGATAATTGTTAAATACATATTTTGAAAAAACTGACAGTTGGATTAGATATTCTTCTTATGAATATCACGCATGCCAAAAATCACGATGATCCAATGTAAACATCTCAAAATATAGACATTTTTTAGAAACCAGCCGTTGAATCACTGTGATTTTTGGCATGCGTGACATACATAAGTATATTAACTAATACAACCATTAGTTTTTCGAAACATGTATCCCACGATTATCTACTAGCTTTATGCTTACGTAAACTTATATAAGCATATGCAGACACCTGACGGGATCATTTCTGCTTTTACAACTATTTGGCCAAGGCAGGGAAAACAAAAGTTTCAACTCCTAGGCTTAACTCCTCCATAATCACCAAAAGCACTGACCCCTTGTGGTCATTATGAGCCATGCTTCCTTGAATATGGTTACAAAGCACTAAGGCACCATTAACAATTTCATTCTCTATCTGGTTTAGGTTTGTTTCGTTCGACAATTCAGAGGTTCAGTTTCAAAAGTTGATTACTTCACTCTCCGTAATGGATTCATTAAGGTAAGCAAGATCATCTAGAATTCTAGACCATATTTATTGCAAACAAAGGAAACATGGACAGCTTTAGACATGAATAGATCAACACAAGCTTTGTGGCTTCACTTAGAACCAGCAATAAAATGGGGCCAAAACCCAAGACTGAGTAAGCTCACCTGAAATCCAGAGCAGAGTTGAGCAAGCCTCATCTATTGTAGTCTTACATACAATGCTACTCCTTCTCAACTCAAATTTCAGTTTTTCTTCCTTTGTGCCTTAGGCCAATTTTGCTGAAGCCAACAGTTTCAACTTCCAGAAGTTCCTTGAAAGAGCTTTTGATGATGATTTTGAGCAGGTTGTCGGAATCAGGTAAGGATCATCACAGAATCACATGATTAATACAAAATCCAGTAGACTAACATATGAACAGTACAGTTATTTAAGGAAGATAATATTGATGATGAAGAAAAGATTCATGACACCTTTTAAATAATAAATTCAGAGTCTAAAAATGTTGGGTACTCACGCTTGCAGCTTTTGGGTCTGGATCTACTCAATACTTTTCATATTCTTCAGTGCACATGGTAAGACATTCTAATCCATTTAACCTTTTTTAGGCTTTGTTCATATTGACTAAACATACAATCTAGAAATAGAGTGCATCCATGCTAGGAGATGATGGTAGGACTTAATTGTATAAGCAAAGCAAAATATGACCAAAATGAGTATATACCATCCTAATTTCTAGGAAACAGTTTCTCACAAACAAATCAAGTTGGTCATTTTCCTTCATTTAGTTAAATTATGGATTTTTTTTTTTCCTATGATGTATAATTTCTCTTGTGCTCTACACACAAGTTTAGGGGCAGCTTTCATTATTAGCAATCCCATCCATTTATAGTCTATAGAACAGTTATGTTTTTGTTACTTCATGCAGTGTAACCTGATTTATTTGCAGGGTTTTACAACCACTATTGGCTACCTTTTATTCCTCTAGTGGTATGGTCGATAGCATAACCTCTTATCTTATGATATCTTTTACAAAGGCATGAATGAAGAACTGACTATTAACTGCGTTCATACTTTTATTGAAGATTGTTCTGGTTGTGGGGACTAAGCTGGAAGTTGTAATGACTGAAATGTGTTTGGAAAGTTCTAACAAGAACTCCGTGAGTCGAGGGACTTTTCTTGTGAAACCTAATGATGAATTTTTCTGGTTTGGTCGACCTAAGTGGCTTCTCCATCTCCTTCAACTCATCCTACTCCAGGTAGACAATACCACACACATTTTCATTTATCTGTCTACAACTCATAAAAACAAATAAAAAATATATCGATATTCTGCATGATGATGGTTTGTTCAAAGATCAAACCACTCAATTTCATAAAATAAAAAAATAATATGGAGTAATAATTAAAACAAACAAAAAAACAAATCTACAAAAAGGAAAAAGATGAATTTCATAAAATATGTTACCATTATTTTTCTGATTGGAAGAGGGAATAGTCTTTAAGAATACAAACAAGGTGGGAATTCCTTATTCCTTCAGCAAAAGAAGTCGCGAGTAATATGAGATTGTCTGCTGACACCCTAAATCTGCGATATTTCATAATCAATAAATTAAACTAAATATAACAATTAAAACTATGCTATAACAAGAAGAGAAGAGAGTGGGGATTTAATCTGGATGAGTGGATATAAGTGAAGTACAATTAAAGAACTACCAAATGTTATTTACATGCATCTTGACAAAAGGTGCTTATCCTAAATGAATGGAATAGATATGCATAATTATCCAAATATGATAAGATCCTGAACAAAGCTGTTGAATTTGATTGCAGAACTCCTTTCAGCTGGCATTCTTCACTTGGACATGGGTACGTATCTTAAGTTCGTACACTCAAAGAGATATTTTCACACTCTAAACTAACCCCATTGGCAACAACAGTACGAATATGGCCTAAGATCTTGCTTCAATCGAGAAACAGAGAACACTGCCATAAGGATTGCCACAGGCGTATTTGTTCAGTTTCTATGTGGATATGTGACCCTACCTCTTTATGCACTGGTCACACAGGTAAATATCCCATATTCCTTCCAAAAATGTTAACTACATACTATCAGGCCTTTTGGAATTGTGAAAAGCCATCATTTTTTGTTTTATTGTATGGCATTTGAAAGCACAAAAATACCACCAAAAAGTGAGGGAGAGAGAGAGAGAGAGAGAGCGATGACATGAAGTTTTAAGTGGGATTTTAATTCACATGCTATGGAAAAACAAATGATGCACAGGTGCCAGACAAATATGAGAACTCTACTCAAACAAGAAACCAGTGTTCCTAGAAATTTCTAATATGGGAGTAGAAATCTAATTCTAGTGTTGTAAGCAATTCTATAGCTACAACAATTGCAGAGAATAATGTACCCATAAAGAAACATTAGGTAGAAAGAATAACAAATGCAGATTCCCCATTAGAAGCCTAGGAATGAAAATGCATATCAAAACTTGGAAAAAACAAGGACATCTCACTCCTGATCTTCAAAAATCTGTACGTTGAAAAAATTTCTAAGCTAATTTTCTCTAGTGCAGCACAATTGTAAAGAATGAATATATGTGGATCCTGTAGCAGCAGGAGTTCTATTTTTTGTTTTGTTTTTAAACCAAATCCAGAGCAATTCTTAAGAGAGCCCCAATCTTAATGACAACTCTTAATAAAATAGAAACCCATACTTTAAAGTTACATTTTATTTCCTAACACAAAACCAACAAATGAGAAACCTTATACTATTACCATATACATACTTGGGAAACACTTATAAACTCTCACCATATATATACTTCCAAGACAAGAGATTGAACCCGACTGCTCCTAAATAGAGTGCTCATGAATAGGATGGTTGTGGAAGCCTTACAGAAAACTGTATAGCTAACTAATACAAGCCCAAAAAAAAAAAACCCCAATACCGTCCCACATTTAAGGACTGAATTAAGAAACTCAAAGGCCTCTTCTAGGCCTGCAGCTAAAAACTTTAGGCCCAGGCTTGCTGCATAGTCCACATCATACTCATATCAAATGCCACAAAAATAAAAAAAATGGAATGCTTTTGACACCATTACCGCAATGGTGTCAAAATACCCTATAAAAGAATAAACTCTTGCAAAATTAAAATTAATGCCTACATACGCTACACATACTCTCATCAAAATACTCTGTGTTGAGAATTGAGATGTTCTTGACTAGAGGGTTGTCAATGCCGGATACTGTAACTGACAATTCAATTTTACTTTTTCATTGTGATCAATCTTTGCAATAGATGGGCTCTGGCATGAAGGCAGCAGTATTCTCTGAGCGTGTAGCTGAGGGCCTTAAACACTGGCACAAAAATGCAAGACGCCGTCTTTCCAAGAATAGATCCACTTCAACCAAACCCTTGTTAGGTTCCCCAACTATTGACACCACTGAAATGCCAATCTTGGACATGCAAAACTCATACCTTCCAAAGTGTGATCACCTTCCTCCTTCAGCAGTCATGAGCTCTCCCTCTGGCCCTGAAATCACTGAACAGGCAGTGCAGCCCAACACCACTCCTGCCCCTACTGAAACAAGATTTTCAACTTCCGAAATCAATGAAGACGAAGCACATCCCAAGATCAGAGGAACCTATGATGGTGAGATCTCATTCAGAAGTAGCTGGAAAGAGCTGGAAAATGGAAAAGGCATTAGAGCCATTGCTTCAATAATTGAAGAAAACACCTCCGATGTAATAACTGAATTTGATCAATGATATACAAATCCCTTGTAAATCCTTCATCCTTATAGTGAAAATTTTAGATTCACACTACTACAGGCATCCAATAGCAATCCAAAACTGTTGTTCAGGTTCTTCAGTGTGCCAATAGATGTCAGTTGAGCAAGGAAAATCATAAACCTTGCTCCACTGCATCTGTATTCTGTAAATTCTAAGATTTATAAGCCATAAAGAATGCATGACTCAAGGATCTAACAATGCAAGCATTGGGAAGGAAAATAGCTTCCCGTTAACTGGGCTGGCTTGTTAATTCTAATTGCAACCATAAACAAATTCAAAAAAAGATAACTATGAGAAAAGGTAAATACATAAGAACAAAAAACTTATAAGCCACAATTTTAGCTACGTAGATATCGAAGGCACTCCTGTTTTTACTCTTTTTTCTGCCATGTCAGATGCTTCATATTTTTTGTTCTTAAAGATCTGACTAAAGGTTTACCATTTACATCGGCTGTCAGCTATTTTAGCAAGGATTGGAATCATCTGTTTAAAGAGATAGGACATAAGAACAATATAAGGGGAGTATGGCCCAAGATAGAGCAAAATGGAGGACCAAGATTCCAGTGATAGACCCCAAGTCTAATATAGTTGAGACATAGGTTTTGAGTTGAGCTAAACAGCTTGTAACCATGCTAGACATGATGACATCGGCACCTCACAGTTATATCGAATTCAATTCTTTGAAGGTCACCATGTCAGACACCTCATATTCACGTCTTAAGAGACACACATTTCTGCATCCATGTCACAAAGTATTAGAAACAGTATGAAATATTCTCTGATCCAAAGAGCTTCTTTCCTCAAGAAATCCTAGTATCCTACAAATTCAATTACAAGTTTGAAGTCCATGCTCCATGAACATTTCAAAATGTGTTAAGAATCCATGTTGGACATGATGTGATATTAGTATGGTTACAAGATTTGTGTCTGACACACCTTGTCAGAGACATATCCAATAGGCATATCGGACAAAATAAGAGAGTAACATATTCCTAAGATTTGTTTCTTTATGATAGTTTCTTGATTTGTTCATCTGTTAATGAGTATATTAATATGAGGGAAGCAACAATGATGTCCGTGTTATGTTACATAAACACTTAACTTTACTCTGTTATAGAAGGCGTAAAATTAATAGCATCGATCATTCAGTCGTGTCCCAGTGCCCTAAGATTAGCGAATTAGATGAGTCCATACATACACATGCACCGATGCCCAACATGAGTGATTGGTACTTGTTTCCATGTGACATAGTTGGAAGCTATGTTTTCTCCATTCCATACCATCTTTTCTTATAATTTCACTGAATGGGTCTTGATCGGTCATCAGATCATACAAACTTCTTTAAAAAAAGGAGGGAATGAGCCTCAAGAGTACTAGAGAGTAAATTTTCATTCTTGAAAATTGTAAAACAAACCCTCTTACTACCAATCAAGGGACATATATTAAACAGTTTATCCAACTGTGCTGGGGGTGTAGATATTCTCACCAGTGTAAAGCACATGATGGTTGCCAGACTTACCATGGATAGTGAGCCTTAACATTGATCCTAAATTCAGAAGATATTTATGCCCATGGTTTGGGGTTAAAATAACATGACTCACTAATGAGTAGTAGTATGGTGCTCTAAGTATGATCCAAATCACAAACCTTTAGAAAAAAAAAAGAAAAAAAAAGGGATTTTACACGACCCACTATAATGAAACACAACTAATTTTAGAAAATGCACAAGTGTATGAGATTAAGAGCATGTGGTAGCATTTTGTTACTCTCTGTTTCCATTAAACCATCTCAAGGAATCAACAAATTTAAAGAAAGCTTTAAAAAAAAATTAATTCAGAAACAATTAGGGCTTGTTAGGATGTCCCATGAAATTGAATTGTTTCATTAGTTTCAAATATAAATTTGTAAACAAATCTATTATTGTAAATGGAGAAATTCAGCTGTGCTGGCCTGTTGGTCTAGTGGCAGCCATCCCCACAAAAGACAGAAAAACGTCTTAATAGCATCATTCCATGAATTCCCTAAATTCATCCCATACCATAAATTATGGTGATGACTCCAACTTTTCTTAATGACCCAATTCAAGATGATAATATGTACACTCAGTGCTATTTAAAAGACAAACGAACTTGCACAATTTCCATGGGAATATGGGACAACCAAATGGGCCCTTAATATTTAATTAGTTCCATCAAATACAAATCCTTAACCCATCCAGCCACATTATGACTATCATCACCAGTATTTTCTAGTAAGCCTTTATCAGAGTGAATTAGTGCATCATTTGACAAATTCAGAATCTCAGCCTCTTCAAAACCATGAATAGAAGAAAAGAATCCAAACAACACAATCATAAAAGATAATATGCAAAACCCCGACATATTGCCAAGTATATAAAGCCCTTGTTCAAAATTAACAGATGCTGAAGACAAATTCAAAGATTCTCTATCAAAAACTGATAAGTAAATATATATTTAAAAAAAAAAAAACATACCTATAGAGCTTCCTCATTGCACTGTCACAAGTAAGGATAGCCTCCGCCGAACAAATCGATATATATATATATATATATATATAACCACAATCTGCAAATCAAACCACAAATGAAGGAAGAGAAGAGATTTAATGTTTAGGACCAGAGACATTATTTTTGGCGTAGTATAAGGTTTTTTCTTTTTCCTTTTTTTTTTTTTTTTTTTACTCATTTTGTTGCAAACCAAGACAACGTAAAACCAAAGATTCGCAATTTTCTTTCCTTTTCATAATTTTCTCAGCAATCAAACATGAGTTAGGAATTATCCAACCGGTCGCCATTAGAGATTTGATTAACTTTGGAGATCTAGGTGTGCTCAAGGCGTGAGCCCCACCAATCACAAACGGTCTAGATATGTACTAATGTGTAGTACACTGCAGAGGAAACTTCCCTTCAAACCAAGAGCTTCTAATTCAATGGGCTGAAAAGCCTTTTTAGGCTTCCGGACCAATTGCATTGGGGCTTAATCCTGTTCTTAGCCCAGTCCTCAACGTATGCACATATGTTGACTTTTGTAAAATTAGCATGAGATCTTCAATTAATTGTGAAATATATATTTTGAAAAATCGACTGTTAGATTAGATACTCTTATTTTTTATGTAATGTATATCAAAAATTACAGCGATCCGATATCAACATCTAAAAATAAATACAGACCGAAAAAAATTCTGACAGCTAAAAATTGTCACAGTTTTTCTCATTGACATATTTAAAAAACCGACCATTGGATCACTTTTTTTTGGCATGCATGACATACATATTCATAGTATCTAATTCTACAGTCAGTTCTTCAAAAACGAATCCGATAATTATCTATTGGCCTCATGCTGATTTTCGCAAAAATCAGTATATACTAACTTATTTCTCGTTTTTAGCTTATTGAAGTGTCGTCTTTTGATTGGAGGGCATTTTTACCATCATATTCATACAATCAATTGGATTTTTAATGATGCATGCTAATATACATAACCGATTTTTCAGCTAGTCAATTTATAATAACAGTCGATCCGAAAAGACCAAGTATATGAAGCCGAATGCCTCAAATGTGAAGTTAATCAAATTCGACATATGAGGAATGCATGTTATAGACGTGTTAGCGATAAGGAAATGCTTTTGCGAAGACTATCATGGATTTCTTCAGACATATTGGAATATATTGTGCTCTTATTTGTTCGGATGCCATAAAGTTAGCAAGAGAGGAAAATGCTTCTTCTCCCGTCACTCTATCCCATTTTAACATTCCCGTATTGCATGGCAGATTGAAGAGAGAGAAAGAGCGAGAGGAAGAGATCAACACCGATTGGAGTTACTACTGATGGCGGCTGCTTCTTGTTTTACTTTTTCTTCAAACCTAAAAAACACAGTGAGAATAAAATAAAATAATAAAGACAGTGAAAACCTTAAAAAAAACACGGTGAAAATAAAATAAAAACATAGTAAAAACCTAAAAAGTACAGTGAGAATAAAAAAAAAAAGTGAACGTCTGGGTATTTTCACTGAGTTTGGCTGTTTTCACTAAATTTGGGTGTTTTCACTGCGTTGAACGTTTTCACTGTTGGACAGGAAGTACCGCTGAAAGAAGTAATAGTTAAAGAGATGAAGCATTTCTCTCCAAGTGGATGATTATCTCATTTGGTTATCATTTTGTTGGAGGATTCACTAAATTGATGATTTGAATTATTTGTTCTAAATTACTCCGTAAGATATTTTCTAAGGAAAATGATCCAAAGGACCCTAAAAATATATTTTATTATCACCAAGTCCAAAAAACAAGATCCCCTACCGAGAGGCTCCTCAAGGTCAAATTTAAAGTCAACTAATAATGAGTGAGTGACTAATATACCCTTTATATATTTTCAGCCAGCATTTAGAGATAAGGTTAACTTATGTTATAAAGATTATAACTATAATTCAATTTTATGGGAAGATTTTTTAAATTTGAATTAATTCCAAAATGTAAAGAATTAATTGGAAGGTGTTTGAATTTAAATCAATTTAGAAGATAAGCTTGAACTATGAGCATGTCTTCCTACAAGGAAATTAAAGTGGATCTTATATCTTCCATTAATTAATAGTTAATACTATCAACCATGTTTTGATGCAATCCCCTACACACATGCAACATAAAACATAGCATGTCATTCTCCATTGACTGCATTTCTTGAACCTCTCTCTTAACTCTTTTCCCACACGCAACCCCACACTCCATATAAATAGTTCTTCAATGGCTAAGCTATGTAAAAATAGGGGCGTGTGCAGATCGGGTGGGGGCGGGTGGAGAGTAAAACCGTCAACCAACCCGCCCCTGACTGGTGGCTAATCCTTCACCCAGCTACCTCAATAACCAGTGGGTTAGTTGAATATATGGCAGATTTCAACTCGCGTGTTGGACGGATTGAGCGGGTGAAGTATTATATATATTATTATTTTTTTAACAAACATCTAAAGTTCCTAAAACCTTTTTAATAAGAAAAAACACCTCAAATTTGTATCTAACAATGCAATATTGTGTTATTCAGTAATTAAACTATAATCCAAATAATCCTTATAACAATAGAAGTTACTAACTAGATACATAATAATAAAGGTTCTTTGTTATTTAAAAAATCTTACAAACTAACATATGGTTTCGCATTCAAAATTGAAAGCATATCCAACAAAATAAGTGCATCTTAAAATTATCACAATAAATATCTCTAAAGAAATAGAAAATACTCAACTTGCAAGCATATCCAATTAAGGAAAAATATAAGATAGTGATGAAATTTATTATACATATATATATATATATATATATATATATATATAGAGGCCGGTTACAGTGAGCGACTCGCTCAAAGAGCACCTCCCTTAATCCTTAAACGAAGCTCATCAAACGATCAATGTTTAACATACGAAAAGAACTCCCTGACAGTCCTCTGTGCTTTGTCAGCGAGGCGCGTGGTGTGGGTAATGATCCAACCGTCGCCTTCTATATAGTGGCTGGCACCAACAGTAAATGTGAGGGGTTGTGGCTGGCCCATTTTTTAAAAAATCAATTTTTAAACCAATTTTTTCCAACACGTGTCACTTTTCACTTTTTAGAATAGACAAATCACCAACCGCTTAAGTATCTATTAGTGGCTGGCCCATTTTTTTAAAAATCAATTTTTTTAAACCAGCATTTTTTTCCCACCACTTGTCATTTGTTAGAATACCCATATTCATTACAAATATAATAACCCTAAACCCTAAATCCTAAACCCTAAACCCTAAAACCTAAACCCTAACAAATGACACGTAATGGGAAAAAAATGTTGGTTTAAAAAAATTGATTTTTTAAAAAATGGGTCAGCCACTAGTTATCACATTTGCGGTTGGTTCAAAATGGGCCAGCCACTAATAGATACTTAAGCGGTTGGTGATTTGTTTATTCTAAAAATTGAAAAGTGACACGTGTTGGAAAAAAATTGGTTTAAAAATTGATTTTTTTAAAAATGGAGCCAGCCGGTTGGTGCCAGCCACTATATAGAAGGCAGCGGTTGGATCATTACCCACACCACGTGCCTCGCTGACAAAGCATAAAGGACTGTCGGGGAGTGCTTTCCGTACGACAAAGAATGGCCATTTGATGCGCTTCGTTTGGGGATTGATGGAGTCGCTCACTATAACCGGCTTGTGTGTGTGTGTGTGTATATATTGTTGGCGGGTGGAGTCGGGTCTAGGGTAGATTATCACCTCTATACCTGCTAATCGAACCAACCCGCCAAAAATTAATCAAATCCAACCACCCCAACCCAACCCGCCTAACCATTGTAAATGCGGAGCGTAGGTGGGGTCGGATCCGGCGGGTTTTTGAACACTCCTATAAAATATTAAAGTGAACCTCTCTTAACTTTTTATTGTGTTAGTAAATTTTTATACTTTTAAAGCAATGATAGATAATAAATTAAAGTTTTGAGTCTTTTTTTTTTTTTTTGTGGTGAAAAAGGGTAAGATACAAATTAAATATTAAAAAGGTAAGATACAAATTAGAAATTAAAGCTTTGGATTTTAAAATTTTTGCCTTAGGCTCCCAAATATGATGTGCCAGCCATGACTTTATCTGCGCATTCCAACTTTACCCTATGACATTACAAGCCGCAAGATGATCGATTACAAAAGAAACCCTAAATGGTAAATGTCATGATAACGTATTCCCAAATCATTTCTAATGTTATAATTTATTAATTTATTTTTTGTTTGGCATTAATAAGAATTCTTTAATGCCTTT